>JAREIK010002869.1:5358458-5958458 GCA_029783825.1 Sapria himalayana | reverse complement strand
GCACGACACGTAGCCCGCAATCCTTTAGCCCAGCACGACACGACCGGTGTCGAGGGAAGGCCTGACATATGCACGAGTCATTCCCATGTTGTGTTGGGTCAAGCACGACTGAACCGTGCCATGCTTCGTGTCGGGCTGAGCTGGCCCGACACGTTTGACACATCTACTTGATTGTATTCAATTTGACTATGTATTCACTTTTAAAATTATTGTGGTATATAAAAGGATTTAACAAAGTTGAACCTAAACTGGATCTAACTTAAAAGATTTTGTCGCTCATTTGGGTTTATCTAGAAGTGTCAAATGGGCCATGTTGACATGACCTATTTTTTCAAGGCACGACCATGCCCACATGTGGTGACATGCACAACACAACACGATATGTTGGCGTGGTCTATTGGCTCAGGACAACATGGTGGGCATGGCTGTGCTCGATCATGCCGAACCAAAAAGATGCACGGGTCATGCATCTTTCGATGTTATTTGGTGCTTGACGGTCGACATGTGGCCGGCTTATGAGCCAACTAATTATAATCACCTATATGGTTGAATATTTTTAATTAATTGGATCACTTGGGTGACCTAATGGTGACCCCATCGGGTGGTCACCTGAGCTTGTTTACCATGCCTTTGGGTGAGACACACGGGTCATGCTTAGCCTAATACGACATGAATCATGATATGAGGTGACATGGTCTGACTTGAGGCATGGTTTTGGATTGTGTCGTGCTGATCCATGCACTGTTGAACTGGACCATGTCGTCGACCGTGCTCGGACCACCCCGACCCATTTACACATATAGGTTTGCCTGAGATCCAATGTCATATTTTTTAGTGTATTGATTGACATTCCTTTTAAGATAGGTAGTACTAAATACAATCCTCTATATATATATATACATACATACACACATATATATATATATATATATATATATATATATAATGATTCTTCATTGATATATTTATAATTTTTATTTTTTATAATTTTAAAGTGCGTTTATACTACTGAAGTTCATTTAATTTTTTATTTTGTAGGTGACAAATGAATTAGGGTCGAGCCTATAGGAAGAAATTTAATTTTGATCTCGGACTTTTCAGTACAATTATTATTATTATTATTATCTATATCTTTGTTAATTTTTAATTCATTATAATTATATTTATTATTTATTATTTTTTAATTATATTTATTTATTAAATAAATTCTAAAACTAATTAAAAAATAAAACTCAAAATAATAAAAAAAGTAGTGTCATATAACAGCTTTGTTATAAAATATATTTTTTGCACTGTATTGCACTACTTCTAACCTCAAGGTTTAACTAAAATATTTAGATTCAAATTATAATTTAAAAGTTGCATTGTGTATGTTGTAGCACGTATGTGTAAGCATAATTCGTAATGTAAATATTAAAATAATAAAAAAATGCAAAAAATAGTGCTAAATATAAGAATTTAATCAATGGAGGTGAGAGTAGGGACGAGAGATAGTTTGAGAATGGATAAGAAAAAATTCATTATTATTATTATTATTAAAATTAATATCAAATTCATTATCATTAAATTTATGATATATCAAATTTTATTTTAAATTTAAAATTATATATTATAAAATAAATTAATAATAAAATTTTAAAAATTAAAAAAATTATGTTTCGAGTATCGTAACCACAACTACGGCGTGCTAATTTACTTGAGTAGAAGTTCATATTTTATTTTTCACAACTTCAAAAATTACAATAGCATTATTTATGTTGAGAGTTAGGAAAGTTGAGAGAGCTTAGAGGAAAAATTAAAAATTAGAAAGGAGAAGGAATTAAATTTTAGAATTATCTATTTTGTATTTATAGAAAATTTTCAGATTAAAATAATATAATTTTTTTTTTATTTTTTTGATTTTTGTCTATTTTTAAAGGGTAGAAATCCCACAGATGGTGGATTTTTGCTCTAGCAGTTGGAAACAAATTTAATGGCTATAGATTATTAGAATTTTAAAGAAATTATTTTTTTTTGTCGACAAGGAAAGCGATTGTCCGCACTATCACTTTTCATGTTGAGATTCATTATGTGATTTTTTTTTTAACAATTTGGGCTGGATGGCCTAGACTGGTTAGCCCTTGAGTTCACAACTTGTAACCCAAAGTTGGTCTTGGATCATGGGTCACGTGCCTTTGGATTGTGCCTACTAGGCCAGACATGCGAGTTGTTCCTTGGCATGAGGCATGGCTGCCAACGGCCTAGCAAGGCACAACCTTGGTCCAAGCATGATTCTGGACACATTTCGTGTAGGGTTAGACATGACTAATTTGGGCCATACTTCGGTATGTACTAGGGCTGTCCAACGCTCTTGATATCTCTATGTGGCTCCAAGGGTTGTTTTAATGACGCCAATTATGGTTGTCTGTCATATTGTAGAAGTGTAACTACTTTGCTTGTAATGATGATTATGTTGATTGCTATGATGATTTTTTTAGTATAATGTAGGGTATTTTATAATTGTAAATTTATTCTTAGTATTTGTTGTGTCATGATGATTGAATTTAATGAGACTACTGAAGAATATATTGGAAATTGAAGGTAAAACTTGATTTTTAGGCCAATGATACGTGACTTATTTGTTGCATGAACCATTAAAATTTGAGATAAATAAATGATCATTGATGCATAATTATTAGTGTATTTGTGTTAGTTGATTGTATTGAGCATATTCATTATATTTGATTTTTGTAACACATGCTAGAAAATTTGAGGCTTAATTATGGTGATATGTTTCTTAAATGAGAGATTTTTTCAACATAAAGGAATGCATTTATTTTATTTAGCTGATATATAATTCACATATGGAAGATAATAATAAAGCAATAATTTAATAGTGATCATCATGATTATAATAAAAAAATATTTTAATAATTAACATCATAAATATATGTAAATCTTTTAGTTGTCAACTTTTATTGGAACAAATTAACATTTCATTTAGTTCTAGTCTTTATTCTATATATTCATTTATATTTAATTATTGATTTATTTGAAAGTTTTAGAATAAGATAATAAGTATAATTAAATGTGATTATACTCATGTTATTCAACATAGTTTATTATCATCTTAGATGACTAAGTGTTTAGATTGAAATGATAATATGATTATATTCTTTCATGATAATCTTGAGAAACATGTATCTATGTAACAATTATCATATTTTATTATTTCTAGGAGCACATAAATTATGTGTAGGTTAGGAAATGCTCTTTATAACATGAAGTAATTTTAAAGGGCATTAGTTAATATGTTTTTTTTTTATGTGTTTATTATCTTTAGCCTTAGGAGATGGATGTTAGTTCATTACTATTTCTACAAGCATGAAACAAAGAGATCCTATGTGATATTAGTGAAATATGTTGTTAATATTTAATTATAAAAATTGATCAGTTAAATATATTTTAAATAAAATTTTTTATTTAGATTGAGATATTGAGTTTCAAGTATTTTATATTGTTTTTAAGTATTAAGGTTGAGTACTTTAGAGTTATAATTTTTTTTTTCATAGAGGAGATATATTTTGAATATTTTGTTGATTATTATACCAGATATAAATGATTATTTATTTTTAAGAAATAATTTTTAATATTGTCCATATTTGTGAACTTTTATGAAAAATAAAAATTTAGTTTAGCTGTGATATTAAAATGTAGAGAAATAAAAATATTCTAAAATATATTTTTATCAATTTTTTATTTTTTTGAGGAATGTGATATGATCCATCGATATCATATAATGATACATATGTATAGAAAAATGTAATTGAAATGAAGAATCAATATTTGATTGATATAATTATAATATTTTTACTATATAAGAGTATTTCTAAGTATTCTTGGAGACAAATATTATTTTTAATTTTATATTTCATTAGAGTTGTATTTTATTTTTTTCGATTATCTTCCATCTCAACTTTAATATCTAGTAAATATTTTTTATATTTCCCTAAGATTTTTAAATATGTTTATTTTGTTTATGATTTCTTTCTAAGTAGAGAGATGATGACTATTCTTGCTCTCAATTGTATCTTTTATGTGTATTTTAGTGCTTATAAGATATATAAGTATTTCATAAAAGAGATTAGAATGATTATTATGAGAGAATATATATATATATATATATATATATATATATATATATATATATATATATATATATATGATGTTTTTTGAGCACAAGTTCATTTCCAAATACTTGATCAAAGAAACCATAACATTGAATATCATAATATGGTATGATAATTTTCATGTCTAGTTGTTACTCATCGTAGAATAGTAATAATTATTTTTGCTTCTACCAATACACATGATATTATGAGAGTAGCAAACTTTGTGGAGAATAATGAAACTTCTCTTCTTGGTAGTACTGTCTTTCCTTTGAGCTTTGTGCCAGATAAAAGAGCTTGATGTGAGTGTCACAATGAATGCGAGATATTAGTTTTTTCAGAAAGAAAAGGCAAGGCGGTTTAGAGACTTAATGATCATAATTAAAAGTTATATATTAGCTATATACATCCATAATCTTTCTTTGATGAGTCTTATATCACGTAAGTTGATTTGGTTTAGAGTAGTCATTTATATTTTTTGATTGTTCTATGAAAGAAACTATAATGTGATTTATGCAGCACATATTATTACTAGTATTTTCTTTTAATATTTATTTTGATATTATATTATTTTTGTCATTTCTTGATATTTTTTTTTGAAATACTTAATCACTCAAGTCTAATATTTAAGATCTTATTTTAAAATTTTTAGGTAAGTTGGTAGTAAGATGCAAATTATTGTACACGATGAATATTAGAACTGAAATGAAGGTTGATTGACTCAAAATCAAGTTGATAGCCAAAGAATTTACATAAATTTGTGATATTTATTATTGTGATATGTCTTTCCTTTTAATCAAGATGATGACTATTAGATTGCTACTCTCTGTTGTTACATCACTTGGATGAATTATGTCTGTAAGATATGATGAATATATTCATTAATGATATTTTCAAGGAAGTTTTATCTATGTAGTAGTTATCGGGTTTTATTGTTTCTAGTAGCACATACATAGTGTGTAGGACGTGGAAGATTCTTTGTGATTTAAAGTAATCTCATGGCTATTGTTTAATAATAATTTTTATCATGTTTGATTTTACGAGATATTTGCTTGATTATATATATGAAATAGTTAATTGAATATATCTTATTTGAATTTTTATTGATTGATTGATTTTTAGACAAATGACTTGGGGTGAATTAATTTTTGGGTATGAAGATTAGATACTCAAAAAATATGGTTTAAATATTTTATTTAATCTTGGTATTATGAGATGTGCACCATTAACTTATTATTTGATTTGAGTGTATGCACGTTCATATGTATAAGTTTTTCAATTGATTCTATTAGATATTTGAAAATCATAGGAAATATCAACTATTTGAAAGTGATCAGATCATATATTATTTATGTTAGTATAATTAGTTATTTCATTGTTTTTTTCAGATAAATTTATATTAATATAATTTTCAGGATTATCAGGTATGTGAAAAAATACTTAGGCTGTGAGATTTTATTTAGAGATCAAAAACATTTAGGTAGAGACAATTAGATTGTAGGTGAGCTATATTTATTACAGTGATTGATTTGTAGGTGGGCTCTTTTTATGTAGAGACATACTTTCAATGTTGGTATTTGTAATATATATGCATTAATTTGAAGTGTGGGTATTGTGATTTAATAAAATTAGTTACTTTAAATATTTATTTATTTTTTATTATATTGTTTGGGAACTTCTGATATGTGTATTGCTCCATCTTGAATATATAAGTTTGTATTTATTTTCTTTATTTATCACACAGCTGTATGATTCACGGTTTAAATGGTTTCTCCAAACAAAATGTTGGATGATTGAACTTTGACTCTTCAATATATATAGTTATCGAGATTACATTCTAATGCTGTTATGATATTATATTTGAGATAATATGTATTTGATTTTCTTTTAGAATGTGACTTCATACGTGGTAGTTTAAATGATTATTTGCATGATTATTATTTTTCTCAACATGAGTAATTGTGTTGACACTCTTATATTTTTAAAAGAATTATTTGAAAATTTAATTATCTAATATTAAACAAATTTAATTTTATTTATAATGTATATAATTACTTATTTTTTAAATTCTACCAAATATGTTTAAATGAATATGTTTTATTTATTTTTGCATATATATATAAATAAAATATCAAGGAATGATAATTTTTTTTTAAAATAATCATGATTATTATTGTTTAGTATTATATTTATATTTTAAATGGGTATCAATTATTATATATTATAAATTTATTATATTTTTATATTTTTTAAAAAATTGTTTAGTTTATTGGAAAATTAGATAATAATATGTTATTTGGATTGAGAGTAAAGATAAAATACTTAACAATAATATCGATTATTAATGATTTTTTTTTTGTGAATCAAATATTTTTATTATTAAGTTGAATTTTTTTTTTCTATCACAATTAGACAGTTAACGATGTTGATTTTAATTTGGTATTTTATGAGGAGATAAATATATTAAGGTAAATTATTATTTTATTTGGAGAATTTTATGAGAATTCTATTATCATATCTATTTATTTGAGATTAATTAGTATATGTTTTTATGAAAATTCTTAAAAAAATATTACACACACACACACACGTAGTAGTGTAAGAGATATATTTTCATAGCTTGAGAATATAGTATTGAATATTGTGTATGATGAATGTATTAGATTTCATATGATGTTTTGATATGATGATAAATATCTTCTTTTAAGGATGATTTGTACTGTATTCTAGACTCATCAAATATTCTCTTTGATTTTAGAGGATAATACTGTTGAGATATTAATCTCTATCATTTCATGTGCTAAAGCAAGAGCCTTGTGCACTAAGGTATGATGTGTACAAAATACCATAAACTCATCCAGTGTATATAATGTGTTTATTGTACTTTGTTATTTTATTCTGGATTGATTTGATAGTAAATATTAATGTAATAATATCAATAATAATTTTATATACGGAATAAAATTTTAAATATTTAATTTCCTCTCATTTGTACACTTGAATGATATTTTTTTCTCATTTATATTTTAACACTACATACAAGTGAAAAAAAGACAAATACAGTGACCCACCACCAACTATACTCAATAGAATAGTGATTGCCATTGGATGACAATAATTGGCTGTTGTGATGATGCTATTATTCTTTTATCTGCATAAAAGAAGTACATTTGAAGGGATTTGGTGTGTTTGGATTCGATATATAATTCAGGAACTGAAGTTTTTCTAATCAGATCTGAGCATTTTTGGTGCTCCTTTTGCCATTATAAGATATTTTTAAGTGTCATCAAAACAGCTCTGTTGGTAGTGCCATTAGGAGATTTTTTTTTTTTTTTTTTGCCATTATGAGATATTTTTAAGTGTCATCAAAACAGCTCTGTTGGTAGTGCCATTAGAAGATATTTTTTTGCTGATCAGGTTGCACCAGTTCAGGCTAACTCGACCATAGCTATGAAAGCATGCCTCAATGTGAGCGCAGGCAAATCCCACACAAAGCACCTCACCGAACCCCATGCATGGGGCGTTCAACTGGGCTCACCTTTCTTGCACCTGCAGTGAGCTGTGCCTCCCCAAGGTGCTCGTTGACTGCCTTTTGATAAGGCAAAGCGAATGCCTCATTTGGAAAGGTTGGCTAATCGATTCCAAATCTAGATCTCAGTTTGCATTCATTAACATTTTTCAAGGCTGGAAATTTACATTTCAAGCAGACTATTTCATGTTTTAAAGCTAGACATTCCAGCTGAAATTCAAAATATTTGCTTTGCAAGCTCGAAATCCAAACTTTGCCAATAGAAATGGGCGTTTGTTGTTGGAATTGGGATTTGTTGTGTTGTGGGAAAGTTGCTGGAGGCACTAAGTGTGCCAATTTGGTCCAAATAGTGCCCTTCTTGAGACGATAAACAATACTGGATCACTCTGGAGTCGTGGTTATGGCACTTGTTTCAGATTAGTGCTGGTCATCCCTAGACCAACCCGGTGCAGAATTTTTTTATTCTTCAATGAAAAATTTGCTCATAATTAAGAAAACTCGAATAAAATGTTAAAGAAGAAAAAATTCTGCGATGCTTTTATATTACGAGCACTATATAAAATGCATGATGAAACATATTGTGAAAATATGACTTACACCGGAAATACTTTTGAGTTGTTATTGTGTAAATATATGACCTGAGTTTCTTTTGTCCCTTTGGGCTACCTTTTGGGGATGAGTTCGGTTAATACCTAATTTTTAATATATACATCACTAATATCTTATGTTGTGGTACAACAGAATGTCAACGTTGATGAAGGTTTTATTAGAAAATGTGTAATTCTTTATCTAGGAAGTCAAAATAAAATGAAAAGCTAGAAAATTACCTCTGCAGTTTGATATATTGAGAACTAAACTCAGTATTATAATTTCAAATAGAAGTTACGTTCATATAATCTTTTTTTTTTTTTAATTTAATTTTTTATCTTTTAAATTTTAGCTTGTCAAAATATACTAATATGTTCTATTAATTTTGAATATTATGTTTTAAAACAACAAATATACCAAATGTATTGAGTGGTCAAATTTGTCCGATTTAATTTCGGGTAAATTTTAAATTATAAATAATATAATTTAATTTCAATAATAATTTTTCTTTGTATGTATTGAGTTGTTTTTTAAAATTGATATTACTATTATCAATTTTCATCTCTCAAGATCAAATTGATAATATTTTAGGGGTAATATTGTGATGATATTAAGTATTAACTTCTTCTAGATCTCATGCTAAGCACGAGTCATGTATTCTGCATATGATCTTTCATACCTACAATTTTAAGTATAGTTTTCTATAATTGATGTAATACAGAGGGAATTATTGAGATAATTTGTATTCATTGAAATAGTTGTCTAGTTGTGAAAAGTTTGTAAGAACTGAAAGTGTTTTTTTTTTTTTTTTAAAATTTAACTCTATCACTATGTAAAATATTTTTAAATATTATTTTAGAATCATAAAAAAGGAAAATATATGTCGAAACTCTGTTAGAAGTGACTTTCCAAAGTTCATTGGTGAGTTAGTTGCATGCACTGTAATTCTCACTTTCTTGTTCATTATAGAGAAATTGTGGTCCTCGCTCCTCATTTTGTTGCTCAACTAAGTTTGGGCTGAGAAAATTTAGCCGGTCGAGCCTGAATGGAGTGATCTGTGGTTTTTTAATACTTGAATTTCTCATGGTCAACCCGGCGCAACCTGATGTTGCCTGGGCTGGGCGATGTTCTCTTGAAGCGACATCATGTTAAGAGTTGATCTCGTGCATGAATTTTTTCATCAAACCATACACTTTGGGAATGCTGATGCTGTCTCTGTGTTTTGTTTTTTTAATCCGGTGTTTCCTCAAGCTAGATTGGCGCCTTGAACAGTCACTGGGGCCTCGAGGTGGGAGCAAGGTCATCCTTGTCTCCATGCTCAGAGTTGCAGCCCATGGGGATCGAACTTGCAACCCCAGTAAAACGTGAACCCAGCATTCCCACCAGTTGGACTACACATGTCTTGGGTGTCTGTGTTTGTTTGTTTGTTTTAAAAACATTGATTTTGCAGATCATTTTCTATAATTGTTTATCTTTCCTTTCCCCTTCAGGATACATATTCAATAGAGGCTTAATGGAGAGCTGGAACATGAGGCTGCAAGCACACCGAGGGCAAATGACTGATAGAAGGGGCGATGCTGCTTGTTTCTTACGACCTTGCATTGTTGCTGGTCAGCACCACAGTGCTTGTTCCCCAATGATGGCCTCGCAAGGAATTTCCTGGACTCAAAATTATGAAACCTTTATTGGCGGGCAAGATTCTTTGTTTTTCCATTCTACCAATCACGCAATCATAACTGGTCTCCCATTCCCATCTGGGGATGGTCATGGGATAAGAACTCTGCATCTTGGATCTTCTTCGCAATCAATTTGCCCCATGTCACCCCAATCCCAATCCCAACACCACCACCACCGCAACCACCACCATCACCACCACCACCACCACCACCACCACCACCACCACCACCACTACCACAGTCAACACAGAATTGTGCCCTCTATGATGACTTCACAACGCCAAAATTGGCCATGCCTGAGAATTCTTCCTGACGACGTATGTATCTTGCACTTCATCTGATCTGTTTTCTTTTAGCATTCCTTCCTAATTTTGTTTCCATACTTGATGCTCCAAAATTTTGCAGGGTGTTGCCTTACTGCAGTTCTCTAACAATTCTGAAGCGGGGAACTATGTTGTTCATCATCAAGAGATGCGCTCCAGTCCACAAGTAAAATTATCCTCTTTTGCCCTATCTTTTCTATGCCTTTTAAAAAAAATTTTCTACTATATGAGCGTATAACTAGGAGTCGTGCCTTGGTGCAATGGTAATTATATTTGTCAAGGGTTGCAGGTCATTGGTTTGAGACTCAATAGATCATTCGCTAAGCGGAGATAATGTTGTCGATATATTAACCCCTCATAAATCCTTTGCTAGGTAGAAGTTTTCTGCACTGAGTATGATCTATACTATGTGAGTGTATAAGATAGCAAGTCGTGCTTGAAATTCAACAAGCATAGTCTCTCTAATTTTATTATTTAAGATTATTGAGATATTTGTTTTTTTTAAATCTTTTGTTAAATAGAAATTTTGTGCACTTGCTATGATCTCTATAATGTTAGTGTATAAAAAAAGTTGTGCTTTCATGTGATAATATATCATTGTATAAAAGTGATAAGTCTCGGGTTTGAGATTCTTCCAATATGATCTCTTTAATTTTCGGATTTAAGATTGTCGAGATATTAATCACTTCCAGATTCTTATTTAAGTAGAAATTCTGGTTTTTGGGTATGATCTCTACAATGTGAGTGTATAATTAGAGATTGTGTCTTGATGCAATATTATGTATTTTCGTGTAAAGGTAACATGCCTTGGGCTTGAGGCTTATTCGTCTTTCTAATATTTCAAATGTAAAATTGTTGATATCTTAATCTCTCTCAGACAATTTGCTAAGCAGAAGTTTTGTTCATTGAATTTGATCTCCACCATGTGAGTGTAATTGGAGGTTATATTTTTGTTTAAAAGTAGTAGGTTTTGGATTTGTGGCTCATCAGATGTAGACTCTCTAATTTTAATAGATAATGTCGAGATATATTGATCTCTTACACATCCTTCACTAAGTGAAAATTGTGTGCACTGGGTATGATTTCCACAATGTGAGTGTATAACTAAAGGTTGTGTCTCGATGCGATGATATGTATTGTTTTACGGAGGTAGCAGGAACCTTGTGTACTAGTTATGGCTGATACTATGTGAGAGTATAATTAACATAAAGGACTTATTTCAAATGCAGGAGTTTCATCCGCCAAGTGAGCAGCAGATAGGGGATAATGATGGGTTGTCGGAGGAAGCCATCACGAGAGAGCTATATAATAGAACTTATTTATGGGCATCTGGTTCAATAGATCAACAATGGGCTGATTCCTGCGTCATCTGCCAGGTATTGACTTCATTTCCACAATACAGTTTGCATACGTACAAGCAGGACTGCTCCATTCCTCTCTGCTTGGGTATGGATTTTAATGTATTGCCGTAATCCTGCAGGATGATTTTCAGAGTCAAGACAAGGTTGCAGTGCTTAGTTGTGCGCATGGTTACCATGCAAAATGCTTGAAGAAATGGCTATTAGTGAAGAACAGTTGCCCCATTTGTAAGGCAAAAGCGTTAGAAATGATGAGCGCAGATTAATGTGGTCTTTTTAGGGTTATTTTTATTTCTATTTCCTAATCTATTTGTTTTATGTCGAGGTGATGTATCCGGACATTTTGTTTTATTGTTATTTTTATTTCATGCCTCCATTATTTTGTTCATTTACCGTGCTTCTAATTAATAATTACCTATTTCAATAGACACCTCTAGAACACTGGCATCTAATAAATCACCAAAGAGTTGCTTCGTTCTTATGAGTGTGTCAAAAAAAAAAAAAGAAAAAAGAAAAATTAAAGCTTTTTAAGATGTAGATCACTTCTAATCATTTCTAATTATTAAACCTCATGTTGAATGAAAAATGAGAAATAACTACATCCATTTGCGCCTTAAAGTACTTGAAATGATGCCAATCGCTTAATTGAAAATAAGAGTTCCACTTTGTCTCATGCTCTTCAAACGTGCGTGCACACACACACACACACACACACACACACACACACACAGAGGTGTGTGTGTGCATATGTGCATGCAAGTACGTGTATTAACAAATAACTAATGAAAAATGACATTTGTTATCAAACATCTACATAATATTAAAGATGTATTTCAACATTAATGCACTGGGTCTCATAAGAACTTCAAAATCAAATATGTTTTGTCATGATTACTATTAAGATGATAGGTCTGTACTCAGTATAAAAGTTTATCGTATGTATTTACCCTACTATTAGTAAGGGGGATTGGGCGAGAGTGAAAAAATTTTTTATCTACATAATTTTGCACTAAGAAGGCTATCCTTAGTTCACCTAGAATAAGCTAAATAGAAATAACCATCATACATAAGATAATGGTAGAATAATGATACTACATCCCATGAATTTTCGGGTAGAGAATCCTTTTATTTTCCTATTCAAAGGCACTTCACATGACCCAATATAAATAATTGGGTAATTTTATATGTTGAGTAAGATCGTTACAGCATTAAACTCATAATATTACATATATCAACAACTATGTAATAAGAGTGAGCCTTTGACAAAAGTAAGCAAGCAATAATGATGACGAGATTGTGAAAGTTATAGTGATCCAAAAGTAATCTTTACCCAACTTAGACATAAAAGTATATGAATGTAAAAGTTTTAAGTAGGCTAGACCCGAGCGTGGCATGAGGCATGACATGAAAATTCCATGTCGGGCCTAGCACGACATTGTCTAGAACCATTCCTGAACCATGATTGTGTTATGCTGAGACCACATGGGCCTCTTGCCATGCCATACACAACTCATGTGCCCGGCATGCGAGACATGAAATGCGGCCATTTTACAATAGTTGCTTGCTGCCTGCTGCTTATAGTTATAGCTAATAGGATAGCGGCTTGTTGTCCTATTCACCATGATAAATAAAAAAATAAAAATAAAAATAAAAATATATGCTAATCTAATCTAAATCTTTGAATTTTATCCAACGGTTATTTGTCAGAAATATGATAACAAAAAAGAAAACAAAAAAAATATTTTAATAAGATTACTATAAATAGTGTATTAAGATATTATATTTTTTCACATTTTATTTGTAATTTTTCATATTTTTTATTCTTCTCATTTTCTAAATTCATAATATTCACTCAATATCTAGAGGTGTCAAGTAGGCATGGTGGCCCGGGCAGGGCATTAAGTACAACCCAAATTAGTCGTGCTAGACTCGACATGACATAGTTTAGAACTGTGTGCCTGGATCTAGATCATGTTGGCCCAAGGCATGACTCGAGTCGTGGCAGGCTGGAGCCAATTGTGTCTCATCCCACACAAGGCATGATTTATGTGCTTGGCCCATTGGCATAGTCCACAGGCACGGTGACTCATGACTAGGCATGGATGGGTCAAGGGTCATGGGTCAAAACCTATTGGGCAACAAGCTGACAAGCCTGAGTTTGGCCCACGTGATCTTCATGTTTGGCTACACGTTACGTTTGCATATCACTTTCGTTGTCTTAAAAAATATTTTTTTAAATGTGTAGGTATAGCCATCATATGTGTTTCCAACGGCTACATGCAAAAATCCAATGGCTATCAGATTTTGCCCATATATATTAAAAAAAAAATAAAAAATAAATATATATTTTTAATATATAAAATTTATATAAATAAAGAATAAAAATTTTTTAAATTTCATTTTTTATTCTCTTCTTTCTAGCTCCCCTCTCTATGCTCTTGCTCCTCTCTTCTTTCTAGCTCTCCTCTCTGCTCCTGCTGCTCTCTTCTTTCTAGCTCCCCTCTCTGCTCCTGCTCCCCTCTATGCTCATGCTCCCCTCTCTTCTTTCTAGCTCCCCTCTCTCTGCTCATGCTCCCCTCCTCTCCAACTCCTCTCTCTCCTCTCTCCTCCCATGTTCCTATTGTTACTATCTTAGTGTCTTTTTATTATTGTAATATTTATGCATATGCGGTACAATTGAAAATTTTAGTAAAGGTGGTGTAACAAAAGTCGACTACAATAAAGTGGTTGTGGTTACAATACACATTTTTTAAAAATGTTATTAGATTTTTTTAAATTTTAAAAATTTAAAAAAGGAAAATAATGAATTTAATGATAATAGATTTGATATAGATGTAAATAATAATTATAACTCTGCTAAAAAGGTTCGAGACCGAAACTAAATTCACAAAATAGTCTCGACCCAAACTCATTTTTAACCTAAAAAACTTAAAACTAAGTAAACTTTAGTAGTATGAATTCACTTTAAGATAATAAAAAATAAAAATTACAAGGGTGTCAAAAAAGAATTAATATAATGTATTTATTTTTAAAAGATCTATACATATAGGAGTATACATGACATTAACCACCTTAAGGTAGATATTGATCATCACACCAAAAATAATGTATTAGATCTCAAACAAACCCAACTGAGTGACATGATCTTTTAAGTTAGATTTAGTTTAGTTTTCTTGACCTCTTTCATATAGGGCAATAAATTGGGCAAAGAAAGCAAGACCAAACTAATTATGATCACGAGTCTTTTGATTAGATTTTCAAAGGATATTAGGGTAGATAGTATTATATAAACATACTTCTAACCTACTTATTATAAGATTCCTAGGTTCATAATTAGGAATAATATAATAAAATATTATAAGTTAGAGATAATTAATAATTAATAAATTTATAAAATATAGTTGAGTGATATCTATGACGTTCGATATTTGGACTAGTCATGATGATGCATCATTTGCATGCCTCACCGTCCATTATGTAGATTCAAAATGAAAACTTAATAAAACAAATATTAAAATTTCTAGCGATCCTCCATCTTCATGATGACTTTGTCATTTATGAGTGTATGATAAAGATTTTTAGAAAATATGATATTCGTAATAATATTTTTAGTAATCCATTTGATAAATACTTCTAATAATGAAGTCGTTATTAGTATATTTATAATAACTATTAGAGATGTGCCGTTAAGTGAGATTTTTTACATTAGATATATGTGCCTCATATGAATCTAATAGTACAGGCAAGAATGAAAGTTATTTCCTCCGTATTATAAAAAAATAAAAAATTCACTAAAATACCTTAGGTTCCTAGCAGATAACATGAGTTTAATAGTTTTTATATTTTAGTGGGCCTAAAAAAGAAAATATTCTTTATGAATATGAGGTACCATTGAAATTTTACCGATATGATATTAGAGTTATGTGTTGGCTACCAACACGTGATATATAACTATGTCTATAGTAAGAGTGACAAACTTATTGATGATCCTGACCATATGCATGAATTTCTTGAAGATTTTTCATGACATGATGAACATATATTTATATGTTTATACTCGCACCACATGCATTGTACTTAAGTGTATATGCAATAATAGTAGCATGTTTAGCAAGTATAGATGTTACCCTATATTTAGTATCATGACTATTGAGATAGAAACCAAATATTTAAAATAATAGTTCTCTATTCTTTCTTTATTATTTGACTGCTTGTATGGATCCTAGGATTAATGTTGAAGGGATAGAAAATATTTTTATATACATATGCACGTGTGAACTAGGAACACCAACTCGAAGGTTTCATTTACCAAAAATTAACTAACTTATTTATATAATACAATAATAGGTATGATAGTTGTAGCTAGACTCTAAGAATGAATTTGGACATAGTATTTGGAGACGATGACTTTTCTATTCAATTAGATATGAAAAACCATGGGGTCATCAGTTGATTAAGAGTGAGCTATCTCAATATTTAGATATTAATTACTGCTCTATTTTATCATATAATGATAATAAGGATTCTTGTTCGTTCTTCTAGCATTTCAAATATATTTTACTTTGATAGGAATCATACGAATCCATCTATTCCATGTTATCTAAAATGACATATGATCTACGGACATCTCTAGTGTCTAGTATAATATCGAAGTCTACTTTTTCTATGAAAGCCAATATTATTCTAGATAAGAGATTGAAATTGTGACTAGATATTATAGAGTTACTTTCATATATGAAGGACCAGAAGATTAGAGGTTGGACATTCATAATAAGTTACAAGAGTTACTGGTGGATGATGATTTATGAGACATGGAGGATATTGGGACCACTACTAGCGATACCTTTAGATGCTTATATGATATTGATGATCAACATTTGTACCACCATACTAGTGTTATAAACATGGATTAATAACTCGTGTGATTTTTTATTATTTTTTTTTCAAATGATACCATATTTTTATCATTTTTAGATTTCTACCAATTATGTCATTATGCACTTATGCTTCATCTTATATTATTTATGTGTATTTATTATATTTTGCTTTTGAGTATGGAATGAATTATTTTTTTGTTTAGTCGAATGTCAATTTTTTTAATTTTTTATTTTATTATAATTCATTTAAATTTACAATGCAATGTACACATGTATTACATATTGCACGTGTTCTTTTTAATTATATTATTTTAATATATAATTATATAAATAATAAATGTAATATTTTGAATAAATAATAAATTCAAAATTCAAAATATTTTAATTGGGGCTTGGGCACACGCAAATACAAATTCAATTTAGATTTCAATGCTTTGGTTGCCTACTTGGTGACTTGACACTTGCCATTGTGGTGTCGTCCAAAAACTGATGCAGATCTGACATGGATGTGCCCAACTAGAAGCCAAACGAGCCATGATAGGCCTTTTGGATGGGTAGCCGTGCAATACTAAGCATGGCACGATAACCTGACCGAGCCACAAAGAAATGAGTCATTTCTTTTTGGTTGATTAGGTGATAAAGTGATTATATTTGTGAAATTATTGCCTACAACCCACGTAAAAGTACATATTACATATTTATTTATTTCAAATTAATTTTTAGTTAATTTGTTTTTAAAATTTTAATAAAATTAAGTAAAAATATTTCTCTCATACTCTTCAAAAATCTCTAAAGACTTGAACTAGATTAAAAAAAAATATAAAAAAAATTAATTATTAAATTGAAGTAGACCTAAGATAATGAAAACCTAACCGAAATAACCAAGACTTTATTCTCTCCTAGGACCAAGCCCTCGGGCCTAAAAAACTTAAGAATAAGCAATATTCATAGTATGGATATACCTTAAGATTATTAAAAATAAAAACTTGTGATATCAAAGAAGTATCAGTACACTGTATTATATATATATATAAGAGTATTATGACACTGAATGCCTTAATAGACATACCAATCAATGAACCAAATAGTATAGTACATTAGATCTCAGAAAAACACAACTTAGTAGTATGGTATCTGAAGTTGAATCATCTTCAAATTCAAAGATCCTTTTTATTTATTATCATGGCTATGCAAGGGAAGGAATGACAAAATTCATTACTGGCATGAATCTTTTAATTAGTTTTTCAGAGGGTCTTAAAGTACTTCATCTTATGGATAAATACATCCAACCTACTTGCCGTTGGATTTATATACGTGACCACCCTCTTTGTTAATTATAAATAGAAACAAAATAAAAAAGTATTAGGATTTCATGAGATTTTTCATCCTCATGATGACTCTGCTATTTGTAAGTGTTTATAAAAAATCTATAGGGAATATGAGATTCAATATAACATTGTTAGCATAACATTTGATAATACTTCAAATAATGATATAGTGTTTAATATATTTATGAGAACCATTAGAGATGAGCCTTAATGTGATATTTGTTATGTTAGGTATATGTGTCACATAATTAACTTATGCGATCAACATTGACTTTATGAATAGAAGCTCACTAGAACAATATGGGAAAGCAAAAGCAAAATGATACTCTAAAAATATGATAAAAAAGTTGTGATGGGTGTTGAAGAAGATGCGACTTCATATGATATCATGATAATTTTTTTAAGAGGTCATGATTGATGATAAAAATGTGGCAACAAATATGAAGAAGATGAAGTCATGACATATATTAATGAGATTGGTGATGCATAAAGTCTGCAGTTGTGAAAGAAGTTGCAACTTTGGTGACGTGTAAGAAAGCACTGACATGTATTGAAGTAACCATGACACACAAAGAAGTCATAAGCATAATATTAACACTCCAAATAATGAAGTCATGATAGAGATTAATAAGTCATGATATCACAAGTTATGACTTAATTGAAAGAGTCACAATAACTATGTTACATAAGACTCTGGATGATCTAATTTTGAAAGAACAATCAAAGCATCAAAAATCAAGAATAATGCTTAGTTATTTAAGTAACAGAAGCAATAAAATTAAATGACATAAAAATTCAAAAAAACCATAATACAAAACTTTAAAAATCCAATACAGTAAAAAATTAAAGTCTAAATTACAACATTGTCAATTCGAATAATATGTGTTAAAGATATTTTCACATATATAAGAAGTTTATAAAACACATAATTCATAAAATTATGTTTTTGACTAAAATATATTTTTTTAGGGTATAAAATCATCAAAATCTAAAATCTAAGGCAAATACATAAATCTAGGTTTTTGAGGTGGATACTTTGAATCCCATCTCACATTATTCTTTAAGTGCCAAGTATGTTCATTGGCTTTTTGGGGTAGAATTAGCAATGTAGTTGTATCTTGATTGCTCAATAGAAAAAGAGATTATGCTTAACTATTTTCAAGTTTTCAACAGGTTTCCAATCTCAAATCCACACGTGGATCTCAAACTTTACATACACAAAAAGCAAACAAAAACATACACACACAAGACACACATTGCACTATAATTAAAATAATGGTTGTATACAATTTGGACACACAAATCACATAAAATAAATCAAATACTACATAATAAATCAAAACAATACAATATAATCGAGAACTAAAATTGCAATAGTACACACACTATACTCGACAAAAATATAGTTATAATTATATATATAATAAACTTCAAACTAGCGTGAGGAGGAGAGGAGTTAAAACTAGTTGCATTCTTAAATCATTGCTTCTATGTGCACCCTACATAAGCTACCACATCAATCCCAAAGAAAAGCCTTTTATTTTGTATAACATGCACACACACAAATGAAGAACAACACTCATCGAGTGAGTTTTTTGAAAAATAGAATGCGAGATTTTATCTCTTGTTCTTGGTTCACTATGCACGACTCCTACAAAAAATACAAAAATAAAAAATCTAACTAGTTTATCCAACTTGGGTGGACACAACAAATCACCGCATCTACCATAGGCAGGGAGACTCATAATAGTATGCAATTTAAAGAAATTTAACTTTGCCGATGACAAAAATATCATAAATATATTGGTAATATTTTTATTAGCATATGCATTTTCAAGTACAATTGATTTTTTATCTAATATATCACATATCTAATGATATTACACATCAATATGTTTTATCCTACTTTGAAAAATTAAATTTTTAGAGAGATATATAGTAGCACTATGATTATCATACCAAACAATGTATCTATCCTATCATACATCCAAGTCTGTAAAATTATTTATATTCATAAAGTGGCTTTGTAAGTTTTAGTAGCTATAATAAACTCATCCTCAGTGTTGGATAGTGATATGTACTTATGTAACTTGGATTACCAAGATATAATACTCCTCAAAAGGTTATTAGATAACTTGATGATACCTATGTGAATATGAATCATCGATCTTATTAAAATTAGTATATCTGAGAAGCATGACTTTTAACCCACTCAAGCAAAAAGATAGTTGAGATGACCTCCATAAGTACCTAAGATATATTTCAGTACATCCTACATATATCTAACTAGGTTCAAGAGAAAAGAATTGACAATGTAGATAGTGTGCTCTATATATAGTCTAGTGCAAGCAAAAACATATATAAGACTACTGATAGATAAGGTATAGGGGACATGACTCATGTCTCTCATTTCTTCATTAATCTTTGGACTATGCTCGATGCTCAGCTTAAAATATTTGGATGAGCAAGTTTAGACTTGCCTAGACTCTTTCATAAAAAATATCTTAAGAACATTACTAATATATCATTGCTCTTGGAAGACCTATCCTAGATGATACTCATCCTTAAAATTCTTGACTGGTAATATCTTTCATACAAAATATTTTTCTCAACTCTTCCTTAAGCCTATAAACTTTTGCTCTAACACAACTAATGATCAATATATCATTAACAAATAATAAAAGCATTAGTTTTTCATCACTATTCATTATGCCATACTAAATAATATTAATTATTTTACTGATTATGCATTATATATTTATATACAAAAGAGTTTTAAATAAAATAATTTCACTAAGTTATAATTTTGATGAATTATGATGAATAATAGTGAAATTAGGTAGTTTTTATTTGAAACATGAGACTTGATAAATTTGTTGTGGAGGGGAGCAAAAAGTCAAATAAAGTCATACCAGTCCTGTATTACTACTGTTACATCTCATTGAGCTTATAAGGTAGTTTTGACATCCATTCTTAGTCGAAGCTCTACATAAATAGTCATGGTAATCTTTAATACACAATGATTGTATCATCTCTTTGACAATTATTTTACTATACAATATATATTTTTTGACTGTGAAATTTTGTTAGAGTCAAGCTACACTAACTCATAATATTTTTTATATAATTGTAATATTAATTTATGTCATAGCAACCATGTACTCTACTGGAGTTAAAAGTCACAACATTTTTAAAATCCATGACATTCTAGTTGCAGAATCACAAAGAATAAGGCAAATGTCATAACACTTTTCTAGTGCCATGGCTTTTATCTATATAAAGTTTTAGAGAGCATTTATTCGAGTCGTAACTATTTCTAGGGATGTGAATTTTTGCTCTTGATAATGACCAAAGTCACGACTCATTCTCTTTGTCATGACTTTGTGTTACAGATGTATTATATATAACCATGACCATTCCCAACATCGAGACAATCTAATGTAAGAAAAAGGCCAAAACCATGACTCATTCATAGTTCCACAACTTTTTGTTACAAAAATAAAAAGCCAATAATATGATATTTTTTAAATTTATGATTTTTTACTTAAAATTCTACTCGACCATTTGAGTATAAAAGTGCAAAACAAAAAAAAAATTTAAGAAAGAATTCTAGGCCACTTTTAGAGAGTATTTACTCGCGCCATAACCATTTATATGGCTATAATTTTTTGTTCTTGAGAAATGACCAAAGTAATGGCTCATTCCCAGTGTCATAACTTTGTGTCACATTGATAAAATATATAGCAATGACCATTCCTAGCATTGAGATAATCTAAAGCAATAAAAAAGCCAAAGACATGACTTATTCCGTCACAACTTTATGTTACAAAGATGAAAAGCCAAAGCTATGATATTCCTCAAAATAGAACTTTTAAATTTAAATTTTACACCCAACCATTTGATATAAAAATGCAAAATAACAAAATTCTATGAAAGAATTGTAGGACATAGAAAAGAATGAAAATTAAGGATTTGTGAAGCATAAATTTTCCCAAACATAGGAAAGATTCATGAATAAAGAGGTGTTGTAAAATACAAGCATAAATCTTGGGGGGGTGGGGGTTGAATTTTGACTCCAACCTAGGGAAAAATCTGAGGCACACAAAATAAGAAGTGCAGATTTTAGGTTTGATTCCTAAATATTCTTGAGGGTTATCATTGGTAACCTAAAATTCTATGAGATATATCTCAAATTATCTCATATTAATATTACCTTAATGTTAGGCTAAATTGATTTCTATTGTTAGTGTATTTCATTTTGTGTGATGGATAATTAATTGATTTTAATATTTAGATTTTATTATAGTTTAGTTATTGATAAATGTCATATTTATGTAGCACTAAATTTATGATTTTATTATCAATGGGTTTGTGTGAGTTGTCATGGTGGAGGTGATAGGTAAGACATGAAGTACACTCATACATAATAATAGGAAGGAAGTGATAATCCTTTAGATCATGATGAGTGAGAAAGCTTATAGTCAAAACCCGATGTTAAGGTAAATCTATCCATTCAAGTATGATAATTATGAAGCTAAAAGGACAAATACTTTTATAAGATAATCCATTATTTATATCTTAAAAAAACAAACCCTCTATTGATGTGGGTGTTTTATATAATGTTATTCTAAGAGTTTCACATTTAGTAAGATAACATGTATCATTATGGTAGATGGTGACAGGTAAACCTTGTGACATGCATGAGTTGAGGTAACCCATAGGGTGGTGATAGTCATATGAGTTACTTCCTCTCATATGGCTCATACTGGTAAGATTTAAGAAAAATTATATTTTAATTATAAAATTATGCTACTCAGTTAATGCCTTTATGAGCTATGAGATTGAAGAATAAGAATATATATACAAAGTAACCATCAAAGAATAGTTATTGAGTTATCTAAAAGGTATGGAATTATGAATGACCATTGAGCAGAAACAATTTTTTATTTCAGTGATAAAGTACCAAGGGGACAACTACAAGATGACAATCATTAGAGAGGACCCAATTGTTGATAATTACCTTGTATGCCATTAGGATACTATGATATTTTCTTAATAGGCCAACCTTTGTTTTGTAACTAAGCACAATAACATCTAAGCTATTTAGATAAGTCATGATGTGATATGGATTGGACTAATCCTAGATTCTAAGACTCTTATCCAAAGCCTAATATTATTTTTTCAACTAGAGTAATAGTTGACTTATTATTAGTTAATTAAATTTGATATATAATCCCTATGAGATTGATATCGGATCAAAATCTACTTTACTACTTGTATGACCAATATACTTGTGGTATTAGTTGGATCAGAGACTTCTACCCAATAAGATTTTGGGACATTGCCTAATCATAAAAATTAGGCAACATAACAAAGTGATAATAATTATCTAACTAATAACTAACAAATATATATTGTTCACGAGATATATGCTGAAAATCTTGAGGCTCCATGATTGAATAACATTTCTTTTATCATTGTCTAGGAGCTTGTTTAAGACCATTCAAGATTATTTTTAGTTTGTAAATAAGATCATTCTTCCGTTCTATAATGAATCCATTAGGCTGATCCATTTAGCGAATCTTGTGAAGGTCACCATGAACAAATATAATCTTCATATTGAGTTAATCATTTTCTAACTCCAGGCTAGCAGCCATACCTAGAACTACTTGAAAAGGAGACACCTTTAACATGACATAAAATATCTCATCAAAGTTAATTTTTTTTGACTAAACTCTTTTACTACTAAATGTGCCTTGTATCTTGATTGAGAATTATCATCACTAGATTTTAGTTTAATAAGCCATCTATTTTTTAGAGTTTGCTTCCCTTTTAGCAATGGTACCAGATCATAAGTCTGGTTTATATGAAGAGATTCTATCTCTTCCTACATAGCATGTCATTCCTCTTTATTCTCAAGAGAGATGATCTCCTAAAAGGTCTTGGGTTCATCTACATCGTTGAGTAATATGTTCTCACATAATCTAAAGGATACTCAAAGGGGCCTAGATAATCTTCTCAATTTAGATTGAGATGTATCATCATGTAAAATTATGTCATACTCAGTTCTAGTTGGAATATGGGTTCTCACCTCCTCAATAGGAATATCTTGGTGCTCTAAAATATCAAATGAATCTTATGGCTTGGAATCATCAGGTTATTGCTTAATTCGTTTCCCTTATTTAGATTGATCTTTAGAAGGAACTATCATTAGACATGTGCAAATATGAATCTCTATAGAATTACTCTCCTTACTACTCAGATGATTGTGTCTACACCAAAACTCTTCATGTTCATAGTCGATGATGCATGGACATACAATATCACCAAGTTTAGACCATTCATCATTTGAGATATGAATAAATGCTTTTAGCCCAAAACTCACAAATTATCATATGACATACCTTTCATTGTTTATATTTTATTGGAAATATCTCTATCTAGGGTAATGATGAGATACTTATTGATTACATATACAACCAAATGCATAACTTCTTTCAAAAATTCTATGGGAAGATGTGCATGAGAAAAGATGTACCAAACTCTCTCTTCAATTGTCCAATTTATCCTATTAATGATGCTATTCAATTATGGCATATTGGCTAGTTTATTTTCATGTATACTGCTATGAGATATAAATAGCTATCAAATTAATCTCGGTATTCTTCCCCATTATTAGAATATATAAAGAATAGTTTTTTAATGATCTTTCTCTCAACTCTAGTATGAAAATCCTAAAAGACACACAAGATATAATCTTTCATTTTTAGTGCAAATATCCACATTTTCCTAGATTGAAATTCAATGGATGTGACAAAATAAAGAGCACCATTGAGTATTCTACTCTACACGTAGCATACATTGATATGAATAAAATTAAGGATATTTGGTCTTTCAAGTGTGGAAGAGAGTGAAAAGGTGCTATATGGCTTTTTATAGCCATCATTTCATTCATTCATCAATAAAAGATACATGGTCAAATGGAAAGATATTCTTTCTAGCTAGAAGTTGAAAGTTCTTCATACTCATATGATCAAGTCTTCTATGTCAAAGACTAATATTACTTTTTTGATAAACAATATTTTCTTGATCTCTAGACTCTCTTGATTGAATAACATACAAATTACTCTTTTTCTTATCCCTCACAAAGAACAATGCACCCTTGGGTACGTAGTTTTCACCGATCATAATCAAAATTACTCATATATCTCATGTCATTTAGCTTATCAATGGACATAAAGTTCACATGAATATCTAGAGCATACCAGACATCTCTTAGCATCAATTGGAGTATTTTTTGCATCTACAACTAAATGTCTCTCATGCCAATGTTTTGTGATGTCACACTACTGCCTATATTTATTATTGTCCATCTTTGCATCATCAAAATGACCAAATATGTAGGGTGGTATAAAATGATACTCATGAATCAATAAGCCAATCCCATTCCTAATATACTAAATTAGTAAAATTATCATTATTAACTAGTATAAAGCTACCTTCTGAGGTGATGTTAGCCTCTCCCTCAGGTCTATATCCTTTCATACGTCATTGTTGTGGTCTTTTCTAAGAATAATAGTTTTTTTTTCACATATCCCATACTGTTATAGTGGTTATACTTGACTACTTTTCTTCTTTGCAAATTACCTTTATAAGAATGAGTTCTTTGTTTAGTATGCGTGTACTCATAGTGCTTATATCATGTCTCTCATAAACAAGAATATCATAAGAAGTTTCTTCATTCTCGTTTTTCTTTGCTTCTTCGAATAATAAATTTTTTGATACATTTTTCAATGACACAACACCTCAAGGTGATAATATGCTCATGAAAATCATAAAAAATATTCTAGCTATATCCATAATTGAGCTCAACATTAGAAAAAATAGGGTCCCAACTTCCAATACTATCTTCATGGATTCAAGCTAAATTACCTATTTTTGAAATATGTTGATGCATGATGACATTAAACCACCAACATCCTTGAACTTAAGGTTAAATAGACTTCTAATGATTAATATTTTATTTCTAAATATGGTCTTTTCAAACATGAACTATAGTTTCTCGTACAACTTGTATGCCTTCATTTTATCAGTAATATGTTGATAAGTATCACTACTTATTCATTATCTAATTATGGAGGCAACCCTATAGTGCAAGACTTCCTATTATTCATCCCTCAAATTTTAGGTTTTTCCTACTTACTCACTTGGTCATACAATAGTTTGATTATAAGGTAGTCATGCATTAGTTATTTTTTTAGATAGAAAATTGCTCCCAATTGACTTTATTATTACATATTAGTTCTTAATGATAACAAAAATTAATTTCAACCTAAAACAACTAACATAAATAAAAATATCCCTAAACAAGTCTTACATCATTGTATTAATATTGACATAATCATATACTAATAAAAAGATAACAATTAAATTTGATATCATCTCAGTATCAAATGAAGAACATCATCCTCATCAAAAGATTAAATACTACTTTTTAAGTGATATTGAGAATCTCCATTTGATACTAGTTGTCGGGGTATGCTGGTTGGACAATGACATATTCAAAACCACAAAAATCAAAAAAATATTTGATTATTTAATCAATGGAAGTAAAAAAATTAAAATACCCAAAAATTCTAAGAACTACAATACAAAACATTAAAAATCCAATGCATTAAAAAATCAAGTACAAATTATAATATTGCCAAGTTAAATAATGTGTGCTAAATACTTTATAACAAGTACAAGAAGTCAGTAAAACATAACATACCCAAAATTATATCTTGGACTAAAAAATATAATTTCTAAGATATAAAAAGTTAGAAATACCAAATATAGTATAGACATATAAACTTATGATTTTGGGATAAATACTCTAGATCTCATCCCATATTATTCATAAGTTATTAGGATAGATTAATTGGCTTCCCATCTTTGAATCAACAATGTATTATGTCATGATTGCTTTAAATAATAAAAGATTATGATAGAATCATTGATGAGGTGGATATCAATTTCTATAACTATTATGAAGTACTGAAAGATAAAGATGTAAATACCGTGGCAAAATACTATGAAATCATAGATGTAATTCATGGGCTCTAATCAAGTCTAAAATCTTATGGAACTACTTGAAGGAATAAACCTTATCAAGTGTAGGTGAATCTATGAGAAAAAAAAGAAGAATATATAGTAAGATTGAAACTTACAAAGCTAGGCTCGTTGCAAAAGGGTTCACTCAGAAAGAGGGAATCAATTATTAAGAAATATTTTTTTCAGTAGCTATGCTAAAGTCTATCCAGATTCTAATATCCATTTAAACTTATTATAACTATGAAGTTTGTCAAATGGACATGAAGACTATATTTTTGGATGAGCATATTGAGGAATACATCTATATGATGTAACTAGATGGTTTAATAGTGAAAAGCCAAGAGCACTTTATATGAAAACTTAGGAGATTTATATATGGTCTTTAGAAAACATTAAAATCCTAGAATACTCATTTTGATTAGACCATTAAATATTATAGATTTGATCAATGCCCAGATAGGTCTTATGTGTACAAAAATTATAGTGGTATCATTGTGGTATTTTTGGTATTGTACAAAGATGACATCTTGCTCATTGGGAATGATGTGAGAGTGTTATCTTCAATTAAGGTTTGGTTATCCAATCAATTCCATATAAAATACATGGGAGAAGCTAATCATATTCTTGGGATTAAGCTTTTATGAGATTGCAATTGAAAAATATTGGACTTATCTCAAACTTTTTATATAGATCCTATCTTGACCCATTTTAACATTCAAAATTTCAAGAAATGTTTATTCCTTTCAAGAATTGAATTACTCTATCGAATAATCAATGCCCCAAAAAAACTAATGAGATAGATAAAATTAAAGTGGGTTCTTATGCAGTTGTAGTAGGAAGCTTAATGCATGTAATGCTTTGTATGTACTATCAATGGATATAAATCTGACCTAAGAAAAGAATATTAAAGAATTATAAAACACATTACAATTACCTAAAAAGAAATAGACTACATGTTGGTTTACCAGAGAAATAATAATATTCCTATAGGGTATATAGAGTCAGATTTCGAATTAGATAAGATTTAAGATATTTAACCCATGGTTATGTGTTTACCTTATAAAGTGGAGCGATAAGTTGAAGGATCATCAAATAATCTTGTATTGATGATTCCACTATAAAGGCCAAATATTTGGTGGCCTCAGAGACATTCAAGGAGGCAATATGACTCAAAAAATTCATAACGGATCTAAGGCTAATTTCAAAAAATTGCTTACTACACTTTATTGTAATAATAGTGGAGCAGTTGCTAACTTGAAGCAACCCAAAGTTTACTAGAAGTAAAAATATATTAAGCACAAATATTCTTTAATAAAAGATATAATGAAAATATGTGATATAGTGGTGACCAAGATATCATCAATGGACAACCTAGGATATCCTTTCATAAAGAGCCTGTCAGCTGGGTCTTTTGATAAGCACTTGAAAGGAATGAGATTGAGATGTGTGACATCATAGTTTTAAGTCTAAGAATAAGATAGTAATAATTTTATTTATATTAAAAGGTATTTGAGTGTATTGAATGTTTATTTAATGTATTTTGTTATTTCAAATCTATGAGAATTTACAATAAGCTAATTTGGTATTTAACGACATAATATACCTATTTTCTATATTCTACATAGTAGATGATTTAGTGTGCATAGTTTGGCTTATATACAAAAGATCAAAATGTCAATTTTTGTAGAATATAAACTTTCTATTCAAAATCTAAATACAATTAGATATACTATTAGTAAGATTGTAATACAAAAGTTTAGTAGATCTATCTTGATTCTAAGAAATGATACAATTTTAACTTCTTATATTAGTACACTTCAATATAGATATTGACAAGAATGAGTTGGAGTGATTATTTTATACTAAAAGATAAAATAATATATATCTCATGGTTATTTTGAATAATATTTTTCTTGATCTTGAAATAATTAATAATCAAATGTATTTATTATTAGTTATTTTAATTCACATAGAGTGAGATATATAAATAGATTTAACTTTTAACTGTTTAGTGATTTGGATGACTATAATATCAATTGAATGGTGACTATTAATTATTAATAAAATTCAAGTCATATTAAATAGATTGATGGTGCCCCCTTGAGGATACGTATAAGTATAAATAATATCAAACAATGCACGTGGATTTTAAATCCAACATATCAAATAAGTTAAATAGAATTTCTAAAAGGAATAATAAGATATTGATTAATTTAATTTAATCAATGGGCATATGTGATCTTAACATAGGAAAATTATTAAGTATTAAATAACAAATAGCTTGAATTGAATTTTGAATAAGTGAGAAAATGTAATTATAATTCTATAGTGAAAAGAATTATAATTAATGTAAATAAAATCATTTAATTTATATTGGAAGCCCAATATCTTATTTGAGCTTGAGGTCCCTTCCATGGCCCTTAACTCGTACTATATGTATCAACTTTATAAATCATGATGAAATATATTATTAATTTATGTGTGTGTGTGTGTGTGTATATATATATAAAATATCAATTTAATTGATATTGGTTTTTATATATATAAAAACAATAAATTAATTTTTTAAGAGTCATTTATTATAATATAAAAGATTTTTATTAAAAAAATTAGTATTACTTTTGAATGCATGAGAAGTATGTTGCATATGATGAAAGATAAAAAATTTACTATTCAACTTTTTCCTCGTGGCACATTGGCTTCGCGAATATGGGAGAAAGCCTTAATAATCACATTGGAGTTCTCTTTTGTTAAGGCACTTATCCTAACTCATGGATAATGAAATTTAATCATGTTTATGTTCTTGATATGATTATTATGCAAAAATCATGATTCAAAATAGAAACCCAATAGTATCATTATGAATAATTGGGTCCAGCCTAGTTCCAGTTAGAAAATAGTTCCTCACTCGCTCAATAGATGATCTTAGGGCTTGAAAATATTAGTTACATCACGTGGCTCAGAAATATGATATGCATGTTGAGGCTCAAAATCATTAGATGATAGCTCAATTCCTCCTCCTTGAATAGACTAATCTCTGGGAGGAACTTGCGCCAAATCTATGTAATTATAAATCTCTATGGAATCACTCTCCCCTCTACTTGGATTACTACCCTTTATAAATTGTTTCACAAAAAAAAAAATCACATCTCAACTCAGAACAAGCTTCTTGGAAATTTGGTCACATAGTCTATACCCAAATTCCTTGTGTCTGTAGCCAATGAAGATTCATGGACATACAATATTATCAGGTTTAGATAGTTTATTTCTGAGATATGAACATATGATTTGTAGTTAAAAACTAATAAGTGATTATATTAGATATATTTTCCAATCAATATTTTATTATAACATTTCTATACAGGATGGTAGTAGGGCACATATTGATTACATCAATATCTGTATGCATAGCTTCTACCTAAAATTCTTATGAATATGCACATGAGAAAGTATGCATCAAATTCTCTCCTCTATTGTCTAATTCATCCTCTCAATGATGCCATTTTAATGTTGCATCTTAACTTATGTTATTTCATTTCTATGTCATGGGATACACAATAACTTTCAAATTGATCTCGATATTCATTTTCAATATCAAAATGTATGGAGATTAATTTTCTATCAGCTTCTCTCTCAACCCTAGCATGCAAATCCTAAAAGATAGGTAAGATCTAATCTTTCATTTTTAGTGTATATACTCACATTTTCCTAGAATAATCATCAATGGATATGAACAATAATGGGTCCTGTCAAGTATTCTACTTTACATGGAGAAGACATCGGGATGAATAAGATCTAGGATTTTCAATCTTCTCAAGGGAGATGAAAGTAAAAAATACTAAGACTTTTTCAGTCACGTAGTACATACAATCATCAAGAGAAGATCATTGGCTAAATGACAAGATATTTTTTATCGCTAAAAGATTAAAGTCCTTCTCACCATGTGACTAAATCTCTTATGACAAAGACTAATGTTGCTTTAATGTTGAATAATATTTACCTAATTTCTAGATACGCATGCCTCAGTGGCATATAAAGTGCTCTCCTTTGTACCCCTCACAATAAGTAATGCACCCTTGATTAGTTTCCACCACATATCTCCAAAATGACTGACAAATCCCATATCATTCAACATGCTAATAGATATCAGGTTAATGTGAATATCCAATATGTATTAGACATTTTTAAATTTTAGTTGATATTATGTATGCATCTACAGATAATGTCTCCCTTGCAAAAAATCCATGATATTTCACTATCACGCATCTTTACTAAGCTATAATTAGTAGTTGTGTATGCGGTAAAGAACTTGGTGTGTGGAGTTATATGAAATGACATTCTTGATTCAATAAGTCTCCTGACATGATGTTGGCCTCTCTCTCAGGTAAATCTACTCTCTTTCACTATTGTTTTAGTCTTTTACAAGAATAATAATCTTTTTTCATGTGTCCTATCTTGTTACAGTGGTAACACTTTACTACTTTTCTATTTTGCAACTTATGCATTAGAGAATAAGTTCTTCTCTCAGGCTATGTGTGCCTCATGGTGCTCATATCATATTTCTCAGAAACACGAATACCATGAGAAACTTTTCCCTTCTCATGTGTGCCTCATGGTGCCTCTAGGTGGTGACTTGCTCAGGGAAACCACACAGTTATCTTAGTTGTATGGGAGTGTGCTCAACATTAGACAAGCCAATAATTCATCTACCAAGACCATTTTCATGGATGAAAGTTAATTCACCAACCAATAAAAGATGTTGATGTACATCGACCTTAGACTATCATCTTTGAACTATAGGTTAACTAAACATCTAATGATCATTTTTTTTATTTAAATATGTGTTCTTTTTAAACATAGACTCTAGTTTGTCCCATAAATTATCTACATTCATTTCATCGGCAACATATTAATAAGTATCCCTACCTATCTATTATTGAATTATGAAGGTAATCCTAGAGTGTAGATCTTTCCATTCTTCTTTACTCATTTTTTCAGGTTTCTCCTTCATCATTATTAGGTTGTACAACTAATTGACTACAAGTTAGTCATGCATTATATTTTTTTTCAAATTGAATTATTAGTCCCAGTTAATTTTTTTATCACAAAAAGATCCTCCATGATAATAAAACACAATATGGATTACAAACAAACATGAACAAAGGGGTTCCAAAATATGATCAAAATCAATGTATTGATATATGAATAATAATATATCAATATGATGATAACATATAGACTAGATATTATTTCAATATCAAAGAAGAACGTCCCTCTCTAGAGAAGTTTAGATACTACTTTTTGGTTGTGATTGGAACCTCCCTCTGTTACTAGTTATTTGAGGTAGAATGTTTGAAGAATAGTTTATTTGGAATCATAGAATATCAAGAATAATGATTGCTTAATAAAATAATGAAAACAATAAATTCAACAACCTATCAATACCATAATTCTAAAAATCAAACATAGAGAAAAACAAAGTTCAAATAATAGAAGTTTCAAATTGAATAATATGTATGAAAAAATTCTTCATATATACAGGAAGTCAGTAAAACATACAATATCCAAAATTATATTTTGGGCTAAAATATATTTTTTAGGATATAAAATTCTAGAAATTTAAAATACGGTACAAATCCATAAACCCTTGATTTTGCGGTGACTGCTCCAAATCTCTTTCCATGTTATCATTAGGGAATATCATTGGTTCATCATATTTATGCATCAGAATCAATGACATTGTTGGATCTTAATTGATGGACCAAAGTAGAGATTTTGTTCATTACTTTTTGAATCTTCAAATATTATCCATGTTTCTCATGACACTCAATCTTGCATATAAACATTAAACAACATTAAAAGTAGACCCACACTATAAAAATATACTATACAAATTGGATAATTAAAATAATAATTATATAATACACACACACAAAAATACATAAATTATAAACTAAGAAAATATACACTATACAATTTAAGTATACAAACTAATTTTGTACAATATATATTTCTATAAATCAATATATAAATAGTGAGTAATAACCGCAAATTATTCGCTCAAAAATATAACTTTTTTGAATTAACACCTAGCCAAGAGAGAATGAAATGATAGAGCCACAAAGTGACATACCAAATTATCTACCCTAAAACTATAGCAAGAAGAAGGAATGGAAATGACTTACCTAGGAAGGCAGATGAAAAATAGAAAAATGCAAGTACTTGATGTAACTCTAGAATAAAGAAAACCTCGATGCACACAGAAAATATCAACCATGCTCAAAGAAAAAGAACACTCATAATAGAGGTGTTAAACGGGACGTGCCGGGTCGTCCGGGCCCGTTTTTTAGCCGGCCTAACCGTGCTTTCTTGCCGGGCCAAGCACCGCACGGTTCTGTGGAGGTCAGCCCGGCACGGGCCCGTGGTACGAATCCGCTGAGTTCTACCTGGTTGGGCCGAATCTCTAAAATAAAAAAAATTAGGAGCTCGGCTACGCGCCGTCTGCCTGAATCCCTAATTTAAAAAAATTAGGGTTTTGGCACCCCAGTAACCCTAATTTTAAAAAAAAATTAGTTTCTCGGCTCGTTCCGAGGTACAGTGCCAACGGGCCACGGTACCATGCTGGCCAGGCACAGCACTAGGCCCGATAGGCCTCGGCACGGCACGACACGATAGTGCCGTGGTCGAGCACAGCTCGAGCCTGGGCACGAGAAATTATTGTGCCGGGCCGGTCTATCCACGGCCTAATCGTGCCTGACCGAGCTGGCCCAACTCAGTTAACACATCTAACAGTTACTAAATGGAAAACAATCACCATGTTTCTTTCCCATTATTTTAATACATTTTGATGGGGGCACTCCCTCATTTGAGAGGGCACTACCTGTGAAAATGAAAACATTCTTATTTTTCACAAATTTTTAAATTTTATTTTTTAAAAATCATAACATGAATTTTTATATCATGTTACTAGTCTATGTAGAGCATATTTAAAAAAAAACAAAAACTAAAAAAAATCGAACAGTCTACTCAACTCACGCATACCCATGGCCCAACATATTTAACATATATTGTTTACCTACACATGTATAGATATGTTTAACTATATGTATGTACAAATGAATATTTTTTCAAATATATATTTTACATGAATATGAATACATGCCATTATATTATTAGATGGGAAGAAAAATATAAATATTTTTTTGTTTTGGACCCCCTTTATATCATTTTCACTTTTTAAAATGCTGCAATTATATAGCTTTTTTTTCAAAACAAAAACAATGGGCTTGATCCCTACTTTTTCTCACCCATGTTTTTTTTTTGATTTTCAATAAAAATTAGTTCCATTTTTTGTATTATATAAATAAATAAAAATAAATAAATAATATATATATATATATATATATATATATATATATATATATATATATATATATATATATATATATTAATTCTAATTTTATTTTGTTAAATAATAAGACTTTGTATCTTATTATTATTAATAAGAATAACCATCTTTTTTAAATTATGAAAATAATAAATAAATATTTTTAATTTCTTTTAAAATAAATAAAATGTTCATTTAATTTTATATAATGAAATGGATGAATCAACGTGTGTTTACATTGTGTGTGTGTGTGTGTGTTATTTATAATTTTATTTTGTAAAATAAATAAGAATTTGCTTTTAATTTTTTAGTAATAAACATAACCATTTATTTTATCTTATAAAAATAATAAAGAAATGTTTCCAACTTATTTCATAATAAATAAAATGATCATTTAATTTTATATAATAAATTGGATAAAATAATGTTTTTTTACTTTATATACATATACATACATACATACATATATATATATATATATTTATTATTTATAATTTCATTTAGTAAAATAAATAAAATTTTACATTTAATTTGTATTAATAAACACTACTATCTTTTTTATCTTATAAAAATAATAAATAAATGTTTCCAACTTATTTTATAATAAATGAAATGATCATTTAATTATATATAATAAAATTGAAAAAATAATATTTATTATACGTTATATATATATAATATAAATAGTTTCGCTTAGCTTTTTAAAATGAATTAAAAATATTTTCTTCATTATCTAAACTATATATTTTAATTATATATAACTTTAAAATAGTAATTAATTCATTTCATGGAACTATATACAATTGTTGGGCCTGCCCAATTTTGGGCAGGCCGAAATATTTTTTGTTGTTATATAGTTTTGTTTTTTGGTTTGTTTGGTTTATGTGTTTAATGTTGTTTTAATTTTTAAAATAGATTGAGTGCTCTCATTTAAAGTGTATTTTAAAATCAATTATTTGCTTACTCACTTATATAAAGTAATGGAATGATAGATACAATAAACAAAAATTCACGCTACAATAAAAAAAAAAAAAGAGGGAGGGCTCACACACCATGTAATATAGTCACACATGGTGACTATCTATGATAATGGGTGGATTCCTCCCAAAAACAGGGATCCATCACATTTTTGTTATGTTTTCTTGAATAGTGCCTGAAATGAGAATTATCTCGCGTGTTGTTATTAGAGTGAGTTTATGTGAACCAAGTGTGCCATGGGAATTGTTCCCATTTTTGTTTGAAACAATGTTGCACATGAAACCATATTGTGCATTAAATAGTATAGTTTGTGAATGAAAATGGGATTCATCCCATTTTTGTGCATTCTGTGAATGAAAATGAAACAAACCCATTTTTCTTGTTTAATTAATTTTCTGCTAAATCTTAAAGTACCTATAATATTTAAAGGTGTAGTTAATCTCCTATATTTTATTTATGAAGGTTTCTAAATTCATGTAGAATTCATGTCAAGTTCTTGTGAGGTTCACGTAGTGTTCGTGCAGTGTTCCTGTATAATTCATGTGGTGCTCGAGAAATGATTTTTCATGTAGTTGTATGTTGTACTCGTGTTGTGCTCGTGCTATGTTCATTCTAAGATTGTGATGTATTCGCGTTGTGCTCGTACTATGACAATGATTCTCATTATTCTTCAAAAACTCTGGATTCAAAATTGAAATATAATTGTAAATATGTTTTCAATTACATTGCATTTCCTTGAATTTGTGTTATTTGGATATTAGTATAATTTTAATTATGTAAATATTATATTAGTTTTAGAGATAAAATATTTATTATTATTATGTAAAAATGTTGGTGATTTACTAATTTTAAAATTCAGGCAGAATCATATAAGTATAAATATATATATTACAGACATTTTGAAATAGACATTTTTATACAAGTCTGGTAGAAAATGTTAAATTAAATGTGTATTCTTTTATGCATTTTGGGTAAATCTTTTAGATGAAATCTAAAAGATTCTAAAAGATTAAAAAATGACAAAATAACCTAATTATAGATCAAAAATGTACTTCGAGACTATATTTGGTTTTTGATATTATATCTCAGTCAGAACGAACAAGTGTTATTGTAAATAGGTTATTTTTGGCTTCTTTGGTATTTTTATTTTTTAAAAACTAAATTATATTTCTCAAGATAAATAAACAAAATAATTTTATTAGTATTATTAGATTGAAACCTTTCAACAATATCAACCCGTAAAATAAAAAAAGTTGATCTTTTTATGACGATGGATTTGCTTGTATTGATTATCAGTGATCAAAATTGGAAGGTATTGATGAAATCGAGTGGAAGAAATTATATTTCAAAGATTGGTGGAAATTACAAGCATTGAATTAGACATGCACATGCTTGAATATGTTTGTGTAAATAATATAATTTTTGTTGGAAAATGATCCACACTCACTATTTGAAGGTCACATGGTGAAAGTAGGATATTCAGTATTATCAGAAAAAGTTGTGCTACTATGATTCTTCTTTCGAGGAAATCAATGATAATCAATCTAGATTTTTTAGTTACATGTTTGGGGATAAGTAGTAATGAAGAAATTTTGGTGGCATGACTTTTGCTTCAATTGTTCATGGGGATCAGACTAATCAATGAGGAGCATAGGAGTTAGTAGTAAAAGATAATATCTTTACTTCAACTAATCCCGAGGATTAGATTGATCAATGAAAAACTTATAAGTTGGAAGTAAATGAAAGTACTTTCACTTTAACAACACCCGAGGATCACACTAACCATGGGAAAGATAATGAGCTGAAAATATAAGCTAACACATTTAATATTGTCACTCTTGTCGATTTGTTTGATCTAATGAATGCTCATGGCTTGAATGGAAAAGTGGGCTCATAATACAATAATTTCTAGAATTTATTTTCTTGTATGAGGAATAAAAAATGGTTTTATAGTAATTTTCAATAACTGCATTCACTAAACTCAAACCAATAATATGTATTGGACATACTAAATAGGGTAGAGAGATAGATTATTGGGTCTACCTAGTTTTTGGTAGTCTGAAATATTTTTTTATTGTTGTCATTTTTTATCGTTTGTTTGGTTTTTGTGTATTTGGTTTTTTTTTAATTCTTAAAGAAATTAGATATTTCAAAAAAATTACAACGGTTTTTTTCTCGCTTATATAAATTGATGAAATGATGGATATGAGAGATGAAAACTGATGAAAGGAAAATAAGAGGGGAGGCTCTGGCACCATGCGATAAGGTCTCGCGCGGTGACTACCTATGAAAATGGGTGGATTCATCTCAAAAATCGAAATCCATCCAATTTTGGCTTAGTTTTATTGAATGGTGCATGAAACGAGAATTATCCCGTGTGGTGTGACTTGAGTGTGCAAACGTGAACCAAGCATGACGATGGGAATTGTTCCCATTTTTGAGTGAAACGATGTTGCGCGCTAAAACCATTTTGCACGTGAAATGGTGAGTTTGTGCATGAAAATGGTATTCATCCCATTTTATGCACCTAGAGGTGTCAAACGGGCCGGCCCAGCACGGCACGGCCTGTAGGCACTGCAAGGCCGTGCCGTGCCGTGCCCGGCCCGCTCCGGCACGCCTTGCCAATACAGGCCAGACAAGGCGGCACGGCACCGGCAGGGCAGGCGGGGCGGGAGCCGCACCGCAACGCGTGACCGGGTCAACCGGGGTCTGGGTCCCGGGAGGCCAGCCGCCAGCACGAGCACGGGCCACGGGCTGAAATTGCCAAAATGGCAAATTAGAAATTTTTTTTTTTAATTGTAAATTTTTTTATTAAGTTACTGTATAGACTTTAGATTATTAGTAATAATTAAAAAATATAATTTTTTGTAAAAATTATAACATTTAAAATTAAATAAAACAAACAAAAAATAGAAATTTTTTTTTTTTTTCAATTTAGTTTAGCTTTTTTTATTATTTTAATTTAATAATTATATATTAAAATTTAAAGTTATTAAATTTTAAAATAAAATTTAAATCGTAAAATAATAAATAAATACATTAAGTTAGTAAAAATTATAATTAAAAAAAAATTAAACTACACAAATGAAAAATTACCATTCATGCTTTTGAAACCAATAGTCCGAAGAAAACAAGTATAAGTTTCAACACAACGTATGGTACAAACTACAAAGTACAAACAAAGCGTATAAATAAAATAAATAAAAAAACATCGAAAAAAAAGAGCAGATGAGCATCAATCATCAAGCGGCATATCATGAGAATCATCAGCCACAACATCAAGATCAGTATCATATGGATCATCATTATCGGCAATCAGCTCCTCCGCCATCGTAGTGGATGTGGATGCGACTGCAGTGTCTGTCACAGTCCCAGCTTCAGCAGGATCACTGATGCTAAATCTCGATTCCTCCCAATCCTTCAAACATGCCAAGGCCTCAACCATATCTGGACGTAATCTCGATCTCCTATCCGAAATCACGTTCACTACAACAGAAAAAGCAGACTCCGATGCTACGCTCGACACCGGAGGAGTCAGTAGATCCCGTGCCATCATAGATAGCACGGGATAGGCGGACTCATATGATTTCCACTACTGTAATAAATCAAGATTCTTATTATCAGAAGGTGATAGGATTGAGCAGTAATCGGTATCTAAGTACCGAGACAGCTCGCTCCTATGTGAAGGTCCACCCCTACGTTTCCCCCTCGCTAGGTTAATGGAATAATCGTCATCTCCGAACAAGGTATCAGTGTCCGTACTCACAGTCTCACCACCACCACCACCATACCTAGTATCGTAGTATGTGAACAGGTCTGTCAACTTCTCGTAAATGAACCCTTCAGATGGCTCTTCCAGGTTCATGCACGAGGAAATGAAAGTCAGGGTGTTTTCAACCCCTTCCACCTTAGCCCTAGGGTCCATGCATGCTGCGAGGCAATAAAGAGATGGAATGGTGGACCAGTACTTCATATACTTGGTCTCCATCTCTGCAACCATATGGCTAAGCGTCGGGTCCGCTCGATACTTCCTAAACATGCTACTAATGTTGCATATGCAACGAAGTGCAATGCAAGTGGTGGGCGTATACACTGACGAACACATGTTCGTCGTGTCATAAAATATCTTCAGGAATTTCATAAATGAAATTCCTGAAGCCCAGTCAGTGTCGTCAATAATAAGTTCGCCACTCTTACTATTGACGTAGTCGGATATCACGTGTTCGTATCCAACACATGATTCCAACATCAGGTACGTGTAATTCCAACGATGTCTCACATCCGATTGAAATTTCTTCTTAAGATTCTCAGACAAACAGAGATTACCAAACTCTTGTAGTCTGCGAGGAGTGCGAATATACTTGAGTGCATTGCGTATATTTTCCAACGCGGGGGAACAGTCCTTCATACCCGCTTGAACTATCAGGTTAATAACATGACACATGCATCTGACATGAAAGATCTCTCCTAATGGTGCGTCTCTAATATTCCTAACAAACATATTGATCGCTACTCCATTATTCGCAGTATTATCGAAAGTGACACTATAAATTTTATTTTGAATTTTATATTCCCTAAATATTTTCATCATACACTCAAAAATGGTCGGGCCATCATGAGGATGAAGAATCTCAGTGAATCCTAATATTTTTTTTATTGATTGTCCAGTTAGAATCTACATAATGACTCGTGAGACATGCATAAGAAGAATCATCGTGACATGTCCATATATCGGACGTCACGGACACCACTCCACTAAATGCCAAAAATTCCTTAATTATTTTTTGTTTTTCTAACTTATATATCTTTAGTATGTCACTCCTAGATGTGGACCTAGGAATCCTACGATAGGATGGCTGAAAATAAGTCTGCATGATGCGCACTACCCTCGGATCTTCCGAAAATCTGATCGGAAGACCCATCAATGTGATGAGCCTGGCCATGCCGTCCCTACCCAACTCGCTGGAGTATACGAAGGGAGTAAACTTTGAGACTGAACTCGATCCAGTCTCAAAAAATGTAGTGCCAAGTTGGGTTTGCCTAGGATCTAATGGTCCATGTTTTTTGGAGCATATTTCAGCATGCCTCTTGAGGTGCCCAGTCCCACATGTACTCTTGCATGTTAAAAGTCTCATACAATATTTGCACTGTGCCATTTCATGTTCCTCACCCCTAACATCTACTTGTGTTATGATTTTAAAATATGTCCAAACTACAGAAGTCCTCCTAGTTTTTTGTTTTTTAGAACTTTGGGCTGAGACGACAGGAGAAACCAAAGTTTCAGGAGCCACAGACGTCTGTGTAACACTAACATTTTCATTTTCCAAATTTAAATACGTGTTAGATGTATTTGTCATTTTTTATTTTTCGTAAGTTTTTCTAGAGAGAGAAGCTTTAGAGAGAGAAAGTACAAAAAAACGTAAATATATTACCCGGTAAAAGCAATGAGGTCAGTCACGTGCAAGGTGCACCGCAGTAAGCTCTGATGTTGAAAACTCAAGTTGAGTTTCACAAAAATCGAAGCCGAAATCAAAATCACGAGGCCCGAGAGAGAGATGCACGGTTTATGTAAGAGAGAGAAAATATTGAGTGGTTTTATGTTTTTGAAAAATATAAGTGTGATAGGGAGGGGGTAGAATTTATAGGCTAATGATTGTTTTTTATAAAAAAAAAGATATTTTTTTATTAATTTTTTGAATTTTTTTATGATTTTTAAGGGGCAGAATCACGAGGACCGTTGAATTCTAAAGGTATTTTCAACCATATTTTTATTTCGTTCAATTCGTGTTATCTGGGCATTGGGATATTCCTAATTTGTTCGATTTGTGTATCGTCAAGAACTCTCAGATCCTTAAACCGTTTATAAAGAAATTTTATTAGGTTTTTCTAACAGGTGAACACAAAGATTTCCCCATCTCCGCCATTGTCCGCCTACCCACCCAAAACCTGGTTTGCAAAGACCGGCATGACGAACATTTTGGTTTGATTTGAGATTATAATGCTAGGAAGCTAGCTTCAATTAATAAAATCATGACGTTTGTATTTAAAACCTTAATATTAATTGCATATCATATTGCTTATGTTTACATGGGCATGGTCTCTATTAGCATGCTTAACTTTACTTCTTCCCACCCTGGGAGTGTTCTGCTAGACAATACCTAGTGGGTCACCAAGTGAGCTTTCTCACCCAGGCAAACACCATTTAGCAGGGACCAACACCGCCGTTGCCCGTGGCAAACATCCATCACCACGTATTGGAGCCCCCCATATGGGATAAATTTGCCGCGCAAAGTCGCCAAAGCAGGGCGGGCGCCGCCCGCGCGGGTCGGCGCCCCAGCAAGCATCTTAACTCCCCATAAGAATAGCCAGCCCCTAGGGCGAGCAACGAAGTGCGCACAAATGTTACAAAAGCATCAAAAGTGTTGACCAACTGGCCCACTTAAAATGTTGACGCCGCGCCGCAGGCTTTTACCCTGCGCCGACTCCGCGACGGTTTCTCCTTCGTAAAGATATACCTTCATTCATGAGCGCATATTTTCCAAGTTGCATCCTTCATCATTTTTGCACCAGCTTGGGTTGCATCTTAGCCACGGGTTCGCTCATTTTTTAATTTTTTTATATAACATGCTTATTTAATCTTCTTCGTCTCAAGTTTTATTTAAAACTTCACCCACATCTAATATTATTCCAATCCTGGCAGGATTAGATGATTTTGTGATCCATTCAATGGCTCTTTCGTATTGTTAAGTAACTTGACCTCCGCAACTAACCTCCTTGTAAAGGTGCCAATGTTTGACATCGACAAACATATTGTAGGTGTTCAACATATTCAATTATTTTAGATAGCTTGGTGCAATCTTTAAAATATATATTTTAAAATGTATGATAAGGTCATGAGAAAGTTTTTCAAACCCACTGTTAATTCTTTATTCTTTGGACAAAAAATGAAAACCATTACTAATTTCAAGATAAAATGGTGATCACATGTCGATAGAAATTTTCATTTCATTTCTAATTAATTACTTTCTCACATCTTCCCCATTAACTATTACCACGCCCTTTAGATATCTATGACCACTTATTTGTGGTTTCTCAAAGATCACCAAGTTCTTATGACGAGTACTTCCCATGTGTTTTGTGCTTCATTGCTAGCTTATGATATCATTTTGTCCATTATTTTGTCTCACCATCCACCATACTTTGTTTTTTATCTCAAATTCAGAAATAGATAAATTGCCAACAATATATGAGATAGTTATTTAGCATTAAAACTTTCATATTTCATCATTTTTTTCAATGTTTTTGTAGGTATTCTTTGGTACATTATTTTTATTTCTCCATATCGAGAAGATATTCTTTCTATGTTTTATTGATATTTTATAAATTTCTACATCAAATGGTGGAAAAGTATTCTTCGAGATTTTCTAATTTTTTCATTATTTCATTCCAATTACTATCTTCCTTCACTCTTGATATTAAACATTTTTCTTCATGGCTATTATCAGTGAACATGCTTGATTTTTCTTTGTGTACTTGGTCTTCTCCTTGCTATTAAATATATGTTATGTTGATGGAATATCAACATTCTTATCAATCTCATTCATTGTACTTTAATTATATATTATAAAAATATTTATCTTCAAGAGAATATCATTTTTGGTGAACATCTTGTCTTAGTTTTTGCTAACATTGCCCTTGTGTCTTTGTTATCTATTAATTAGAAATTCCCATCAACATCATATTTTTATGTTGATTCTAATATTGTTTGCATAGTTATTATTTTTCATTTCAAGTGATGAACATTCCAAGTTCTTCAAAATTAAATAATTTCATATTTTTTTGATTAATAGATGGAGAAATTGTATGAATTATAACTATCTTGTGAAAATCAATCAAGAAAATTGTATTAAATATATATTTGGCGAAGCCTTTATGTGGCGAACTCTAACTCCTCAAAAAAAAAATGTTTAATATATGATATACCAATTAATATATATCACAAATGTTTCACATTCCTATATGAACATATGGACCTTCCAATTCTTCATTGTAGATGTTTTTTCATGTGTCCAATTTGTGTATTAAAACATGGTGCATAATTTAACAATGGGTATTCCCAATACTTTTTTTATTCTTTTTCCTAACAAAATATTCCTCATGTAAAGCCAAGCTTCAATATTTTGCATCTTTAAGAAACACAATTCAAACAAATTCACTTTTTGTTTTCTTGCACAAGAATTTATTAAACTTGATTAGCATATTGTAGGTTTGGAGACTTTCTCATTAGCATAATCTAATTCAATAATCTAATAAACTTAGTTACATATGAACTCACTCAAGATAAAAAAATGTATGATCGGTTGAGTGTATTATGAACAAATACATAAGCAACCAAATGGTTACCAATATTTGTGTGTGCATGAGTGTGTGTGCATCCAAATTTATGTGTTTCTTAGTTTATAATTTTTATTACAAGTCATAGGCATAATTATAACTCAATATATGTATATATGTACTCATATACCAACTTTAAGGACCGTTATAGATGTAGATACTTTTAAAATATAAATTGACATATACTAAAATATGTAATTTCATATATTCAAACACATACAAATGTGCACACACACACACATCTATAAAATGCATATATTTTTAAACACATATACATATATATTTTTTTACATATACCCAAAGATATGCATGCAACTAAACTAAGCTTTGTAAATATAGCTATAATAACATTTATTTTTATTTCTTAATGAATGTAATACATTTAATACATATTTTTTATAAAGCATTAATTCACTTTTGTTCAATTTCAAGAAGTTATTAAAAGTACATATGCATATACATTCTTAATTCACCACACACACACACACACACACACACACACACACACACACACAATTCACGTAATACATGTGATTATTTTACTTAATTCTTACAAAAAATACATACAAAATTACTAATGACTTACACTTTTATTTTTATTCTAACTAGAATGTGGATACGTGTATATCTATTCCTCTTATTATTCATTAAGTATTTATCTTAATATCATACACATTTCACCCCAATTTAATATCTCATTATTAACTTATGTTATAATTGTTTTCTTTGAATGAATATGTTGTAATCATACACATTTTTTGTACTCACACACGCACCCACTTACATGTAAGTTTTATATTTGTATTTGACTTGGTTTTAATTTTTCTTAATCAAATTACATTGAAGAAAGAAGAAAGAAAAGTGGTGCTTAAGAAAACTATTAAAAGTGGTGCTCCACTCTTTACTTCTTCGCTTCAATTAGAAGGGAGAAAATATTGATGAAACTTTGAAACTGAGTAGAAAAAAATGAAGAGGAGAAAGGAAATAAGGAATAGTAAAGAGTAATCAGCTTCCATTATTACAGAATGAGATATTATTTTCAATTAAAATTAAATTTAGGTAGGACAAGGTCTATTTGAAGTCTTGACCATAAAGAATACACGAGGGAAAGGGTGGTTGTCTTAACCCAAAACATGATTTTCAAATAAGTTTATTTTAGTTGTGTTTGACAAAATTTTCTTAATTTTTTGATCAAGATTACATTTTTTTAAAAAATTTTAATAAGTTTGGATGTTCAAAACTTTCATTCTTCTAGTTATTTTTAAAAGTTATATTGCTCTTTTTGAATAATTAATTTTAATTAAATTTTTGCTTAGATAAAAAATTGAATATTTTAGTATTTTTGCATTATAATTTTATCTTTCGCTTAAACAATAATTGATAATATAAGATATAGATTTTTATTAATAGCTAACTTTTTCCCATAAAATGCTTGGAAATCTTTAAAATTTTTTTTTCTATTTATTATTTTTCTTGCAAGTTTTCAGGGGTTATACTTACACTTCATGCTAATAATATTATGATATCTGATATTTATATCTTTTTCTAAATTTTATGTTCTTGTTTTTCTACATATTTTCTTAATATTGATATGTGATATATGTCATTACTTTTTGAAAAACTTAGTGGTGAGGGAAGTGAGTAAGATACGTGATTCACTCTTGCAAAAGTTTTGATTAGGCTAGATAATTATAGAACAAATTTTTATTTTCTCTAACAGTGATATTTATTCAAAATATTTATTAGCCATGGATAACTAAAACTATTTCATCTACTTATCCATATACCTCTTTTTGTTTATTCAAGAATAATTCTAATTTTTTTTTATATCACTTCAATCATTTTCAGTCTCCTTGATAATTTTTTGTTCAAATAGATTTCTCTTACTATATTCATTTTAACAAGTTTTCATCCTAATCATGGTGTTAAACTAATTTCTTACGTGTAATGCTTCACAAGTCTTTCTATATCTAACTAATATGTTCAATTTCTTCATCTAATTTATGTTGATGTGTTGTATTTTAGTTAAATTAGTAATAAGTGCAAATTATAATCTTTTTTTGTCAAAAAGTAGATGTAAAACATTTTATCATAATTCAAGACAATATACACTAAAAATACCGAATCTTACAATTTCTCAAACATAAATCTTTGCTAATTGATTTAATAAAAATAATTTCCTAGTCATTATAAAATAAATATACTCGATCAGTTTGTCAACTATTTCCTGGAGAAATATTTTTCTGAACTTGACACCATCAAAACTAATTTGCAATCTATCAGCATATTCTCTAACATCTATTTTCTAATATATAAAAAGTTTCAAAAGTATTCGTGGGTTTCAATGCTTTATCTTAAGCTATTTTATATATAATTTGGCTCTTTTTATTTTTCAACCAATATATTATTTTCTACCAATACAATGATGAACAAGCTTTTTCAAAATTTGATTCAAAATATCCACATTTTTTTAGGCACAAAGATATGATTTATAAAATAAAGAATATCATTTTTATATTTGTAGAACTTAGATGGTTTCACTTCTTTAATTCTTTTTATTATGAATAATCCCTTGCTAGAATACAAATTCTGTTTGATTACTACGAGTATACAAAATGTATTCCAAAATAGATGTGCTTATGATATTGAATTTCACTTTCTAGAAATCAAATGCTAATTCCTTTTGAATTGAATAATTGAACTTCTCCACAATGATTTGACAATCACATTAACTTTAATAACCTAGGTGCATAGGCCATAGTCTTGTTATTTTCTATTAATACAAATCCCAACATAGCATCATTATAAACTATATATTTACTTGGATAAAAAAATTATTAACATAGGCACCATTTTTAACTTTATTTTCAATATTTGAAAATTTGATTCCTTTTAATTGACCATTGAAATTTACATTCTACCATGTTACCTTGGTCAGTAGGGTCAAAACTCATATTATTTTGAAATGTTTAACTTTAATTGACCATTAAAAAAATTATAAATTATATCTTGTTATTTACATTCTACCATTGAATCTTCTATAAATTATTTGAAAATATCTAACAACTAATTCCAAGAAACATTTTATTTTGATAACACTAGAATGACACTAATAGTTAGTAATTTATTCCAGTTTTGTCGGTACAACCAAAATTTTTCATTTGAATTTATTTATCCCACTAGTGTAACTTTAGTTAGTCAAAACTCATATTTCTAGAATTTTTCATAATCTATTTAAACATGTCCATGTCCTTTAGAAGACTTAGAACATTAGTAATATGTTGTTGATAATTAATTTATCAAAATATAGATAAATCTAATTTATTTTATATAAATGTTGGTGGAAAATTTATCATACTATATTATGCATTTTTAGGAGATAATGAGATGAAGTCAATAAGTATCATAGTACTTTGATAGATGAGATGTAGTAAACATTATTATTATAACTTCAATAACAATGAATACAAGTATATGGTCTATTAAATATGTTAAGGGAATTAGTCCTTCAAAGTTCACTTTGTATACATAAAATTATGATGGAAGATAATACAAGGTCAACAGTTGAGCATTAGAGAAGGATGAATCCATTGATGAAAGTAGTGAAAATAGAAATTCTGAAATAGCTATATATGTTAAAAAACTTCAAATGTGGTACTTAAGAAAGGAAAGATAACCATTTTAAAAACTTCAAATGATGAATAAATTTAAACATGCACAATTATTGGATGGTGAGTTTACATTGCACATCAAAAACTCAATAAGGAAATAAGGAAAGATCACTATCCTTTTTTCTTTCATTGATCAAATATTGGAGAAACTTGGTGAACATGTGTATTACTATTTTCTGGATGGTTATTTAGAGTACAACCATGTTATCTCTTTAGAAGACTAATATATGACTTTCACATGTCAATTTGAAACTTCTACATTTAGGAGGATACCATATGAGTTAAGAAATATCCCAGCCATATTTTTATGATGTATATGTTTATTTTTCTAGATCTCAATTTAAATATTATAGAGATATTTATGGATGAATTTTTTGTGTTTGGATGTTATTTTTGAATGTTGTTTGTTCAACTTGGAAGTGGTGTTACAAATATGCAAAGATAAAAAATTTTGTGCATAACTGGTAGAATTGTCATTTCATGGTGCAAGAGAGAAAAGTCTTGGGAGATATTGTATTCTTTAAGGGATTGGAAGTGGACAAAGTCAATATTTTAGTTATTGAGGCTCTATCTCTGACCACAACATGAAGAACATTAAAAGTTTTCTTGGATACATTAGATTTTATCGAAGGTTCATCCAAAATTAGTCAAAGACAACCAAGCCTCCATACAAGTTGTTGGAAATGCAAATTATTTTTTAATTGATAAAGATTGTTTGGCATCTTTTGAAGAGTTCAAAGCAAAGCTAATGGCTTCTAAGATAATGAATATATCACAGTGAGGTGAGCCATTCAAATTATGTGTGATGCAATCACAAAAATACTATGCACTATATACTATGATAATAGAAGCATGGCTTCTATGATAATGAATAATTTTGGAAATCCAAAATTATTTCTGTGATTATACTATTCGAGCAATTTTGGGGGCAAACAAGAGATAGAATTTTCAGAGCTATATACTATGCACTATATACTATGCAAGTATGACATTGAATAAAGCCCGAGAGAACTAAAGTATAACTAAAAAAATAATGCTAGCCATAGTGTTCTCATATGATAAATTCAAATCCTATATAATTGGATAAAGGGTGGTCGTTTACATGGACCATGCAACAATTTGGTATTTAATGAAGAGAAGGGATGCAAAATAGAGGTTGATCATACACGTCTTTTTGCTCCAAGAATTTAATAATTAAATAAAAAAAAAGAAGGGAAACAAAAATATGATAGTCGACTACCTATCTTGCATGGAGAGTAAGAAAGACAACATGATCACAACTAAAATTTCAAAAACTTTTAAAGCTGAACAACTATAGTTTTTAAAAATATAGCTTCCCTAATTTTTTGACTATGTGAATAATATTTTTCACAACACATTTCCTCTCTCTTAATTTTCAATAAAAGTAGAAATTTTGATATGTTGTGTGGATCTATATATGGGATGAAATTCCTTTCCATTAAGAAGATGTGTCAATCAAATACTGAGAAAGTGTGTATCACAAGTTGAACATATGGAAGAGAAGATGAATGATACTTATGAAAGTGATAAAATTTTATAATGATAGAATCGAGGGATGTCACAAATAAATCTATCGAGGAAGATATTTAAAGCAGAAGATAAAGTTTAATTTGTAACTCTATATGGAAACTTTTTATAGGCAAGTGGAGATCTAGATGGTTTATACTAGTTACTCTAAAGATAGTAACCCCTTTTGGTGTAGTATGTCATGTCAGATGATGAGAAAGAGAGAGGTTGGTGTCAATGGACTGAGGTTGAAATAAGAACTGGATCACTATAATGTTGAAGAAAAATATCACAAATCAAAGAAAAAAGAACTTTGAGAATGAGAAGAATTTGGAAGCAAGTTTAGTCCAGCTAATGATGTTAAAAATGATACTTCATGGGAGGCAATACTAGCACAATATAGTAGATTTGAAGAATGAATAAATCATCAACAATGTGTTCTACAAATTTAGAAGTCATGAGTATTTCTTTAGAAATTTAGAAGTTATGAGTATTTAAGAAAGAGTAATGACACTTGTTTTGAGTTCAATGTAATGACAATACTTTAATGAAGCTATGACACTTCATATGTTATGATAATGTTTATTTGTAAATATAAATATATATATATATATATAGAACAATAAAGAAGAATGGTCACGACTATTTCTTTTGAAAGCCACAATGTGAATTTTGTTGTATCCAAACATATCATAGGTTGTGACCTAAATTTTCTAGTTGCAACACTATATTTAGTCTCTAATCTATCTAGTAGTCGTGACAACATATATCCCAGGTATAACATTATTACTATTTGTTATAACATTATATGTTCATGATATTCTTTGTAAGTCATGACATCATTATTAGAAGTTGTGAGTATTTAAGAAAGAGTAGTGACACTTGTTTTGAGTTCAATGTCATGACAATACTTAAATGAAGCCATGACACTTCATATGTTATGATAATATTTGTTTGTATGTGTGTGTGTGTGTGTGTGTATATATATATATATATATATATATAAAATAAAAGAATGATCACGTCTATTTCTTTTGAAAGTCATGACATTATATTGCATTAGAAGCATTGTCATGTAGTTGCGACTTCATAAAAAAGTCACGATGTGAATTTTGTTGTAGCCAAACATATCATAGGTTGTGACATAAGTTTTCTAGTTGCAATACTATTTTTGGTCTCTAATCTATCTAATTGTCGTGAAAACATATATCCCAGTCACAACATCATCACTATTTGCTATAACACTATTTTATGTTCATAATAATCTTTGTAAGTCATGACAATATTATTCTTTTGCACCAACATGACACAATTCATTTGTCAAAATGTTATTTTCCAATTGTGAGATGATTTCAAAGTTGTGATGCTAGTACTTTTTTGTTGCAATATTCTTTATCCATTGTGACATCATTATCAAGTTGTAACTTCCTTTATCATGTCATGATGATATCTGAATAAATTCAATGCAAATGTGAGTCATGACATTATTACTGATTGCTATGGCATTATCCTTAAATCACCATATTATAAGCTAGTCATGAAATTATTTTTTCTATCGTAACACTTTTATTCCATTATGATTTTATTTATGAATTGAAATTTTACTCTTTGATCCTTACACTCTTTTATCCATTGTGACACTACTCGAACTAGGAAATTTGAAGAGTAATATGATGATAGAATTGAAAAAGAAAAAGGTTAAAATGATCAAAAGTGAACACAATGTAATAAATGATATGACTTCTTTATCAGAAAAATAAGAAAATTGGATGATACATATAATATACTCTCCAAGAAGAATATAAATGACAAACATGGGTGTCATTTATCTCACAATTCCTCAAAACTATATAGAAAAGGGGATGAGAAATATTTGTTGTACATTTTGAACTAGGAAATACCACTATTATAAGATAATTTTATGCTAACATTGAAGAGAAAAATTAGAAATCATAATTTGTAAGAGGAGTTTAGGTAACATTCAATAGAATAACCACCAATCAACTATTGAATGAACTAGAAAAAGAACATGAGAAACAATTCAAGAAATTAAAAATGAAGTTCAACTTTCAGCATTTTGTTAAGGAGCTAATAGGAGAAAAAAGATGTTAGCATGAAATAACAAATAATCCATATGTACATATACCTAGAAGAAAATTATTAGAGCAAGCTAAGATGTGATATTATTTATTGTGTTTGGTGTTACAGTCCATATTGCATCTATCAATATGCAATCAAGATAGTGTAATACTACTATATGCCTTGATCAAAGGGTATAAAGTTAACATTAAAAAGATTATTAACAAATTTATTTTGGAGTATCAAAGAGGTAGATTCTTGGCTCACATGATCAACCCCTCTTTCATCTCCCAACTATGTAGAATGCAAGGAGTGATAGTGCATTGAGAGACCGATGAAGCATGCCCAAAGATATTATCTCTAATATTGACTGAAGTGAAGAATGAACCAACTAAAAAAGAAAAAAAGAAGTATGAAGAGGTGAAAATAGAAACGAAAAGAATATAAGAAATGGAGCCACTTAGGGCACCCCAACTACAACACTATAGAAATTGGAGAAGACATAGAAGAAGAATCAAAAATCAATGTACCAAAAGGTGCACTAAAAGATGAACTATGAGGTTACTTTAAAAAGATTATGCAAGTGAAGAGAGATGAATTAAAGAGCAAAGATTATATGTGGAAAAATTAGCTAAGGGAAAATGTTAAACTCTTCATAGATGTGTAGAAAAAAACAAAAAGATAGGCTATGGAACACTGAACACAAACATGTTGAAGAAAACAAAGCATAAAATATAGAAAAATATGCTCACAAAAATAGCAGCTTTTGGCATGGTGTATATAGCAAATAATGAAGAGTGAAAAGAAATGATCCAAAAGAGAAATGAGTTACTAGAATATTCTTTCGATTAAAGAGAGAAGATATGGATTACAGTGTGGACATGTGCAATTCAAATCTCAAAGATAAGTGCTATACACAATAGTCAATTGAACAATCTTTTAATTCCATTGGATAGATGCAAAAGGAGCTAATGCAAAAGGAGCTAATCCAAAGCAATAATAGATGGATGGACCAGACAACAAAATCAATAAATAGTGAGTAACAAACCAATAGACATTTAACTTCCATCCCATAATTTGAGCCATCTCAAGTAGAAACTCTCTAACATATATTAGCATGAATGCAAGTCTCCTCCAAAGCATATTAGAGAAAATAAGAGTAGTAATAAATATTATGTGATGATGTTAAAGTGTAATAAAAGTTGAAATTCTTTCTATATGGATTGATTTCTTTTTGTGTGAATGTATCATTTCTTTTATATGATTAATTAGTTAATAAATGATAATGATGGATGTTATGCTGAGTAGCTGAAGGTAGAAGATTTTCCTTTACTCTAGAATGAGCAAAACTTCAAGTATGGGAGAGTTAAGAGGCCTAAAACATAATTATATTTTTATCATATTATTAGTATGATTTGAATGGATATTACCACAAATAAGAGTTTTGGATGTGTTGAGCATAAATGAAAAATAAGCAACCAAGAAAGACAACAATATACAACAAACAAAACATCAAATGTAGAAAAATATGTTCAAAAAATAGAGGCTTTTGGCATGGTGCACATAGCAAACAATTAAGAGTCGAAAAAATGATATAGAAGAGAGATGAGTTACTAGAATATTCTTTTGATTATAGAGAGAAGATATGAATTATAGAATGGACATGTGCAATTCAAATCTCAAGGATATGTACTATGCATAACATTTATTTGAACAATCTTTTAATTTGATTGGGCAAATACATAAGGAGCTAATCCAAAGCAATAATAGACTAATGGACTAGACAACAAAATCAACAAATAAAGAGCAACAAATTAACAAGCATTCCACATCCATCCCACAATTTGAGCCATATCAAGTAGATACTCTATGATAATTATTAGTGAAAATAAACAAGGCTCTTCTAAAGCATATCAGAGAAAACAAGAGCAATAACAAACATTCCATGATGATGTTAAAGTGCACTTAAGGTTAGATTTCTTTCCATATAGATTAATATTCTTATGTGGATGTTTGTATCATTTCTTTTAAATGATTGATTAGTTAATAAATGATAATGATGAATATTGTGCTATAGTTGAAGGTTGAACATTTTTCTTTACTCTATGACAAGATAAACTTTAAGTGTAGGGGAGCTGAGAGGTCTAAAATATAACTACTTTTGGCCTATTATTAAATTGATTTGGTTGAATATTATCAAGTGTAGATTTTAATAATAAAGATTTCACCGCAAATAAGAGTTTTGGATGTGTTGAAAATAAAATGAAGAAATAAGCAATAAAGAAAGACAAAAAAAAAGACAAGATTTAGAGTCATTACATTCCTAATTCATGAATTCACATTTCTAAGTTGTAACCTCAGTAACCGAAGAAACTCAAGTAAAAAAAAGTTAGAAGAGTTACGACATTAGATAATGGAATCATGACATTCTCATATCATGAAATCAATATAATGAGTTACGATAACAATTAAGTGGAGATAAGCAAAATTAATTGCAACTCCACATTTCCAAGTCACGTTGTCAATTAGAACCAATAAGCAATTGTGAAGTTATAAAAATAGATGGAAAGTCATAGTCCCTCTCTAGTCACGACAACAATATATACAATTATTCCATGATCCGAGCAAAGATATGCCATAATTGAAGTTATGGGTCACTTGACGAAAAAATATTAAAATAGAGATGAGGAAGAGATAGTGATAAAGAGGGAAAAACTAGGAACAAAAAGGTGATATACATAACATATTCCAAACACACAAAAAAAAATAAAACAAAAGGGAATTCAAGGGTGACTATGCCAATTATAATCTATCAAAATAAATCAAAAGCAGAAGAATTTTTCAAAGCTGAAGGTAGCCAATTCCTAGGAAAGTTATACCAGTATGAGTAACATGTGACAAGAGGATTCAACATAGGTTTTCATGTTTACTTAGTTGTATTTGGGAATAGATGATGCATCAAATATTTTATTTCATTTCTTTCCCAATGCTAGGCTAGAATTTTGTTTAAGGTTAATTTATGAACTATGAATGATGATTGCTAATATGTAATGTAAGATTTTTTGTGTGGAATTGTAGTGTAGAATTTGTTGATGCTCTTGGAAAATATTTTGATATATTAGTTTATCTAAGATATATATAGCTTATCAAGATAGCTAGTCATGTGGTTTACACCATGGTTAACAAAGATCTATCTCTAGCATATAGTAAATCTAGTAGACATGCTTATGTGTATTTTTAAGGATGGTGATAGATAATAAGAACACACATTTATTACCCTTATAAGGGTGACATCCAATAAGAGTACATGTGCAAGTAACTCTCTAAATGAATTGCTAGAACCAAGAATAAACACTCTAAATATTCATTATATGGATTATGTTTGGTGACCGATGAAATATCCTAAGTGTCAACCAAGTTTTTGATTACACACAGGGGTTATTTAATTCTTAGAAGGACTATAACTTTTGAATAAGAACACATGCTCAAGGAACTCACCATGATAGATGATCGTAGGTATTTATAGAAAAGCTAATATACTTAGTATCATCCTCATTGTCTTCATGAACTTTTACCAGTGACTAGGTAATGAGTGCGAAAAGTGTGACCAATAGAGAGATTACATATTTTATCATCCACTGAATCAATAATTTTCATACTACATGATCATGGACTTCAATCATGGGCAATCACCATATAGATGAAGTATATCAATCCTAGAACTCTCTGAATTGAGTAACAGTGATAACTATTATAATCAAAGCTTAGCAATAAAAATGCAATAATGAAGACAGTAAAAGTACATATAGCTAGTTCTCGCTATGAAAGAAGGACCATCTAGATCATTTTCAAACCATACTAAAAAGAATTTGAAATATATGGTAATAACCCTGAGAAACGAGAAAGAGACTAAAGGTAAAAAAGTCATGAAAGAGTAGATGAATTTTTCATACAAGATGATGTCATGACATAAATAGAAGAAGTAGTGGCATGAGTAATGATAGTTGAAGAAGACAAGGCAATGAGTCAAGATGGAAAAGAAGAATATAAGGTGGCAATGAAAAAATGAAACTAAGGGGAAATGAAAAAATTGTGTCTAGAAGAATAACTTTTCTAGAGAACCCTTCCAACATCACTCTATTCTTAATATTTATATAGATATTTAGGAAGGTGAAGATGGATGAACAATTTCAAAAGATTCTAAATATTTTCAAGAAGCTTGAAGTCAATATTTTGCTTACTGATACATTAGCCTAAATGTAGAATTATGTGAACTTCATAAAAAATATTATTAGCAACAAAAAAATATCTAGAATCATATGAGATTGTCAATCTAATAAAAAGTTGCAATGCCATTATACATAGGAAGCTCCCTTAGAAACTAAAAGATTCGGGCAACTTTATTATCAATTGTGTTATTGGAGAGTAGGTATTCGGCAAAAAATTGTGTGACTTGAGAGTAAACATCAATCTAATGCCATGGTTAATCATGAAGAGGTTGAAGCTGGATAAATTAACTCCCACACCATTTTATTTAAAAAAGATAGACAAATATGTCAGTTACTTGAGAGATATCATTGATGATATCTTAAGTCAAAGTTGGAAAGTTTATTTTTCGTGATGATTTTATGTTATTTGATATAAAATAAAATAATGCACTACTGATTATGGGAAGACCCTTATTAGCTAATGGAGAAGCTCTAATCGATTTGAAGAATGATAAATTGACTCTTTAAGTGAGTAAAGAGCAAGTAAAGTTTAACATTTACAAGAGTCTGACATTTCTTGATATGGAATAGTCCAACTACTAGAGGGTAGATAGTCTTGGCCCTTCTTATAGTGGAAGATTCATCTATTCTATAAAAATAAGCTCTGGATGGATATGGTAAAGTAGAAGCAAAATGATACACTAAAAAATGTGATAAAGAAGTCATGGCGCGTGATGAAGAAGATAAGACTTGGTAAGATATCACAACGCTTTTTGATAAGGCCATAAAAAATGATCATAATATAGTGGAGAATGTGAAGAAGATGAAGTTACAACATATATTAATGAGGTTGCAATGCATGAAGTCAATACAATGATGAAAGAAATCACAACTTTGGCTGAAGAAGTCAAGAAGTGTAAAAAAGCATTGATATGTATCTAAGTAGTCATGATGGTTGAAGAATAAGTAATGAGATAATGAAATCCTAACACTCTAAGTAATGAGGTAATGAAATAGATTAATGAAATCTTGACACAAGTTACGATTTCAAATGAAAGAATCACAATAACTATGTTACAAAAAGATCTTTTTTAACATAGTTTTGATGAAGGAGATGTAGAAGTGTTGAGATGCAACTTAGTTTTGTAACATTGTTTTAAAAATAATGTCTTCTACACCTCCTTCATCAAAAGTGTTGAGATGCTCATTAGTTTCATATCATCATCTCTCATAAATGCATAATAGAGATGTTATGATAATTTTTTTCAAAATTATACCATACAGTGTTAATATTATTTATGCAATATCTAATAGTTCATGGATGAGTCTCATCCATGTTGTACCAAAGAAATGAGAAATAATAGTTTTTAAAAACATCAAATGATGAGTAAATTTCAACATGCACAAATACTAGATGATGAGTTTGCATTGATTATCAGAAACTCATAAAAAAAATTAGGAAATATCATTATATTATTCACTTCATTGATCAAATTCTCGACCAACTTGTTAGACATGATTATTACTTTTTTTCTAGATGGTTATTCAAGATACAACCAGATTGTTATCTTTCTACATGACCAAGAGAAGATGTCATTTGGGTTATGCTATTTATGGCTGAATTCTCAATGTTTGAAAGTTCCTTTAAATGCTATTTTTTCAACTTGGAAATGATGTTACAAAAATACAAAGAGAAATATTTTATGCTTAACTAGCCGAAATGTTATTTCATGGTGCAAGAGGGAATGTCTTGTTAGATCTTGTATCCTTCAAGGTCTTAGAAGTGGACAAAACCAATATTTTACTTATTGAGGTTCTAGCTCCACCCACAACCATGAAGGGCGCAAAAAGTTTTCTTTGGCATGCAGAATTTTATTTAAGATTCATATAGAATTGTTCAAAGATAACTAAACCTTTTATGCAAGTTTCTGGAAATACAAGCTGATTTTGTAAATGATGAAGAGTGTTAGGCATCTTTTGAAGAGCTCAAAGTAAATATGATGGATGCTATGATAATGGATATACCATGGTGGGGTGAGCCATTCGAAATGATGTGTGCATTTTCATGGCTATATAGTATGCATGTAGGACATCGAATGAAGCCCAAGATAACTACACTACAATTGAAAAAGTGATCATAGCATGGTGTTCTCACATGACAAGTTCAGATCCTACATAATTGGAGAAAGGGTGATTATTTATGTGGACCATGAAAACATACTAAATAGAGGTTGATCAGATGAGTCATTTTGCTCTAATTATTTAATAAAGAAATCAAAAATAAGAAAGGAAGCAAAAACTTGATAGTCGACTACCTATCTCGCATGGAGACTAACAAATATATCATGGTTGCAACTAAAATTTCAAAAGCTTTTAAAAATGAAGAACAACTATTTTTAAAAACATAGTTGCCTAGGTTTGCCAACTATGTGAACAATCTTGTTCGCAACACCTTGCTTCTTAATCTTAATTCTTGGAAAAAGAAGAATTTCCTATATGATGTGCAAAGCTATCAATGAGTTGATTCTCTTCTATTTAGAAGATGTGCCGATTAATGGTGAGAAGATGTGTATGACAAGAGAAGCATATGGAAGAGAATATGAATGATTCTTATGAAAATGACAGATTTTATAAAAATAGAACGAAGGAATGACACAACAAGAATCTAATGAGAAAGGAATTTATAGTAAGAGATAAAGTATTGATTTTCAACCAATTATTGCTATGATAAAAATAAAGTATTGATTTTATAAAACATTTTCTAGGCAAGTAGAGATCTAGATGGTTCATACCAATTACTATGATGATAATAATCCCTTTTGGTGCAATTTTTGTCAAATCACATGATGAGAGAGTGTGTGTAAAGTCAATGGATAGAGACTGAAGCAACACATGGGAGACCAGAATATTGAAGAAAAAAATTACATGTCAAAGAAAAAAAGTATCTTTGAGAATGACAAAGCTAGAACTTGGAAGCAAATTTGGTTGAGCAAATGAACGATGTTAAAAATTGCACTTCTTAAAATGCAACTCAAGCACAATATGATAGATTTGAAGAGTGAATAAAACATCAACAACTTGCTTCACAAATCCAGCTTCCCATTATTTATTCATGTCTCTCATCAAATTTAAAAGTCATATGTATTTAAGGAAGAGTTGTGACACATGTTTTGAGATAAATGTCATGACATCACTTTAAAGAAGCCATGACACTTTATTTGTTATGATAATGTTTGTTTTTAACACACACACACACACACACACAAGAATGATGATGACTATTTCTTTTAAAAGTCATGACATTATATTGTATTAGAAATACTATCATATAGTCACAACTTGATTAACAAGTCAAAATGTGAATTTTGTTGTAGCCAAATAGGTCATAGGTCATGACATAACTTTTTTAGTTGCGATATTTTTTTTTTTTTGGTTTCTATGTTACATAGTAGTCATGACAACACATTTCTTTTTCATGACATCATTGATGTTTGCCACACTGCTACTTTATGTTCATGTCTTCATGATATCATTTCTCTATTGTGCAATAAAATTCAATTGTCAAGATATCATTCCTTTATTTGTCAAGGCATTGTTACCAAGTCTTGACTTCTTTTATCAGGTCATGATGACATTTATATAGATTCCACAAAAATGAGAGTTATGACATTATTACAAATCATGATGGTATTATCCTTAAATCACCATATTATAATTTTTTCATGAAAATATTTTTTTCTATCGTAACACTCTTATTTAGTCATGATTTTATTTATAAATTGAAACTTTACTCATTATTTATCATGACACTACCCGACTTTGACAATTTCATCTTAAAACCCTAATCACTCTACCTAAAGGTCAAGAAAAGTGAACATCATACTTTCTCAAACTAGAATCCCTAGTTATGGAAGAAGATCAAACTCCGGTGAGCAGCAAGTTGATGGAATTAAAAAACAAAAAAGACAAAATGATCAAAAGTGAACAATATGATGTTATGAATGATATGACTTTTATATCAAAACAAAAATAGAATTGGTGATGTATACACTCTCCAAGAAAAATATAATTGGAAAATGGGGATTTAGTGGGTCTATGTCACAAATCCCTTAAAACTATACTGAAAAAGGAAATGAAAATTTATGGTACATACTTCAAACTAGGAAATACTACAATTATGAGAATGTTTTATGACAATCTTGAAGAGAGAAGAAGAAATTGGACTTTGTAAGAGGAGTTTGAGTAGCATTCAACATAATAACTATCAATTAACTACTAATTGTACTAGTCACAGTACATGAGAAACAATTCAAGAAGGTAAACAAGTAGTTTAACTTCTAGCATATTTTTAATGAATTGACATAAGAAAAAGGATGTTAGCATGGAATAATAAAAAATCCTCATGTGCATATAACTAGAAGGGAATTACGAAGCAAGCTAAGGTGTGATTTTATTCCTTGTGTTCAGTGTTGCCGCCCACATTGCATATGCCAATATGCAATTAAGATAGGACAATACTATCATATGCCTTGGTCAAAGGGTATAAAGTTAATATTGAGAAGATTATCAAAAATCTATTTTGGACATACTATCATGATTCGCCCCTCTCATCTCCCAACTATGCATAATGCAAGGAGTTGAAGTGAATCAAGAGAATGATGAAGCATGCCCAAAAATATCACCTCTGATATTGACCAAAGTGAAGAAAGAAACACCTAAAAAAGGGAAGAAGAAGAAACATGAAGAGTTAGAAATAGAAGTGAAAAGAATAAGAGAACTGGAGCTACTTGAAGCACCCCCAATCACTATATAAATTTAAGAAGAGAAAGGAGAAGAAGGCAAAATTAATGCACCAAAAGATGCACTGAAAGACAAACCACAAGGATCCTTTAAAGAGATTATGCAAGAGCTGAGAGATAAATTAAAGAGAAGAGATGATATTTGAAGGAATGATCTAAGAGAAAGAAAAACTCTCCATGAAGTTGTAGGAAAAACAAGAAGAAAAGCTATTGAACATGCATAAGAAAACAAAGCAGGAAATGCAAGAAAATATGCTCATAAAAATATATGCTTTTGGCATAGTATACATTGAAAATAATGAAGAGTGAAAAAAAATGATTCATAAGAGAAAAGAATTACTTAAATCTTTTCTTGATTATAAAGAGAAGATATGGATCGAGTGCCTAGACATGTGCAATTCAAATCTCAAAAATATGTACTATGCATAATAGTCATTCGAATAATCTCTTGATTTCATTAGGCACACCCAGAAGGCATAGATCCAAAGTAATAATAGACTGACGTATTAGATAGCAAAATCAAAATATAATTAGTACTATGACATTGTGAGGGTGCCAAAACTTATTGTTAAATGACACATTCCCAAAAGCTTGATGGGTGATTGTCTCTTGTCTAACATGGTTCCATAATTATATGATACATATAAGCAGTAAAATAAATATATATCCAAATAATGATCCCACATGAATCATATAAGAGATTCAATCAACTAATAATAAACAAACTATTGCTCGAATTGAATAGATAAACTTGAGTTGTCAGAAAGATACTTAGACTCTAGGATTAAGTCACTTTCTTGTACCTAATAATATTTCTTTAGTATTTTAGTCAATATTGTGTTCAATTGTTGGAAAAATGGTAGATTTATTATGAAAATATCCTAATATTTTATTGGCATATAAGATGATCGTCATCCTTGGATTATCACTTCCAAGGATGATCCACTCATAGTTATCTCTTTAGTACTTTACTGTCAAAATTATATATTATTCTATTTATGGTTCATTCGCACATCTACTTCTTTTAGGTAATGCATCAATAATCTTTGATAATTATTTAAATATATACTTCTATTCTCAAAACTCTAATATCATAAAGATGCAAGATGATGTGGTAATAAATATATTTATACTTTTAGCTTTGTAAGCATCATACTCATGATAATTAACATATGTCTTCCTATGAATCACACATATGAAAATCACACAAGAAGAAGACTCATAGGGTTGTCACTACTATATGAAGCTTCTTCTCTTGTATATGCTATATAACTTACTTGTTACTATCTACCATAGCTGACACATGACTCCTACACTATGATAAAAATTCTAGGTTAGATTTCCTACTTAACTCTCACATCACTCAAAGTCAATTATTCTAGAATATATACAATGAATTGGTCATAAGTATGTTAGTATTTTTGGCTTTGTAAGCATCATACCCATAATAATTAAACTTACCTCAATCTCAGTTTTTCACTTATATCTTTATCTTACCCTTCAAGATTTGAAGGCTATTCCCATCTTTTTACTATAATACACGAATATTTTATATGACTTACTTATCATTGTCTTATATGGCTAACATGTATAAACTGATCATATAGTAAAAAAAATAAATTTTAGTGTTATATAATATTCATATCCATCAATATTTAAACTACAATATTAACATAAACATAAATTTATAAAATCATATATTCATCATATACAAGCACATCATACAAACTTTAGATCTCAATTTAACTTGATATTAGGAAAAAATTTATTTGAGATATTTTGAAAGGTATCTTATAGAATTGAGGATTACTAATGAAAGGCTAAGTGAGGATCTAAGTTTTTTAATCCCAATAATTATTATTCACGTTTACATTAGATTTGCTTATAATTGGGAGTTATAATCTTGCTGCCTAAAGTTTTTGTGTGCTTTTGGCTTGAAATCCAATTTACCTCTTTTACTTTTATGACTTTGTCTAAACATTACTTTTATGCTTTGGGGATCAACATGACGCTTTAAGCTGGAAATCATAGTGCTAGATTGAGATTGCAACTTTATTATCTTATTGGATCTTCTTTGGAGTATCAAAGTCATGATGGTAATGAATATCATAACCCAATTAACTCTTCTTTGAAGCACAATATCATGGAATTAAAAATACTATGAGCAAGACAAATTCTCTCTAGAATACAACGTGAATATACTAAGAATAACCTTAGCTTTATCTTATTTCTCTAGAACAAAATATTGCAATGCTAGAAATAACCATAACTAATACATTTACTCTCTATAACACAAAATTATGGTGCTATGAATGATTGTAGCTTTGATATTTTCTTGCATGAGCATAAAGTCTGGCATTGGAAATACCATGACCTAAATAAATATTATCTAGAACAAAATGTCATGATGGGAAATAATATAAAGACTCAAAATACTTGGTGGTTTGACTTTGTATTGAATAAGTTGTGATGCTATTAATTATTATGCATTTTAGAGATAATGTGATTGTGACTCAAAAAATATCACAATCATGAAGATTGTATATTATACTAAAATAATTATGTTAACTTGGTGATAGTTGTAGAATCGTGAAGTATATAGATTGGTATGACTACTTTTATAGAATTATAACCAAGAAAGGATACCATAACAACTTAATAATATCATGAAAGGCATACCTAAGTTTTAGTATGATAAATATTATGATTTTTCATTAATTCTCTCTCTTCCAAGCCTCCACTCTACCAAGACTACCTATTTTGCCTAAAATAATCTTTATATTATTAAAATTCATCAAATTCTCTAAAAATAAATATTGAGTAAAATCTATCCCATAAATGATCAAAGATATACAAATATAATAGTAAATACATACCAAATCATCCAAAAAAATGGTACATGGAGTACCAAACTATGAGCAACAAACTATTAGACTTTCAACATCCATACCATAATTTGAGATATCTCAAGTAGAAATATTCTTTGACAGATATTAGTGTGAATGCAAAACTCTCCTCCAAAATATATCAAAGAAAACATGAGTAGCAATAAATAATTTGTGATGATGTTAAAGTGCACTTGAAGTTGGAATTCTTTCCATATGGATTGATTTCTTTTTGTATGGATATATGTATCATTTATTTTATATGATTGATTGGTTAATAAAATGATAAAGATTGATATTGTATTGCGTAGTTGAAGGCATAAGACCTTTCTTTACTCTAGGATGAGCAATACTCTAAGTGTAGGGAGTTGAGAGGCCTAAAATATAATTATATTTTTGGCTAATTAGTATGATTTGAATGGATATTATCAAGTGTAGATACTAATAATGGAGATTTCACCATAAATGAGAGTCTTGGATGCATTGAGCATAAATGACAAAATAGGCAATAAAAAAGACAAAAAGTGGTAAGAATTAAAGTTGCTACAATCCAAAGGCATGACTCCACATTTCCTAGTCACAATCTTAGTAACTAAAGTAACTCAAGTGTGACAAAGCTAGGTGAGTTATGATATAAAATTACAGAAGTATGATATTATCAAATCAGAAAATCAATATAGTGAGTCACAATAGCAATTATGGGGAGATGCAAAATGAGTCATGATTCCACATTTCCAAATTTTGATTCAAATAGAACCGATAAACAATAATGAAGTCATTACTACATATGTTGAGTCATGACTCTCCTTAGTCTCCACAATAAGATATGAAGTTGAATCATAGTTCAACACAAAGATGCCCTACAATTAAAGTTATTATTTGCCTAATGAGAAAAGATAACAAAGGGAGATAAGGAGGATATAAAGATGAAGGAGAAGAAATCAAGAACAAAAGGTAATAAACCTGACAAATTCTTAACACACAATAGAACATAAAATGAAGGAAAATTCAATGGTGACTCTGTCAATTATGCTCTCACAAAGTTTATCAGAAGCAGAAGTATTTCCTGAAGCCTAACATAGAGAGTCAATTTCTAGGGAGTTATACCAACAAGAGTACATTGTGACGAGGGGATTCAACATAGGTTTCCACATTTACTTAATTATATTTATGAATAGATATTGTATCAAATCATTTGTTTCATTTTGTCATCTGTGCTAGGCTAGAACCTTATTTAGGGTTGATTTATGAACTATGAATGATGATTGCAAAAATGTAAAATAAGGAATTTTTGTGGAATTATAGTGTTGATTTTGTTAATACTTTTATAAAATATTTTAACATCTTGGTTTTATCACACACACACACACACACACACACACATATATAGCTTACCAAGATAGCTAGTCATGTAATTTACACTATGATTAATGATGATCTACCTTCAACACCTAGTAAATTTAGTAATCATGTCTATGTGTATTTTTTAGGATGGTCACAAGTAATAAGAACACAAATGTGTCTCTTAGAAGGATGATAGATAATAAGAAAATATATGTTACTACCTCTTTAAAAAGAATGCTAGAACCAAGTATATACTCTCTAGATATCCATCATATGAACTATATCAGGTAACCGATGAAATGTCCCAATTATCAACCAAATATTTGGATACCTAAGGGGATTGTGTAATTCTTAGAAGGAATATGACATGTGAATAAAAACATTTGTTAGAGATACTTCACCATGATAAGTGATTGTAGGTGCTTCCAGTGAACATTTGTTTAGTATCATCCTCATTGTCTTCATGAACTATTGCTAGTGACTAGGTAATAAATATGAGTAGTGTGACCAACATATATGTCATATATTTTATCATCCATTTGATCAATAATTTGCATACTATATGACCATGAACTTTAATCATGGGCAATCACAATACACAAGAAGTACACCAACCCTAAAACTCTTTGAATCAAGTCTATATGGTAAGCTAAGATAGTAGAAGGCTTAACATCATCTCAAAACAAAAACATCAATCTCATTGGGATTCATATCTAAACTTGAAAAGTCTACTTTATTATTTATTAGACCCGTATACTTGTGATTAATTTTAGTACAAATAAAATATACCTAACAATGAATTTTACTCTTTTTGAAGAGTAAACTATGACTTAGAGCAATCTTCAAATATCTCAATTTTTTGTTCCCTACATCTAAGTGATCCTTAGTTAGATTATTCATATATTGGTTGACTACATTCATTGAAAAAGCAATATCAGGTTAGGTATCTAAAAGGTAAATGAGCTTACCAAGCATTTTTTGATATCTTTCCTTGTCAATTGACATACTTTTTTCACTTTAGTTTAGTCTCTTTGTAGAGTCCATTTTCATATCAGTAGCTTTGTAGCTAAGAAAACCTATGTTATCTAACATGCTTATAATATACTTTCTTTGGGATATAATAATTTCCTATTTTGAGCAATCCATATCCATTTTGAGAAAATATTTCATTATCTCAAGTTTTTTATGTTGAATTTATTTTTCCATATCTTTTTAGCTTAAGAATTTCCTTTGAATTATCTTTAGCTAGGATGATGTCATCCACATAGACTATGAGGATGACCATTCTTTTTTCTGATTCCCCTTTAACAAATAATGCATGATCTACCTAACACTATAATTACCCATTGACTATCAAAGTATTAGAAAAACTATTAGACCATGTGTGAGGAGGCTGTATCAAACCATGTAATAACTTCTTCAATTTGAACACTTAATTTTGGTTTGACCTATTTTCTAGTCCCAAGGGTATGATCATGTAAACTTCCTCTTTAATATCTCAATTCAATAATAATTTCTTGATATCAAGCTGATATAATGACCAATCTTGATTTACTAACAAAGACAGTAACACTTGAATTATATTCATATTGGTCCTAGGTGCAAAGGTCTCTTGATACTCAATCCTGCATGATTGGATGAATCTCTTTGCCACAAGTCTTTCCTTGAACCTATCTACACTTCCATTAGCCTTGTACTTGATTGTGAAAAATACTAGCATCCAACTAGATTTTTTCATAGTGGTAATGTTTTCAAAACCTAGGTTTTATTTTGTAAGGCCTAAACATCTTCTTCTACAACTTTCTTCTACATAGCCTCATGAGAGCCTCTTGAATAGATTCACGTACTTTAACACTTTCTAGATTCATTAAGAATACCATATATGACGGAGACATCTTTTCATATGCAACACATTTATGAATTAGATGTTTAGTGTATCCATGAACCCCTTTCATATGAGTAATGAAAAAAATCTAAATCATCAATGATACATAATATTATTTATAATCTTTTTGACAAGATGAGTATCCAAGGAATATATACTTGAGTGATTTTAGATCAAGTTTGGTGTGATGATTATGATGAATTTGAATGAAGGAGGTGTAGCCAAAGACTCTAATAGAAAAATCACAAGTGAAAGTAGGAATGTGATAATGTATTATTGTGAGAACTTGATGAGGTGTTAGGAATTTTAAAATGCAACATGATATCTTGTTGATGAGATATGTGGATGTAAGTATAAACTTCTCCCAAAAGAATTTAGGTATATTATTGGTGAAAATATTTGTAGGGGCAACTTCAAGCAATTATTTGTTTTTAATTTCAGCAATTTTGATTTGTTATGAAGTGATAACACAAGAACATATATGAACAATTTCACTTTTTGACAAGAGCTAGGAATATATTTGAAATAATCCTTTGTATTGTCAGTTTTGACAATACAAATTTGACTTTTAAACTATGTTGAAATCATGATATAGAAGAATTAAAAAATTGTGAATGTTTCAATTTTTTTGAGAAATACCAAGTTATTTTTGTGATCATTGATAAATGTGACAAACCATTAGACCCCATTAATATTTTTCATATATGATGACCCCCAAATATTATTATGAATTATTAAAAAATGATGTGATATTTTCTATTATAGACTTCAGTATAAATATCATGTAAGTTTTGCTAATTAACAAATTTCATACTGATAAGAATGGATTTTTTATTGATGAATAACTGAGGAAATAATTTATCAATATAAGTAAAAATTGGGTAACAAAGAAATAATACCACAATATGACTTAACTCTCAACTTGGACATAATTCAAAATGGAAATATTTAGAAATAAACTTGATAGACTCTAAAATACAACTTGATTGATGAGCTTATCTACTTGTGAGATTCTTTTATTTGAGTAAGTAAAGTCCTCCATGCATATCAACACTACCAATCACCTTCACCAAATCCACTACATAAAAAACACAGAAATTAAAATAAAATTTATTGAAATAATTGAGATACCGAATCATTAAAATTATCAAAAATAAATTACAATTTAACTTTGAAACATAAAGAATAAATGAAAGATATATGTCCTCTATTATATGAACAAAGCTGGTACCTACATCTGGGGAGATTGTGACATATGAAATTTTAAATTTTGAGTGACTAGAGCAAGACTAAATAATTCATTATAATACTAGAATTATTATCATATGATTTAAGGCTCACAAATTAGTTATCCATTACTTGGGTTGATTGTTTTGAACACTAAAAATAAGAGCCTATGTACCTTGATGTGCCATAAGGCTAGCATGATGTCTTGGTCATATGAGGAGACTGTATCATATGTAATTTTAACTTCCGAGTGATTAAAGCAAGACTAAAATAGTTCATTATAATACTAAAATCTTCGGTCATATGGTTTAAAGCTCCTAAGTTAGTTATCCATGACTTGGGATGATTGTTTTAAACACTAAAGTATATACCTCGATGTGCCATAAGGCTAGTATGCTGCTCACCATGAGATGAAGATGTTTGGCTAGAACCAAAAATCTGACTAAATATCTTTTGTAGAGCCTCAATTTTCTTCCTTGTAAATACACTATTTGCTATACTAGTTTTTGTTGAAGTAGCAAAAATGACACAAGTCTTTTTCTTGGTGATTGGAAAGCTTCCAATCAGTAGGTTTACCATGCAACGTCCAATAAGTTGCCTTCATGTTTCTCAATTTCTTGTATTGATCACACCATTGATGATTTATCCCAAACCTATTAATTTGTGAAGAACTATGAATAAATAAGGTTGAACCTTCTACTATAGGGGGTGATGTTGGCTTTGGGCAACATCAACTCTTCGTGCTCTCCTCCCTTTAGATCTCTACAAAGTTCTTGAATGATGAGAAATAGTTTAATCTCTATAACTCTCTCCCTGACTTCATTTAGGTCTTTGTTTAGGTTGAGAATAAATCTTATACTTCATTTTTGTTCAATAATCTACGAAAAGATTGATGAATCATCAACATACATTCACGGATGAGCCTCATATAAGTCCAACTACAACCAATTATGAGTAAGCATGTTGAAGTATTATGTCACATTCATGTTTCTATGCTTTAAATTATAGAGCTATGTCTCAACCTCAAATAATTCTGAGGTGTTCTCTATGTTAGAATAAGTCTCATGGGCAACCTTTTTATATTTCCTTAGTTTTCTTGTGAAGAAAAACATTCTTTCTAACATGAGTGGTTATAGAGTTTATTAACCATGATATCATGAGATGATTATCGATTATCCCTAAATGAAACTTTGGATCCATTATCTTTGAAGCAGTAGTTTTACCAATGGGCTGTCTATCATTGCCTTTCCCACACACAAAATATAAATTGAGACTTACAAAAAAATTTGGCCATTCAATTTGTGATTGATAGACAAGTGTGGAGAAGTATCAAGAATGGTGGAAACCATAGAAGTATGCTCAAATTTGGAAGTCATTTCTAAGGAAATTTGAAGCATGATGTCATATTTGGTCATGGAGAAGAGTCGGCCAGGAGAATAAGGGGAAGAGCTAGGTTTGAAAGGCTCCCTCTAATATCATGTTAGATTATAAATAAACGGACAACTTGAAGATAATTAACATTAATATAATATCTTATTAATATCTTACATAAAATGCTCTTATATATGGGACAAATTGAATGGGGAAATCTATAAGCTGAGTGCTCCCATCAGAAATATAAACTAAAATAAAAAAAGAAAAAGAAGAGTAGAAATTAGTAAAAGAAAGAAGAAACATAAAAAAAATGTGAACAAAAGAAGAAATAAGTAAAAGAAAAGAAAAATAAAGAGAAAAAATAAAAAAAGAGAGAGAAGAAATATCTACAAGAAGAAAGAAAAGAAAAAAAACTCCGAACTTATTTACATAATACGATTCTAATTTCTACAACATTTTTGAGGAGTGTGGACAAACTTCCAAGATAAAACAGCAAGATTTGATCATTGGGTAAAATTTCTAAATTGCTTACTTTTTATTCATTCATCTCATACTTATTCTTTATTTATAGGTATTTGTACCTTTATAGTTGATGTTTATGAAGGCAAGGACCTCAATACAAAGGCTGAGACATAATTATGATATCTTGGTATATTTTTTTGAGGTTATCAGGGTATCCTTCTACTAAGTGCCCAATAACTTAGTATTATTGTTAGCAATAGAGAGATAAATTTTCATAAATAATTTTTATTTACTAGGTACTAAGAAGGCCATCCATATTGTCATCCAAAAAAACTTAAATAGCAATAACCATCATATAATAGATAATAGTAGAATAAGAACACTAAATCCAATGAATTTTTTGGTAGAGAATCTCCTTTTCTACTTAAATATTACTTTCAAATGACCCAATATGAATAATTTTTATGATGCGACTAAAGACATTTCTACAATAATCTCATAATATGTCATCTAACAAAAGCTATATGATAAGAGCCAATCATGAACAAAAATTAGCAAGGAATATGATTAGTGATACCATGAGAGTTATTCATAAGTAAGCATTAATCCACCCTGACATAAAATAACCTAAACATAAGAACTTATATATAACTAGGTCTCCATAAATACTATTCTAAATGTTAAAACCACACAATTTTTATACCTTAATTTAGATAATCATGATTAGTAGTATCTAGCAAAAACACATGATACTTTTTAGGAGGATGGATACCATACACAAAGAAGACCATCCATATTGTACCTAAATTAAGCCAAATATAAATAACCACCATAAAGAAGATACGGATAGAATAAGAATAACATAAACAACCGAATTTATTGTAAAGAATCTTCTTTTTTGCTAAAAAAACATTTTTCACATGATCTAATATGAATAATCAAGTATTTCTAAATGATGTAAGACTGTTTTCACAATAAACCCATAGTATGTCATCTATTAAGAGTTATATAATTGGATCCATCCATCAACAAAACTAAGCAAGGAATATGATTGGTGTGACCCTGACAACTATTCATAAACAAGCATTAAATTACCTAGAGATATAAGAATTTGAATGTAGGAATTTGTATATAATTAGATCTTCATAAATATTATTATACTTGTTAAAACCACCTAACTTTGAGATTAGGAGGGCATCCTTTAAGAGCTTGCCCAACAACTGAGTTTTGTTTGTACATCGAGGTAGATTTTCCTAAATAAGTTTTTGATACACCTATGATCATCAAGGAAAACCAAATCAACATATTGCTGAAGATTGTTATGGTCCAATTTCACAAAGATATAAGCATATGCAATATGATTAGCTATGAGTTAATCCTTATGGAAGGGCTTACTCGCATAGCTAACAATCTTCCCTAATTCTTTAGGATTCCACAATTAGATAGAAAGATTGGATATTTGACACCATATTGGGACCTTTATAATTGCTCTTACATCATAGTTAAATCCAAATGGTAAAGCCTTATCAAGTATTGGTCGTCCAAAGAAAAGTAATAGTTTTCAATAGACTAACATAAAGTAATTTTATACTTAATGTTGTATTCCATCTAAAATGGGGGTGAGACTTAATGTCAATACTGAATCTATAAGAAATATGATGATCATACTATTTATTTCTTGAAAGAGCAATTTATAGTACGATTACAATTTCATTTTCTTTCCATGGTGTGACATCTTTGAACTTTTTAAAGGTATAACCCTTCATTCCTTCACATCCTAATGTGATAGAATGTAATGAATAGCCTATATAATTTGAAAATTACTTCAATAAATATTTTATTTGGGAGTATGATGAACAATATTACTGACTACCATGAGCTAGGGAGCTCTATAAGTGAGATAAGAGAGTGATTAATGGATAGATGTCTAAGTCAAAAAAAGACACTATTATTTTGATGACCTCCAAGCAAGAGCAAGGTGTTGCCCATGTTGAAGCTCAAACAATATCAATTTTTATTTTTAGCTCACCAAGTACAAATATTGGGTGATATATATATCTTAAACATATTTTAAGTAATCATTTGATCCTCATGGTAATTTATGAAACTAGGCTAAGTTGAGGCTTGGTAGGCAAATTGGGGGAACATATCACATAATAATTTATTTTCACTCATATTCTAGATCGTACTATTAATGAAGTACAATATGTGGTTATATTGATTATCTATCATTTGGATGACGATGAGAAAATACCTTTTGACACATTCCATTATACCTATGGCAGGTTGTTGAGATAGAGTGGGGGACTCATTCTCACCAAGAGTTTAATATCTTTTCAGTGTTATGCTTGCATTGGTTGAAAGAATAAAATTGGTGTTCAAACAATTTCTATAGATTCTAATGTTTAATCTTTCCTCCCCTTCTGGGAAGCTTATGATGCATGGTAGAAGTACCACTCATATAATCACATACCAATTATTAATACTGAGATCTTTCCTAAGATGAGTCTCAGAAAGAGGGTTGGTCTGGCAGTGACACAAATGTTGGTAGATTATAGATGATGAAAAACTCATTGCTTATGAAGGAGCTATCATCTTCTTTGGCATGAATGTGTCCTTTTCCTTACTAGAGGCATAAAACCATAGAACTTAGATACTATTTTATGTCTTCTCGCTGAGACTTCAATTGATACTTGGTAGAAAGATAAGATACTCATTATCATCCTACAAGTATATAATGACAAGAAGTGGTTCCTACACTTAAATTACTTATTCCTCTTGATGTTCTTTTTTTTTGTTCGATTTCTCATTCCTATGTTAAAAGCTTATCATTGAAGTCTCTCCTTATTGGATCATATTATATCTTGTCTTACATTAAGATTAGAATGATAACAATACTATCTATTTTTTATTACGAGATCATCAAAATTTTAAAAATAGTTTTTCATTCAAATTTCCATAGCAATGCTAGTCATTAGAATCCAATTATTCAAAGCATGGATCTACTACATCTATGAGTCTCAAAATGGTTTAGTTTTTTGTTCCCTAAAAGTTTTTTACCCTTCATCAATTTATTCTTATTTCTTGAGAAAAGGTATAGGCAACCTAGGCTAGTTGGACATGTTGATGCTTAAGTTAGTATCAAGAGGAAAAAGTTAATAATTTCTATCAAGTGAAATAAAAGGAATTGTGTTTTTGACTTTTTGTGTTTGTGCCTTTTATAAGTGAAGAATAAAACTATAATTTAGTTTTTTTAATGTGATTAATAATAACTATAATAACTATAATTTCTAACAAATATTACTTTGATCAATATCATGTATTGAATTTGTTAAATCTCTACTTTTAGTAAATCTCCAAATTATGTGGAGCATTTGTAGTTCACATTTTATCCTCCTGCTCATGTCAGCTGGGTGGGGAGTGTCAATCAGAAGCCTTGTTTTAGCTAAATTTGAATAGAAGCTATTGGAGAAGGTTTCCTTATTAGGAGAATTTGTTTTGATTGGAAAATACGATCCTCATTGTGGGGCAATAGTCATTACTAAAGTAGACATTCTTAAGGGGGCTTGAAGTTTAACATGACTATTGGAATGAAATACGTATCAAAATATAACATCAAGGTTGATTGTTATTAAAAAATAATTAATTTTTTATCAAGGTAGATAAATTTTTTTTTCTCTAAGGGAAAGAATAGATAGTCGAGAATATGATGCATCTTTAAGATAAGCCCTAAGAAGTGATGCTTAATAAATATTGACGATATGATCATTGAAGATAAAATAAAACTAGAGAATACTCCACTAATATGTGAATTTATGGATGTATATCTTAATTAGTTGTTAGTTTTTTCTCCAACTAATAAATTGATTTTGATATTGAATTATTACCTAGAACTATCTTATTTCTAAAGTCTTGTATATTATGCTACAAGTAGAATTGAACAAGCTGAAAGTTAAATTGTAGTATTTATTATATAATATATCTATTCAACATCATTAATGACTTTAGAGATCTCCTATCTTATTTGGGGGGAAAAAATATAGTGCCTATGGTTTTGTATCGATTACAAGGAATTAGATATAAATTATTAAGAATAAATATTCTTTTATTTTTTTTACATTTGATCAATAATTAATTTGTTCAACTATAAGGCTTAGCAATATTTTTTAAGACTAATCTTAGATTGGGATATTATTAGTCAACACTTAATAAATCTCAAATATCAATAATGACTTTTCACACTAGACACATGCACTGAGTTTCTTATAATACTATTTTTCAAAGACAAATACTCTTTTAAGAAAATGTTGAATAGACTATTCAAAGAGCATGAAGAAAAAAATATGAAAAAAAAAGTCTAAAAAATATGATATTAATTGAATTTGTACTGAAAAAATTAAGTGTTGAAAAATTAAGTGCTAAATTTTATAAGTGTTGAATTTGTATTGAAAAACTATTTGATAGATTACTGTTAATTGAATGCTGAAGATAAATATATTATTTGATAACTATCAATGTTGAATGCTGAAAAAATATATTTTACATATTTACCCTTATTATCATTGTATTATATATTATCTAATATAAATAAAATTTCTAATGAATTTTTTTTTTCACTATAATTATTGATTATTATAAAAAATAAAATCACTAAAAACATATTCATAAATAAATCATAAATCCAAACAAGAAATAAAATATTTTAAAAATAACTAATAAAATCTCAACTTTTTAAAACTATCCAAATTTTTAATATAAAAATAAAAATTAATGAATAACTAAGTGATTTGATATCTCCTCTTAAATTAATCATGAAAAAAAGTTAGGATTGGGATTTGTGGTGACGAAGAAAGGAAGAAGAGAAGACAGATTCACTAACTGAACTATAGTGTGAATGAGAAAACAAAAAAGAAAGGAAAAAAAAAAGACAAAATGATAACTTTAAAAAAAAAAATTGTTGAAAATTTTTTTCATTCAACATTAAGTAGGTCTCTACCTACTTAATATTTTCAATGCTATTTCACTTAAAATTTTCAATTAACAGCTCCCAAACATATTTTATCAAACAAGTTGATTTTTTCAAACCATTGAAAATTTTCATTTTTAATATTTTGAAAAAACTAAGTAATTTATCAAACAGCCCCTAACTAAGAAAGATGTGATATTCCAAAAGTCTAAAAATATGATTTTTTTAAAAGTAATGAAAAAGATAATTTAAAAACTAAAGAAATAGTTGATGATAACTAGAGTTGATGATAACTCTTTCATCGAGAACTAGAGAATTTCTAGTTCAAACTTGTGTATCTAAGTAATCGAATGAATAAGATAAAATTTATCCAATCCCTAATTTATAAATGGTGGCAATAATATTTGCTATAAAACTATGAATAATAATTTTTGTGAATATACACTATAAAAGGGCTCTGTTGATGGCAATAATATTGACAGAGAGATTAAGTCAACATAGAAAATATAAGGTAATGTTGATACCATAAAAAAGATATGTTGATGGTATTTTAAAATATGATCAATATAACTCTAGTTATATAAATAAATATATATATATATATATATATATATATATATATGTATATTCATAACAAATAATTCTTTCCACCAACAACATGGTAGTTCAATTAATGAGATGCTAAATGCATGTCCCATTAGAAAATTTGAGTTCGATCCTCATGAGCTACCATTAGATTTCTAGGATAGGAAACCACGTATTTAAAGATATAGGTAATTTTGTCTCTGACACAATTAGGCCTAGGGAATTCTACATGATTTAAAAAAAAAACTATATCCATGAATTCTTATTATTGGAGAGTTATTTTGAATATTTTTAACTAGTATTAACATAACCCTAATATTTTAAGCCATACTCAACATAATCCTAACAAAATTATCTTGGAAGAAGTATATGCAATGAGAGTCAATTTATCAATTTATTTTTTTGCTCTCACATTTGTTCCCCAAGATACTAAATTCAAATTATCAATTTATTTATCCATCTTTTTAGTCTCACTTTTAGTCTAGCTTTCTCTCAAATGATTTATGCTTTCAAGACTCAAAACATTTGAGTGTGTTGATTTCACATTCAACATCTTATTATTAGTGATGCTTTATCATGAAGATTTTTATTGATATTCAACACTCTGTTTCATGTTTGTTATCATCTTTGTACTTTGTTAACTTCATGCCTAGCACCTCATCCTTAAACATTGTTGATTTCATGCTCAACACATTAAAAAAAAAGCAATATCTATTACCATGTTTTCATGCACGCCATTTATAAAAATTGATATCTTGTTTTTTTTTTTTGCAGTGATGCTTTATTGCTAAATTTTATTATGCTCTGTTACTAAATTTACTACTCTATAGTGGAATCTATGTATTGTGAACATATTTCTAATAAATTATTTATTTTATTTAATGAAGTAATATAGATCAATTTTAATTATAGTCTTTTAATATGACTTCAGATGATGTTTCTCACCTTATAATACATATTCATGAATTTATTAGAAATATGTGTTATAAGGTGAATAGTTATTCATTTATAACTATTCAACTTATGATCTGTAAATGATTGATTTCAAACAAATAGCATTCACTAGATTTTACTTTACATACCTCATGTAGAATAGTTATTTATCTGCTTTGAACCTACTAAACCATATATTAAACTTTGATATCAGAAGATGCAAGATCACAAGGTTATCCGTGAATCAAAATTCTATTTGATGTCATTACATGTGATGTGACAATTTAACATGCCAAACCCTTGCTGCAACCAAAGAACATATATTTTTCCAAGATATTGCTTAAAGTTACTAAACATTATATTATGATGGGGAAGCAACTCCTACTCATGAACTACCATCCAAGAGGAAACGATATTATGATGACTTTTTATTGTGAGGATGGATCTATCAAGAACAGTTGAAACGATAACATTTTCCACAATAATTATATCAATGATCCACATTCCTTTAAGAAGCAACTCCTTAATTAAGTTGTCAAATTAGAGTTTATTTTTTGAGTTACGGCAATTGATAAGAGATGATTCTTGCGCATAATGAAATGACCTTGTTCATGTTGAAATGACCTTGTTCATGAACCTCGAATGATAGAAACCTTAGGCTTGCTATTTTAGTAGATGAAATCAATTCTTAAAGTTACCGCAATAGTGGGCATAAGTGTTGGCATATTAGAATGATCACCCACAACCTTACTCTTTGGTTGTGCATGAAAAGAAAATTTATGATATCATAGTTGATATTGAGACTAAGATAATCTAAAAAATAATATCGACATGTCCTTGGTGCCATCAGTGGAAGATATGACTGACTTTGGCAGGTATGACTCTACAAGTTTATGATATATACCAAAAATGTTTTTTGTTCATGCCGAGTCGAAGGATATTTTAGTCGACAATTTTTCAGCCTATGGTAGTTTATTTGTTTACACTACTAAGAGATATCATGCATGTATTTTCTCAGAGAATGAAACATAAGAAACAAAAAAATCAATTATTGGCTATTGATATTTTTTCCCCCAGGCAATGCAAAGGTTCTTAGCAAAAGTTTGGGTAATCTTCTACTCAATTGAGTGGACAAAAAATTCTAAGGAATATTAATATCATCCACAACACACGGCGATACAAGAGGTTGAGGATAAAGCAATAGACTCAAATGTCACAAATTGTAGGAAAAAAAAGGCCAACTTTCTTTTCTTTGACCCCAAAGACCGAAAGTATCAGCATGTTTCCCATAATTTTTTTAACCTAGGATCTTCTCGAGCCAAATTATCACCAGGCACCCTGGGCGGGAGCAAGGCATCCCCATCACCAACCTCAGAGGTATAACCCATGGAGATGGAACTCACGTCCCCAAGGAAGTAAAAATCCGGTGCCCCAACCAATTGGGCTTGGGCTACACAAGTCGTAGGTCATTTCCCATAACTTGGATCGTATGCTCAATAAGAAAAATATATTTAAAAGCATACCTAGTACTTCCCTTATTATTCCAAAATACTTGTATGGATTCTTTTTGTGCTTTAATATTTATTTATTTTTTGTTTTCCTTATAATTTTTTTGTTAAAAATTTATTTACATCTATTTTGAAAAGTAGCTTCACAGTGGCAAACAAATACATGAAATTCATAATGTCCCCAATTAGAATAAAATATTCTTGGAGGTATATTTTAACTAGTGTGTGTGTGTGTGAGCACTTATGTATGCGTGTGTATATTATTCATCGACAATGTAATAGTCCCCAAATAACAATTAAGCAAGCTGTCTAACCTTAGAGACAAATTGATCCCTAAAGATGTTGTATATGAATCTTAGGATATTTTTGCCTATCAAATTACTCACACTATTAAGATGGTAATCTTACATGCTCTAATCCTGGGGCCCCAAGGCTCATATATAGGCTAATAGGTGCACGCACACACACACAAGCGCGCGCGACATATCTACATCATATTGTTTGAAAATTAAAGGGTATGCAATATTGTAGGCAGATTTGATGAGTAAGTAATTAATTTTCATGAATATTAGGCTATTTAACAATAATAAAATATATTTTAGGCAGATTTGTAAAATTGGATTTGAAGATAATAATAAAATATATTTTTTCATGACGTAGTTATTATCACTGGAGACTCTTGGCAGGAGCAAGGCAATAACAATCCCCGCACTCAAAGGAGTAGCTAGTGGGGATCGAACGTGTGCCCACAAGGAAGCACGAATCTAACATCCCCACCAATTTGGATGACCCATGTTGTGGGTAAAATACATATATTATGGAATAAAGCTAGAGAAAAAGTCGAAAAATCTAAAGAAGCAAACATGCAAAAAATTATAGAGAAAATTTGTGAGTTTTTAATATGTCACTACATTTTCAATAATTTTTCATATTTTTCAATATTAATATTGACACTAAAAATTTATGGGGCATCAAATGGGGCATCAAATAGGGCTTGCCGAACTCACCTTTTGGGCTAACATGCTAACAAGCTACGCTGATCCATTATGGGCCAGCATGCCACAATGATACATCTAACAAATAGGTGGCAGGCTCAACACAACCCACTGCATGCATTTAATTCAAATTTGTGATGAGTGGCTCAACATGCCACATGTCCCACTTCAGGCTTGATTCGTGTGGCAGGATTAGCCTACTAGATGGCACGATATGTTAGCCTGAGTAATGTGTCGAAGCATTATTAAAAATGCGTTGACACACGCAACATTTTAAAGTAAAATTTTTACACACACGATGCTCATCAAAAAATGCACATGTGCAATGTGCTTGGGAAATACAATTTTTTTTTTTAAAAAAAAGATGCATGTAGAGCTTATTCTTGTAATCCACATGCTTCAATTTTTGTTGTGTTGCTAACTTGTGGTGGTATTTTATTGTGAATTAAAGGAAGCCTTTTCTCTTTTTTTTTTTTTTGGATTTGCGTTTGGGATTCATTTGGAAGAAATCCAATCCAACAGAACATCACCAAAATCACAAGAACTGGTGTGTTGCTAAAGCCTAATGCATTTAAAAAATAATTAATTTCAATTGCAGCCTGAAATGAAACATTTAATGCTCTAATTCGCGCTCCCATACCAAATTTCTTTTAAGGCATATCGTGCTTCTATTCATCATTATCTTTTCCATCCATCCCCTCGTATAAATTAATCTATGTTGGATTATGCAACACATCGTCTTTTTTATTTATTTAACAAATAGTCTATAAAATAAGTTATTGAGACAAGTATATATTATGCTAAACATATAAGAGTTAAAATAACTAACATATCTTCATGATGATGCAAGAATAGCCTATAAAATAAGTTTTTTTTTTTTTTTTTGTGTAGAACATTTCTTGTGAGAAAAAAAAAAAAATAGTATCAAAATCTTTAGATCAAACCACTTAATAAGTTATAATGCACAAAAAAGTATGATAGTCTAGCTAACAAAGAAGATGGTTATTCTTATCCAATGATCACAAATTCGATCCCTAGAGACTTCGGATATTCCCCTCGGGGGTATCTATCAATTGAATCTATCATGCTGTTAGTATGAGAGCCTTGCCAACTCTAACAACCAGGCAGGTAATCAATTATGGAACTAATGGTGATGGTGATGCACCTTTTTCCATGGTCACCTTGATGATATTCACAAACACCTAACCCACGTGATGCAATGCTCAAAATGATGAAACGTTTCAAATAATATATTTGAAAAAGTCAATTTACCAGCCCATTTAATAGAAAACTCAGCAACCCGAGGCACAGGCTATGCATGGGCCGACACAATTCAAACCCAGGCTTGCATGGGTCAGGCCAAGCTAGCCCAGCATGGTGTGGGCCAGCCTGGCACAATCTAGACTATTTGCAGGCTCATTTCATGGGCCAGCTCAGACGTCAGACCTAGGTCAGACCTCTCGGCCTTGCTTGGCCCGAGCAATGCCAGCTCGTGCTTGTTCCAAGCTTTGAAGGACACCACAGGATTGCTCGGCTCATTTTCCGCGTCTAGTTAAAAAATACTCTTCTTCACTAGAATTAATACTTGTAAAATATTTTCTATTAAATTAATACTAACCCATGTATATTTAAAAAAGGAAATTTGGTAGTCTATTATATAGTGCAATTTAATATATTTTTTTTACAACACACTAAAATACTCTTCTTCACTAGCTTCATCATTTTTTTTTCCTGGGACAAAAACTCTGGTATTTCGAGATTTTTATTGATGATCTCAAAAATTAACCAAAAATTAAATCTGCCAACTTATGTAATAACAACCAATACTACACTAACACATAATAATTCATTATTAACCCTTGAGGATTTTTCAACACGTTTTTCAACAAATTTCAATATTTGAGGATATAACAATTTAATAATTTCACATGTTTGCTAATTAATAAGAAATAAAATTGAAATCGAAAAAAAATATTATATTGGCGTGCCTTATTATATGCTCACTATAACAATGTTGACAAAGTCATTCTATTTTGTGTTGTTAGTATTTTTTTTTTTTTTTGTTACAGACCAAGTTCCCACCTTGTTTCAATTTCACAACTCACGCAAGATCCAAGGTAGTGAACATTCAATACCCTGACCATCCGAACTGCAATGCAACTGTTTGCCTTTGTGTTAGATAAATTTTTTTTTACCACCTAGATTAGTCTACTAGCACCACAGGGGATGATATGGTCAACGATAAATCCATCCAATTATCATGAGCATCCCCCTGGCCACCATGCCATTGGTTAACGATATCAAAGGTTTCACACGTTTTACTCTCACGCTTCATTAAATGTTCAGTCACAATCCTTAAATGAGACAATTTATCACAATGCTTGCAACTTTATTCTTCAATGCATCATTTTGTAAAATTTCAATGTTATCACCACATTTTTTTTCCAATGCACATAATAATCTAAATTATGTTAAACTAACAAATTTGATAAATACACAAGTTTTAAACACACACACACACACATTCACATCGCCTAATTTTAAATTTTATTATTTGTATTTGCTGAAACTAATTTTAAATCTAAAGCTATATTTCTCATATAAGTCACAAAATAATTATTACTCACATATCATTTATAATGACCAAAATTCATTTTTAAGACATATTTACTCCTCTTTTAAGATAGATTATTATAAAAATCTAAAATTTAAATCATAAAAAAATTTGAATTTCATAAAAAAATCTAGAAAAAAGTCAAATTTCAATAAAAAAATCTAAAATTTACATGGGAAGAGAGCATTCACTCTGCATTTAAAATATATTCATTAAAAGAAAAAAAAATCTAAACAATGATATTATAAAATAACATTATTATTAAATCATATTATTATTATTATCCTTATTGATCACATTAAAAAAGTCACTTCAATTAAAAAATTTAAACTATTCTATCACATTATTATTATCCTTATTGATCAAAAAATGACTCAAAAATAAGCCTTTTTTTTTTTGTCTTTGAACATTATTTATCACAAAGCTCAAAATCAATAAGTCACATATTTGATTAAATGGTCTTGGACTCCATAAACTCAATGAGCTTATGTTTTTCACGTACATTGACATTCATGGGTCAGAGCAAGTAAAACCCCCCATCCCAACAACATGATAGAGAAAATGACACCCAGAGGTCAGAGTAGGTAAGACCCTTGTCCCAACAACATGGTGGAGCAAATGACACCTAGAGGTCCAAGTAAGATTCTCATCCCAACAAAATAAAGAGAACGACACTCAGGGGTCAAAGCAGATAAGCTCCTCATCCCAACAATATTATAGAGCGAATGGTGCCCTGAGATGCATGTCCAGAATCCCTAAGGATCGAACACATGATACCAGGGGGGGGGGGGGGGGCATTCAACTTCTTTACTAACCAAACAATTGTAATGTTAGTAGCTTCTAGCTTGTTTATTCTAGATTCTTTACCAACCAAACAAAACATGATGCCAGAAAAAAAAAGCCACACACACATGCACACACACACATTTTTATTTTCATATAACACAATAAGAGAGAGAATATAAAAGCACTAGTGTAAGCATCATCTACATCCTACAACTAACCTGAGCAGCACCAGTGCTTGTTCGAAGAGCCTACAACCTTGACGGATAAAAGAATGATCACTAAATATGTCTTGAAAGAAAGAAGTAAATTTTGTGACTTACGTAAACATGTTAGGTCGATTTCGTGAGAAGTGAGGGCGTTTTATGGGGGATAGAATCAAGTTTCGCAGTGTCATTGCTGGATTCCCTGATGCTGCAGCAGCTCCAAAGACAGAGTGAAGACCACCAGCAGCTCTTCTGTTTCCAGCATCAATTGGCACAGCAACCTGTTTAACTGGTGACCCACCAGAGATGTCAAATGGACCTGAATTCGAACTGTTCTGTCTTGCTGGCCATATATCATCCTTGGGTCCTGGTTTGAAGAAGTCAAAACGAACCAATCTGCAGCATATAAGTTTACTAGTTTTGGAGATGCTACCAACAAAAACAAGGCCTTTTACTTTTAATTTCTCTACTAAAATAAAGAAATAAAATTAAAAACAAAATAAATAATTATTCAAGAAAGATTGCACTAATTTTGCTCTTATGGCAGGAGCAAACTCTAGGAATACAATTTATCTAAGATAATAGCCTGAGTTCAAACTCTATCTCTAAATTGAGATTAACATACCTTTCCAAACATACTTAGAGGTGGAATCATATGAGACGATTCAGGTCTATGTGAGATTGTTAAAGTACATGTAAACTGAACTATATACTTATGGTCTAAACAAAGAAAAGTATATAAGTTAAAATTGAGAAGAAAAAAAAAATATAATTGTTACAAAAAGATAAATGCAATGACACTTTAATCAAATCCATATATCAAATGCTCATATACTAAGAAGCACGGACACGGGAATAAGACACGGCAGGATACTGGGACATGACAAATTCTAAAAAAACTAAGATACGAATACGGCAAGGATACAACATGATAAAAAAAATAAAATTAAAAATAAAAATTATTTTTTTATAAATATTAGGTATTTTATAAAATAAAATAAATTATATTATATTATATTATAATATTTTATTTTATAGATTAAATATATATATTTTTTATTTTATAAAATAAAAATATTTTATTTTATTTTATAAAATAATATTTTATAATTATCTTATATTATATAAAAATATATATATTTTTTATTTTATAAAATAAAGATATTTTATTTATATTTTATTTTTTTATTTGTAAGCTATATTTGAATGTGTTGCTTGAAACACATGTTGCTTCATATACATCTCCTAAATATCATTGTGAAGAAATACAATATTTATATCTAGCTGATATATTTTCTAATTGTAAGATACTGAAAGAGAAAAAAGAGTCCATATTAAGACCATTTTGGCCATTGAATAATAAGATAATCTACCTTTGCATCTGGACCAATTTCCATAATGAATACTTATCTACAACCAACAATAAGCCTTTAGGAAGGTCACGATAATAGTTTTTAAGTCATATTTGAGTATAAATATGCATCTCTTCCATTATGGCCTGTAAGTTATCTTGACTAAGAAAATATCTTTTAAAAAAAAGTTAAATATCATATTATTTTCAAGAAAAAAAAAATAAGAATACGACAAAATATATGAAATCAGGTGTTGAGTAAAACACATTCATTATTTATTCAAATATTTATGAAGCAATGAGTACTTATTCAAATATTTATTCAAATATTTATTCAAATATTACTTTGAAATACTTTCAAAGTAAAAGTATGCAAGTCATCTTAATCAAATATTTATTCTTTCTTTCAGTAACCTCATTATATTGAAATATATCAAAATAAGAAGTCTAATATCTAATCTTATGATCCATACAATGAGTACTAATTCAGTTTAATATATATTTTAATATATTATCACTTCTTAATATTTTAATATTTTTATTAAATTAATTATTTATTATTTGAAAAAAATAAAAAAAATAAAAAAAACTTTTAATCCATCTTGAAAAAAATATATTCATTAAATCTCAAGTAATAATCAATAAAAATAATCAAAAACCTACATCATTCTCTAGTTGTATCTTTGCTAGGTCCTTATACGACTGAGTGTAACTGACCAAATGTGTTTCTGGGTAAATCAGACTAGTATGTAAAATAGAAAAATTTGATAAGTTTTAATAATTGATATGTCTCATATTTTATGATCAAAATATCCTTAAGACTAAGATAAAATATTCAAATCTTAACTAATATTGGGTGGCAAGACTGACAATATGCAAATAATTTTTCTAACATGCTCAAACATCGAGAATGAAATCTTACAATATAAGAAAGAACATACAATTTTTTTTGCTCAATTACAAATAAAGTATTCTTCAAAGTTTCCTAATCATGCAAACAAAATTAATAAAATAAAAATTAAAAATAAAAATAAAATTAAGTTATTTGAAAAAATAACTCATAGAGTTATCTAATAATGAAGTAGTGATTAATATGTTTGTTAGGAATATTAAATACAGACCATTATGAGAGATTTTTCACGTTAAATGTACGTGTCACGCGATTAACCTAATTGTACAAGCGGGGATGAAGGTGTGTGCCCCCACTTTAGAAAATAAATGTAACTCACTAAAATATATTCACATGCATCGCAGACAACAAGAGTTTGGTAGTCTCTATTTGTTTATAAATCTTAAGAAGAAGAAATTTCAATCAAATGTGAGACACCGTTAGAATTATATTTATCTGATGTTAGAGTTATGTGTTAGATACGAACATGTGATATCCGACTATGTCAATAATTAGAGTAACCCATTTATTATTGACGATACTGACTAAGCTACATAAATTTAATTTATAAAATTCTTGAAGATTTGTTATGACATAATGGATATGTGTTCGTCATTTTATACTCCCACGATTTGCATTGCACTAAGGTGCATATGCAATATTAGTAGCATATTTAGGAAGTATCAAAATGACCCGACACTTAGCGATATGGTTATAGAAATAGAAACCAAGTATCAATGACAGAGAATGTGGGCTATAATTGCTAAGATTATAACATAAATTATGACTGAGATTTGAAGATCTAAATTACAATCCATTGCTAAGATTACGACAGAAATTATGGCTTAGATTTGAAGATCAAAATTACAGTTCATTGCTAAGATTATAGCAAAAATTATGACTCAAATTTGAAGATCTAAATTATTATAATCTATGTGTTAATTGTCCTATAATTTGTGTATTAGTTGTATATATTCTTCCCTAAAATAGATTAACAGTAATAGTGTAATTACGATAAATATTTTCTTGTCTAAAATAGGTTGTACAACAATTCTTATTTAAAGGAGAGGTTATCAAAGAAAAGACATTCAATCATTTTCTCAAAATTTGTTACCAAATATTAAAAGTATTGATTCATCATTCCTAATCTTTATTATCTGGCTATCTGCATGGACCCCAAAGTTAATGTGGAAGGGATAGAATATTTTAACTTACATTTCCTCGTGCATGAACCTAGAAGACCCACCTGAATGGTTCATTCACGTAAAGTTGACTGAGCTTTTTACATACTATGATACTAGGTATAGTGATAATAGTAGTGAAGCTCCAAGTACGAACATGAATACCATATTCAGAGACGATAACTTTTCTATTCAGTTAGCGATGAGAAAATAATGAGATAGATACTGATTACATAGATACCGATTACTGCTCAATCCTATCACATTCTGATACTAAGAATCTTGATATATTAGAGTGATGAAAATTATATGAGTTTACCTTTCCCAAGCTATCTAAGATGACATAGGATCTACTGACTCATCCAGTGTCGAGCGCAGCATCGAAGTCTATTTTTTCTGTTACAGTAAATGTGATTTTGAATAGGAGATCGAGATTACATCCAAATATTATTGAGACTTTAGCATGCATGAAGGATTGAGATGATTCGAGCTTGAGCATCCAAGATCGTACTAGAACTGAAGCAAAAGTGGAGGAGTTGATTGCTGATAATGATCTATATATTAATAGTGATATTGATATAGAGGATGATAATGATATAATGATTGACAATTGAAAATATTGATGCTTGATGGTTGATGATTGCCGAATTACAACACTTATGTATTATGTTTGATTTTTGATTTTTGATTTCGATTTACTCATGTTTATTTATATTATATTTGTCTTTGTCATTTGTGTATATTTAATTTTTGATTGTGATATTTGAATGTTTAGACTTGAATATTTAAATTTTTTTATATTTTCATTTTGCAATGGTTTTAACTTTTTTTTCATATTTAAGTTTTAATGTTTTATTAATTCATATTTAAATATTTAATACGCTCACACTGATATCTGATAGTCAGATACACATATACATATTTATAAATTATAAAGTATTAAAAATAATTAACATTAACTAAATACTAAAAAGTAAAAATAATTTAACATTAAAAAACTTTTAAAGTATTAAACTAAAAATAAAAAATTTTTAAACATAAAGTCATAAACTAAATAATGAATATATAAATATAAAATAACAGTATCTTTAAAAAAAATTATTAAAATTTATAACATGCCTAGCCTGTACGGGCCTGACCCGGCATGGTTTCTCAACCATGTCGGGCCTACGGGTCGTGTTGGGCTTGACCTGAAGAAGCCGTGCCTAGCCAGGCACGACATGGAAGCCCGGTTGGGTGGCCAAAAACTAGGATGGGGAGGCCCGACTCGGCCTGTTTGACCCCCTCTAATACTAAGAATTATACTATAAACCATCCAAAAATTTTGGTACATGTATTGTCAAAGTCAAACAAATTCTCATGCTAAAGGTATTACTCATTCTTGAGTATTGAATCTCTATCTAAATTTTTAACACAATATACACATCACCAATACATTATCATGATTGGGTTAGAGTGTTGTGATAAATTATTTTTTTTGGTCTAGGAATTAGTGTCTAGGATCTTAGAATTAGTCATCTTTTTACTAGGTCATAAAGATCATGTCTAATAAAAAGTTATGTCAATCTGGTGGTATTAACATAACCTACAAAAATTATCATGAATAATTTTATAGAATTATGATAAATAAATAATAACATAACTGCTCAATAAGATGTGAAATATGAAATTTAATCATGATATAAGAAATATCATAACTCTCTATTACTTCTTTCTCCTCTTAAAGTCTTCACTCTACCAAGTATAATAATTTACACCAAAATATAAATAATTTCACTAATATTTGTCAAAAATCTCTTAAAACATATAATTAGTAAAATATTTCTAATAAAAGTGCATATACATGCAAACACATCAAGAATTATACTCTAAATCAACCAAAAAAAATTAGTACATAGAGTGTCAAACAAACTCTCAGTCTAAAGATACTGCTCATCCATGAGCATTGAATCTCTTTCTAAAATTTCAACACAGCATAAGCATCACCAATACATTATCTTGATTGGTTTGAGTGTTGTGATAAACTATTTTTTGTGAGTGTGGCAATTAGGGTCCGAGATCTTAGAATTAGTTGTTTTATATGAAAATTAGTGATGTACGAATTTATTCAATCAAAATGCATAAAAATATTTTCTTGGATAGTCTCCCAAATAGCATTACGTTTAACATCAATAGCTAAATCTTTTGTGGATTTCCAATTAGATGTGCAATCTCGATGGTTCATATATTTTTATCAACACAATCTCTCTTTTTCTCATCTTCTAGATTACTTCTTAAGCATCTAGTAATCTTCTAAAACATATTCTTCAAGACATTCTTCAGGACATTCTTCTTCCATGGAATCTATAAATTTAGTAAAAGTCTCAACATCATATTTATTATCTCCTTGTGAGGGGTCATGACTTTCCCTTTAAGTTTTTATTCTTCATTTGTACTTTGTCTAATACCACGAATTTCTTTATTATAGTTACTACATATTTATAAGCCCTTAGATGTCCCACTTGTTGGGCTTCTATCTTGTCTTTATCTTCCAACAACTCAACCTTCAGCTATGAAATTCCTTGTGCTTATACTTCTGGAATTTTGAAATTCTCTTCAATAATTACTCCATTTTGTTGAATCAATAATTCTATCAAATTCACTCCTTTCGTATCCTTGGAATAGTTTGAATTAAATTTTCCTGAAGTCATAACTTTGAAAAATGAGACTCAATAGCAATCTTCTTTTTGCTTGTCTTTTTCACCATTTTTTTCAATTCACAATGCATGTGGTTTTTTATCTTCTTTATCATCCTCATCTTCCTCGAGTCAACAATTTTTTATAAAATATTTTCATTTGAAGTCCACCTTTTGTCTGATCGTTGTAGATGAGAGACTATCTATTCTCCAATAATCTTCCTCGTTATATTCTAAATTCTACAAGTTTTGTAGAGGTTGAATTTCATTTTCTCTTTGCTCAAACAAAATAAAATTCTCAATTCTTGATATCAAATAATGTTTATCTTGAAGCAAAAAAAATTATAGTCACGAGATTAATTTAATATATTAATCCTACTATATATCCAACACAACAAAATCTATTAGAAAATTAAATTTATCAAATTTGACATACATATTCAATAATAGCATTTAGAAACTTCACTGAAAGATAGGTCATTTGAAGCAATAGAGTAGTTAAAATGATTTTGCTTATGTTCAACCTCCATATTATGGATAATGATATCAAATTCATCTTTCAAAAATATTTTGAAAAAAAAAAAAAGATCAAGAAGATAATATTTATTTTTTGCATAGTCTTTCTCTTGCACATCCTTTGGATCATTACTTCAAATCTTCAGCATTTCTTTCTCTCTCTCTTTCTCCATTTCATTTATCACAACTAGGAGAGTGAGTTGGGTGGTGGCTTCTATGGGTATAATGACTTTGAAAAATATAACATCTTTGATTGATAGCTGCGGGTTATACCATGACTTTACAAAAAAAATATTGACTTCTTTAATGACAACTTCATCTTCTATTTCAACACCCTTTTTTACTTTCAAATATGCTAGTTGCCCTTCTAATTCTCTACTGCTATTAAGTGTAATGGACGGACACTTGACATTTACCTAAATATCGCTTGATAATCCTTTTGTACTCTTATCCTTCATCGATCGTACTATTTATCCAATTTGATTCTCAATATTTTTTAATACTATATTTATATGATATATCATGATTTTCATCTGATTCATTTGGTTCTATTGATTGTTATTTCTTTTCTTAATCTTCATGAGCAAGGAAAATATGTTCTCCTCCATTGATGAATTTTCTACTTTATTTGGGTGGTTGAAATTTGAGCTAAAAGCTCGATGAAATTGATAACCCATTTAATTTTCTTAAATTTCTTATAAAATTGCTTCACATTATATGTTTATTCTTATAATTTCATATGCCAGGGTTTCATGATTTCTTACGTTCAGATTGTAGATGTTGTGGTATAGTTGTTGGGTCATAATACATACCCTGTATTCTACAAAACCTTGACTTCATCCACTTGATATAAGGAATTGCAATTCCCTATTTTCTACTATTATGAAATATAAATTTCTCCCGTACTTCGTCACTTCTTGTTTTAAGTTACAAACTTGTTAAAAAATATACTTATTTTTACTTTCATAGCATTTAAACTATCCAACTCCGAAATCTTAGCATGCCTTCTTCCAAATGTTTGATCATTTATAATTTAATAATTATTATTTTCTAGCTTTTCAAATAGATACTTTTGAGTCATTTGTTCATGACATAACCACCCGAGGCCACATCATTAATACACCTCATCATATAGTTAAGCCTATTGTAAAAATATGAACTTAAAACCATAGTTCAAATTTGTATTTCGGACATCTCCTCAAAAGCACTTTTAAATGGTGCTAAGCATCATACAAAATCTCTTACTTCTCTTATTCGAATGGACTTATCTCCCATCATAGTTAAAAGGTAATTTGAGGTTAGAACTTGGTGAGGAAGATGTGTACATATTCTTTCCAACTCTCATTCGAACTCCTAGATAAACACCCCATGATATAATTAAGCCGGGACTTTCCCGATTTCGGTGTGATTCCAGGCAATGTGGGAATGATACAAATTGTCATCCTTAGCCGAAGCTCTACCTAATTGACCAGAGCAATCCTTGTACGTTAAGGCTCTACCAACTCATTAGCATAATATTTTCAATGTATGAGACATTCTAAATAATCACAAAATTATCAAGGAATCACTGTCATACTTAGCTCGTAAAATTTTAACTTCAAAAATATCAATTATTCGTCATAGCAACTGAGTACCTAACTTATGTTCAAGGGCACAACTAAGTTCAAACACTATGATTTTATCTTTAATATTATTCAATAGTCTCCAGTAAGAGATGCAACTTTTTTATAAAGCAATAATTTTTGAGCTACAGAAAATTACAAAGTTAGAATTATTCATTCCAAAGTCGAGATGACTATTTAAAGTTGTAGCATTTATGATACTAAATGCTACAGAGAACATTGTATGAGTACGATATTTTCCAAGGTTATGACTCTCGTCTCAAAGAAAAACATAACCATAACTTGTATGCTCATACTAATTACTAATGTCACACCATCTGAGTACATTACAGCAATGTAATATATAAGAAAAGAAAGTGTTAGTATTGCAGCCACCCATAACACCGCAGACACTTAGGTGATATGAATGAAAATTTTTGTACCATAGTTATTTCCCAATATCATGAATATAGCAACACATGAAAGATCTTTTCAACACAGACTATTTCTCATTGTTGCAACCAAATAAAACTCAAGAAAAATCATTGTCAATATCAATATCTCTACATAGTTTCATGGATATATAACTAAATGAGAAATCAACTCAACTCCATGATTATTTCCCAATGTCATGACCTTTTATGGAGTACAAATGGACAAAAGAATGAAGCCGTGATCATTTCACAGTGATGTGATATTGTGTTACATAGCCATTAGGCCCAAGTCTTGATTGTTGCTTGTGTTATGACTTTGTGTTATAAAAATATCAAGATACAAATAGAGGTGTCAAATGGGACGTGCCGGGCCGAGCCGACCCATTTTTTTCAGGCCTGTTCGTGCTTTCATGCCAGGTCATGCACGACACGGTTACTGTATCGTGCCGTGCCGGGCCCGGCACGGTTTTGTGGGGGTTCAGCCCGGCACGGGCCGGCGGCACGATACGCTGGTTCTAACTGGTCGGACCGAACTCTAAATTAAAAATAAAAATTAGGATTTCGGCAACGCGCCGTCGTGCCGAAACCCTAATTTAAAAAAAAAATAAGGTTTTGGCGCCCCCGTAACCCTATTTTTAAAAAATAATTGATTTCGGCACGATACCGTGCCAACTGGCCATGGTACCGTGCCGGGCCAGGCACGGCACGAGGCCCAGTTGGCCTCAGCACAGCACGAGCCTGGGCATGGGAAATTTTCGTGCCGGACCGGCCCAGGCACGGCTGAATCGTGCCGGGCGGGCCGGCCCGGTTGACACCTTTAAATACAAATCAAAATTACGACTATTTTCTAGAATCACAATCTCAAGCCAAAGAGATGAAGACCAGAATTATGATATTCTTCTAAAAATTATAACTTCATACTTAAAGTAATGCAAGATTGCTCGAGTATAAAAGCGAAAGATATAAAAATTTTGAGAGATCTCATATTTTCTCTTCTTCTCCCTCACACAACAAGCAAAGCCACAATAACAATCAAACTCTAAAAACAAATTTCATACTCCCTAGGAATTCCATAATCAAACAAGGAATATAAGATTTATGCTAATCCTTAGAGTTAGTGGGCATAGCTCTCAAACTCCTCTTATCTGATCCATAGATTTGAGAATTTATACCAAAATAACATGATTTTATGATTTGTGTAATTTGAGATATATAATGTGAATTGATTTTATTTATAAATGAATAAATAGTTTTTATTTGATATATAAATATTGATTGATGGTGATTAAATAGAATTGAATTAATGTTTTAATTATTAGTAAACTCATGTGAGATTATTGTGATAGACACTGTCATGTAAATCACAAGGCTTGACCCCATGTCAATTTGTAGTCTTTATGATACAAGAGGCTAGAGAATAAAAGTATACAATATAAAATGAGTGTCAATCTCTCCAACTATGATTTATGCGACAAATCTATAAATTGAACCCACAAATTTAGAAATATTAAACATCATGAATATGATAATTACAAGACCAAAAGTGTGAATACTTTTACATGATAATCCAATGTATACATATTAAAAGAACTAATTCTCAATTAAAAAATTTATTATATAGAACATTCTCCAAATGAGTTTACTTTTAGTGTGTGAGTTGCATCATAACCGAGAAGTATGACAGATAATTCTTAGAATATGAGTGAATATATTGTGCTCACATTAGGTGATATATCTTATGAGCTATATTTACTTATATGGTTCACACTAGTAAAACATAAGAAAAACATATGTTAATTATGAAAATATAACATTTATGAAGTTGAAAGTACATTCACTTATAAACTATATTAATTTAATCTTTATGATACAATAGGCTAAAGAATAAGAATACATATACAAAATAATCATCAATCACAATTAACAAAATTACTTAAAAAGTATATAACTATGAATAATTCTCGAGTAGATATAAATTGTTATCTCAATAATGACATATCAAAAGAACATCTACGAGAAAATTATCATTGAGACAGGCTCAATGGTGACAATTATCTTGCATATCATTAGGACAATGAGTTATAGCATAACATCCAAATTTTTATTTTGTATTTAATATAACATAAGTCAATCAGCTTAAACAGTATCATAGATTAAATGAATAAACCATGTATCTAAGATTATTAATTATATAATAACCTAGGTGTCTATTTTACTAAAAATAAGTTCTCATTATTGAATAACTAAACTGTCGATACAAGTTTTATGAGATCAATATCTGGATGAATGCCTATTTTATTACTTGTATAATCTATGTATTTGCAAATCTTTGTTAACAAGAAAATCTTGTTAATAAACATTTGAAATACTATCTAACCGATAAAATTAGGCAACGTAACAAAGTCATAATACATAATTGTTCAGATCTTTTGATATTCTTTCATTATATTCATGATGTTATATCATAGTTATCAGACTTAATTTCAGCTCAAAATAATTTATTTATACATATTACATCTAAATCCTAAAGTAATTATTTATTATCATTGGTTGCCAATAATCACCTAAGGTATGGTGAAAATTAAGCTATTTGAGAACTTTCCCTTCATCATATTGGAATTTATTGTTACTATTAATTCTCTCTATATTCTCTTCCTTAGCTCTCAATCTTAGTAGTATTCTCGTTGTTCTCTCAATTTTTAGGTCTATAAGTAGTAATTTGGCCCTAGAAAATCTGATCATATAATTGTGACGAGTACAAAATAAAAAAAAAACAAACAAAAGATAAGCACAAAACAAATGTTAAGTATTAAATATATCCAATAAACTAAAAATAGAACTATTATTTTTCAATATATTTTTATCAGCTCAAATTCATTAATCTAACTACAATAAAAATATCAATGCCCAACAATGATGTTTAAAACTTATTCAATCCATGACAATGACACAAAAAACTTGTTCGTCACCAATAATAGTACCAGAAACTTATTTCTTGCCAATAATGGTGTCAAAGACTGGTTGAGTTTCGACAAATATATGAGTCATATAAGTAATAATATATATATAAGTTCGGATATCTATCCCACAAGGATTGAGTTGGTAGTTTGATCAATCAATATTGAATCAAATGCTATTGAAGTTGAGTCGATAAACTTTAGTTTTTAGAAATATATTTAAACTCTAGGATTAGTTTACTTTCTTGTGTGTGATGATAATTCTCTAATGTTCTATTAATATTGTATCGGATTGTTGAATGAAATATAGTTTGGTGCGACAATGCCTAAGTGCCCTCTTGGTATATAAGATAATTGTCATCCTTGGATAATGACTACCAAAGATGATCCCCTCGAAGTTGTCCTATTGATATTCAGCACAAGTAACATGTTATTCTATTCTAGGTTATTCATATGTCTACACCTTTTAAGAAAATCATCAACTTCCTTGAAGATTGCTTCAAATATGCATTTATATTTTTTGATCTCTAATATAGATACAAGATAATGTGATAATAAATGTGTTTGTACATTCAGCTTTATAAGCATTATATTTATAATAATTAATAAATATCTTCCTATGAATGTCATTATATGAAAATCATACAGAAAAATTTGACTTGCAATGCTATCACCATCATACAATTCATCTCCTATTATATATATCTCATGATTTACTTATCACTAATCATCGCAACTAATACACGAGTTAAATATTATGATAAAACTTCTAGAATAGATGTTCTACTTAATCCACACATTACTTGAGATTAGTTTTTCTAAAATATGCATAATAGATTGATATAATTTCATTTATACTTTTAACTTCATGAGCATCATACTCATAATAATTAAACTTACCTCAAATTTAGATTTTCGTACATATATTTATCTCACGTATTAAGATTAGAAGAAAATCATCACCTTGCCTTACCACGCGAGTACGTCTCATGACATTCTTGTCATTATCCACTATGACAAACATGTATAAACCTATAATATAGTAAAAATCCTAAATTTCAATTCTATAACATATTCATATCCATCAATATTCTACAACAAATATTAACATAAATATTAATGATTCAATAATAGCATATCATCACATAACAAGTACATAACTCAACTCTAAATAACCATTTAGCCTAACATTGGGTAAAATTTTGTACAAAATATATTGTAAAACATTTCATGTGAATTGAGAGTTCCCAATGCATACTCAAATATAAATTTAAGTTTGAAAACCTAAAACTTAATCAAATATTGATGCGTTCATTTTGAATTTGCCCATAAGTGAGAGACAAAATCATGTCGCCTAGGATTTCTTGGTGGCTCATGGCTTGATATCCATTTCCTATCTCTCTCATTTTTTGCATTTTTCTCTAAGTATTTTTACATACTTCTAAATATTATTGTGATGTTTTGTTCTAGCTTGAAGGCATGACTTTCATGTCTCTTTGAATCTTGTCTGGAGTACCAAAGTCATGAAGATAATGAAGACAATAACTTAGGTAATTCCCATTTGCAATAAAATGTCTTGACATTAGAAATGACCATGGTTAAAATAACATCTCTATGGAACAAAATATTATGGCATTGAGAATTATTGTGATGAAAATAATTTCTCTCCATTACCCAAATTACGACTCTGGGAATAACCAGAATTTTGGTGAATTCTCTCTTGAGCACACAATCACGAAATTAAAAATATCATGACAATAATAAATTTTCTCTGGAACAAAATGTTGTGTGCAAAAATAATACTGACTAAAAATACTTAATATTTTTGCTTTGTAATGAATAAGTCGTGACTACCATGACTTGAAAATAATATTAAATCTGTTAAATTATTTTACAGGTTGTGTGACTACAACTCTAGGATAATATCTATGCCATGAAAAATAGGTTGCATGGAAAAAAGATTATATTAAACCAGTAGTAAAGTTGTGGCATACAAGAATTATAACGACTAATTTTATGGAATTATAAACAAAAAGGGTTCCGCAACAATTCAATAAGATGGTAAAATAATTTTTACCAAGATAGTTATGATTTTACCAAAAATTCATTAAAAATCTTTCAAAACATAAATTTAGTAATATTTCTTCAATATAAGTATAAATACATCCAAACACAATAAAAATTATACTCAGCACCACACAAAAAATTTTTACATGGAGTGCCGAATAAACTCTCATACTAAAAGTAGTGATCTTCCCCAAATAATAAATCTCCCTCCATGTTTTCAACACAATATAAATATCATCAATACATTATCACAATTAGGTTTGAGTGTTGTTGTGAACAATTTCCTTTGAGAATTAAGGTCTATGATCTTGAAATTAGTTATTTTGTGTGAGAATTACAAGTATATGAGTTTATTCAATTAAAATACATAAAAAAAAAATTAGGTTGTCGCCTAAGATATATTTAACATTCATACCTAGATATTTTTTGGATCTTCAATTAGGTATGTGATCTCAGTAGTCTATGCATTATTTTCCATATAATCTTTTTCTTCTTCTCATCTTTTAAATTGATCCTTAAACATCTAGTAATCCTCTAGAATATCTTTTTCAATGTATTCTTCTATTAATATAATGAATTTGAAAGAAATCACATCGTTATTACTTATGATCTCTTTTGGTATAATCGTGACTTGTTGTGAAGTCATGACATATAAAATTTCTTTCTGAATTATATTAGTTGCGATTCACTTTAAGCTTTTGTTCCTCTTTTGTCACGACATTATCTTCTACTAGACTCTTTGTTATAGATGCTACATATTCATAAGTCTTCGGATGTCCCATATGTGGGGCTTTTGCCATGTATTTCCTTTCCAATATCTCGACCATTAGCTATAGAATTTCTTGTGCTTGTACTTCTTACAAAATCTAAAAATTTTTCTTGAAAATTTCTCCATTTTCTTGAATTGATAATTCTATCAACCTCATTTCTTCTTTCATATCCTTAGAGTAGTCTAAATTTGATTCTCCTATAGTCATGATTTTGAAAATTTCACAACTCCATAGCAATCTCTTTCTTCCCCATTTTTTTACCATTTTCTTCAATCCATTATGCATTTGATTTGTCATTTTCTTTATCTTTCTCGGATCAATAGTCTTCAATAAAATTTTTCTATCTTAAAATCACCTTTTATCACATCGATGTTTGAAAGAAACTATCTATTTTCCAACAATCTTCCTAATCATATTCTAGATTATGTAGCTTTTTATATAAGTTCAACTTCACTTGTGCTTTGCTCACACTAAGTCTGAATTCCTTATTCTTAACATCAATTAATATCTGTCCAGTAGTTAAAAATAGTTGTCCCAAAATAAATAGATCATATTCATCATTCTCTATATTGAACACAACAAAACCTAATGAAAAAAATAAACTTATTAACCTTGACTAATGTTTCTTCAATAATATCATTCAGAACTTCACATAACGATCGCCTATTTAAAGTAAGTTGATGGTTACCGTAATTTTCCCTAATTTCAATTTATGCACTATTTATAATGACATCAAATTTATACTCGATCTCAAGTCACATAGTATCATCCAAAAAATATGCTCCCCAATAATACATAAAATCATAAAACTATCTATCCTCTAATTTTTTTGAGAGTTCACTTTAGATAAGTGTTTCAGTTATAAATCATATTTACTATCTCATAAGTTTTTAGCTTCCTTTTGCTACTTATTACATCTTTTATGAATTTCAAGTAGTTTTCTATTGATGCTAATGCTTCGGCAAATGAAATATTGATTTCCAAATTTTAAAAGTCATTGAAAATTTTCTTATTCTACTCGTTCATTTTCCCCTTTCTAAAATATTGTAGAAAAAGAAGATTACAAAAAAAATTATCTTTTGCATAATCTTTCTCATACACATCATCTGGATTATTACTTCGGGCTATTTGCATTTCATCCACTTTTTCATTAATTACAGCTGGGATAGTGAGTTGGGTGATAGTGATGGGTTCTATGTGTGCCACGACTTTACAAAATTTAAAGGCATCTTGGTCCATGGTTGTGGGTAGTGTCGTAATTTTGAAAAATATTATGACTTCTTTAATTACAATTTCTTCTTCTATTCCAGCTCCCCTTTTTACTTCTAAATCTACTTGTTGCCCCTCCAACTCGCTGCTACTTCTGAGTGAAATGGACAGACACTTCTTAGGATTTGCCCAACACCATTCAATAAGTCTTTCATGCTCTCCTCCTTTATTGATAATGCTATCTGTCCAATTTAATTTCTCAAGGATTTTTAGTATCGCATTTGTGTGAACTATCCTCTTTTCAATTTGATTTATTTAGTTCTCTTGATTATCATTTTTTTAGTGGTCTCTGTGAATAAGACAAATATATTCTCTATCATTGATGACTTTTTTACTTCCTTCGGGTGATTCAAATTTGATATAAATTTCCTTTAAATAGATAACTCATTAAATTCTCAAAATTCTTCTAAAATTACTACATATTTTACTACTCATTCACATAACACTCATATGCTAGAATTTCATGATTTTTTATATTCAAATGGAAGTATGTAGCGGGGCATTATTATTGAATCAGAATATATATCCTTTATTTTGTAAAATATTATTTTCCTCCACTTGATTTATGAGATCAAACTTTCATGTTTCATGTTATCACGAAATATGAATTTCCCACATACTTAGTTGCTTCTTGTTTTAGGTTTCAAACTTTTTAAAAAATAATATGAGATTCTCATATTATTTTATAAAACTTCAACCTGCCTTCTTCCAATTATTTTATCATTCAAAGTTTGATAACTATTTTTTATTGGCTCACCATATAATAAAAGTGTTTTCTCAGATGACTTGTTCATAATATAACCACTCAACACCGCATCAATGATACACCTAGTCATAAAGTGAAGCTCATGATATGAGATTTGAGTTTGGAAACATAGTTTAAATTTGTATGGTGCATCACTTCAAAAGTTCTTTGAAATAGTTCCTAATGCCATATAAAATCTCCTGCTCCTCATAATTAAGATATAATCACATTGTATCCGGACTAACTCTATTAATCTTCACCATCTCACATAACTCCAAGAAAGTTGTGACATAACTATTCAAATCTTATGAAATTATTCCAAAGTACTAATATTGTTACATCATAATTATTACATTCAACTTCAACTCAAAATAATTTGCTTGCATATATTAGATATGAATTCCAAATTATCTTAGTTAGTCACTAAGAAATCATCCAAGATATGTCTAGAATTGATTTGTTGGACAATTGGTCTTTCACAACCTTCGGAATTTCCAATACTGTTAGTTCCCTCTTTATGCTCTCTCACATCTCTTTATCTCAATAGTGTTCTCGTTGTTCTTTTAATTTCTAAATCCATATATATTAATTTAGTTCTAGAATTTCTGCACATGTATGTGTGATAGCTACAAAATAAAAATAAACAAACAAAAAATAAATACAAAATAAATGCTAAGTAATAAATATCAATTAGAAACAAAATTATGTTTTTGCAATTATGATTATGTCAATTCAAGTTAATTAATCAAATTTTAATTTTTGGTAATGGTGTTAAAAACTTGTTTGATGCCTAGCAACGAAAGCCAAAAACTTGTTCGATCCCAGTAACGACATTGAAAACTTGTTTAATCCCTGATAATAGTACTTGAAACTTGTTTCTTGCCGAAAATGGCATCAAAGATTTGTCAAGTCTCTGCAAATATATAATCATACAAATGATAAAAAAGATATAAGTTCAAATATCAATCCAACAAAAATTAAGTTGATAGTAAGAACAATCAAAAGTAAAATTATTATATGAGTTGAGTTGATAAACTTGAGTTTTCAAAAAAATACCTAAACTCTAAGATTGGTTCACATCCTTATGTGTGATGATACTTAATTAATATTTTGTTAATATTATATCCTAATGTTGAATGAAATATAATTTAGTATGAAAATGCTCAAGTACTTTCTTGAAATACAAAATGATTATCATTGGACTATGATTATCAATGATGATTCTCTCACAGTTATCCCATTGGTATTTCACCACCAAAGTAATGTCATTTTGTTGATGTGTCATTTGTATGTATACTCCTTAGTCAAATCATTAATTTCCCTTGACGATTGCTTCAAAATTCAAATGTGTATTACTATTCTCGAATCTCTAATATAGATGTAAGATAATGTGATAATAAATATATTAATGACTTTGACTTCGTAAATATCATACTCATAATAATTAAAATATATCTTCCTTATAAATCTCATCCTATAAAAATTATACAATAGAATTAAATTCACAAGATAATCACCACCATATGATTTGACTAGAGGTGTCAACCGGGCCGGGCCGGCCCTGCACGAGGCATGGTTCGGCCGTGCCTGGGCCTGCCCGGCACGGGAAAATCACTTGCCCGGGCCCGGGCCCGGTTAAGGCACGTCTCGTGCCGTGCCGTGCCGAGGCCAACCGGGCCTCGTGCCGTGCCTGACCCAGCACAATTCGGTGGCCCGTAGCATGGCATTTTCCCCTTCCTGAAAAAAAGACCACGGGTCGGGTCCAATCAGACCCGACCCGCGGTCCCCCGAGCTGACCCGATCCCCCCCCCCCAATGGGCAAAAAAAAAATAAAAAAAATTTAAATTGTAGTCGTTGGATCTCGCCTCCAACGGCTAGGGGGCAGAATAGAACTGCCCTCGTGATTCTGCCCCCTAAAAAATAAAAAAAATTAAAAAAATCAAAAAAAATGATTTTTTTAAAAAAAATATTTTCTATAATCTATATATTCCACCCCCCTCATCTCTATAATATTTATGTTTTTCATAAATATTTTTTGTCTCAAATCTCACATTTTCTCTCTCAAAAATCTTGTGCATCTTTCTCGGGACTCGGGAAGTCGGGATTTCGTCATTTGGCTTGGCTTTTCAGGAATCTCAACTTGGGTTTTGAATTTTGAGCTAGACTGTGGTGCACCGTGTACGTGATCGATCTCAATGCTTTACCATGTAATTTATTTTAAGTTTTTTTTTTACTTCTCTCTCTCTCTAGTCTCTCTCTATAGACCTTAAATAGATAAATTTTAAATCTATCATCTAGTCTCTAAATAAGTGTCCTGATTAACAAAAATCCTAAAAATGACAAATACAAATAAAACATATTTAAATTTAGAAAATAAAAATATTACACATAGGTATGAGGTTGCTGAAACTTTGGTTTCTCTAGTCGTCTCAACCCAAACTTCTAAAAAACAAAAAACTAAGAGGATTTCTTTTGTTTGGACTCATTTTAATATAATAAAACAAAAAAATATTAGGGATGAGGAAGAAAAAATGACACAGTGCAAATATTGTATGAGACTTTTAACATGTAAGAATTCGTTTGGGACTGGGCACCTTAAGAGGCATGCCGAATTATGCACCAAAAAACATGGTCAATTAGATCCTAGGCAAACCCAACTTGACACTGCATTGTTTGAGACTGAATCGAGTTCAGTCTCAAAATTTACTCCATTCATATACTCCAGCGAGTTGGGTAGAGAATGCATGGCCAGACTTATCACATTGATGGGTCTTCTGATCAGATTTTCAGAAGATCCAATGATAGTGCGCATCATGCAGACATATTTTCAGCCTGCTTATCGTAAGATTCCTAGGTCCACATCTAGGAATGAGATACTAAAATTGTATAAGTTAGAAAAATAAAAAATAATTAATGAATTTATGGCATATAGTGGAGTGGTGTCCGTGACGTCCGATATATGGACAAGTCACGATGATTCTTCTTATGCATGTCTCACGAGCCATTATATAGATTCTAACTGGACAATCAATAAAAAAATTTTAGGATTCTCTGAGATTCTTCATCCTCATGATGGCCCGGCCATTTTTGAGTGTATGATAAAAATCTTTAGGGAATATAAAATTCAAAATAAAATTTTTAGTATCACATTCGATAACACTTCTAATAATAGAATAGCGATCAATATGTTTGTTAGGAATATTAGAGACACACCATTAGGAGAGATCTTTCATGTCAGATGCATGTGTCACGTGATTAACCTGATTGTTCAAGCGGGGGTATGAAGGTGTGTTCTCCCGCGTTGGATAATATACGTAATGTACTAAAATATATTCACACACCTCGCAAACAACAAGAGTTTGGTAGTCTCTGTTTGTCTACGAATCTTAAGAAGAAAAAATTTCAATCGGATGTGAGACATCATTGGAATTACACGTACCTGATGTTGAAATCATGTGTTGGATACGAACACGTGATATCCGACTACGTCAATAGTAAGAGTGACGAACTTATTATTGACGACACTGACTGGGCTTCAGTAATTTCATTTATGAAAATTCCTGAAAATTTTTTATGACACGACGAACATGTGTTCGTTGGTTTATACGCCCACGACTTGCATTGCACTATGATGCATATGCAACATTAGTAGCATATTTAGGAAATATCGAGCTGACCTGATACTTAGCCACATGGTTGCAGAGATGGAAACCAAGTACTTGAAGTACTGGTCCACCGTTCTATCTCTTTATTGTCTGGCTGCATGCATGGACCCAATGGTTAAGGTGGAAGGGGTAGAAAACACCCTGACTTACATTTCCTCGTGCATGAACCTGAAAGAGCCACCTAAAGAGTTCATTCACGAGAAGTTGACTGACCTGTTCACATACTATGATACTAGGTATAGTGTTGGTAGCAGTGAGACTGTGATTACGAACATGAATATCTTGTTCAGAGATGACGATTTTTTCATTCAGCTAGTGAGAGGAAAACGTATGGGTGGACCATCACATAGGAGCGAGCTTTCTCGGTACTTAAATACCGATTACTGCTCAATCCTATCACATTTTGATCGTAGTTATTTAAGGCGCAAGGCGCACTGAGGCGCAAAAGCCTTTTGGGGCCTTAAGGCGCAAGACGCACTTGAGGCGCGAACTTTTTTATTTGAGACGCACCCAGCCTAATACACATAAAAATTATACATTTAACTAAATATTGTCATTAATTTTCATCTAGTAATAAACTAAAGAACATCAAAGATAAAAATCAAATATTAATAATGCTCCCATCATCCAAACATTCAAAGTTTCAAAACAAAATAACAAACATTCAAAGTTCTAAAATAAAATAAACACTTATATATCTACATCTAAATCTAAATCAAGAAAGTCTTCATCAATATCATCCCCATCATCAATCTTCCACTATCCCTCTTCTTCATCTTCCTCTCCCGATGAATAGATCATCTCTTCATCTTCATCAATCAAAGTAAGAGTAGGAGTATATTTAGAGCTAGATAGTCTTGACTTTGGTTTTGGTGTTAGTGTTTGTGATTTGCTTGGTTTAGCACGAACACGGACACGGGGATACGACACGGCAGGATACGAGTACACGACAAATTCTAAAAAACTAGGATACGTATACGGCTAGAATACGTCATGATAAAAAAAATAAAAATAAAAATAAAAATTATTTTCTTGATAAATATTAGGTTTTTTATAAAATAAAATAAATTAAATTAAAATATTTTAGTTTATAAAATAAATAAATATATTTTTATTTTATAAAATAAAAATATTGTATTTTATTTTATTTTATAAGATAATATTTATAATTATTTTATTTTATAAAATAATATTTTAAAATTATTTTATATTATATAAAAATATATTATTTTATTTTATTTTATTAAAATATTTTATTTTATTTTACCGCCCGCCTGCCTCCCCCCTCAATTCTCGTCCGCCTGCCTCGTCCCTCAATTCCCACCCGCCTACCTTCCCCTCAATTCCCGCCCGCCCCCTGCCTCCTCCCCCTCAATTCCCGCCCGCCTGCCTCCCCCTCAATTTGCACCTGCTCCTTGCCTCCCCCCTCAATTCGCACTTGCCCCCTGCCTCCCCCCCTCAAATCGCGCCTGCCCTCTACCGCCCACTGGAAGTCCGATACGCCACCGTCCGATACACCACGTGACGTATCAGATACGGATTTATCGATGATACGCCACGTGGCGTATCGGACACGTATCCGTGCCGTGTCCGTGCTTCCTTGCCCGCTGCCCCTCACCCACCTGTGTCTCGCCTGAAGCAAGGCGTTTTTCCCGGGAGTGGTGGCACCTGAGCTTTAGGCGCGCCTCAGGCGTGCTTTTCATAACTATGATTCTGATACTAAGAATTTTAATATATTACAGTGGTGAAAATCATATGAGTCTATATTTCCCATGCTATCTAGGATGACACGGGATCTATTGCCTCCTCCGGTGTCGAGTGTAGCATCGGAGTCTACTTTTTATGTTGCAGTGAACATGATTTCGGATAGGAAATCGAGATTACGTCCAGATATTGTTGAGGAATTAGCTTGTTTGAAGGATTGGGAGGATTCAATGTTTAACATCCATGATCATGCTGGAGCTGGGACTGGGACTGGGACTGCAACCGCATCCACTGCGATAACGGAGGAGTTGATTGCTGATGATGATGATCCATATGATACTGATCTTGATGTTGTGGTTGATGATGTTCATGATATGCCGATTGACGATTGATGATGATCTACTGCTTTTTAATTTCGATATTTTATTTTTTATTGATTGTACGCTTTATTTATACGTTACGTTGAAACTTTAATTTATTTGGTTCGGATCTTCGGTATCTAATGGCTGATTGGTCATTTTTAATTTGGTTTGCTTATGTTTTTTTTACTTTTTAATTTTTTTAACATTATTTATTAATTTATTTATTTTTTTGTTTTAATTTTTCATTTAAAAATTTATAACTCTATTATATAATTCTAATACATTTTAAACTAATTTTATTTTACATTATAAAAAAAATTTACACTTTGTAAATTTAATAAATTTTTAAACAATATTCATATTTTAAATTTATAATATTATACATTATCTATAATTTTATATATAATTTAATAATTTATATAATAAAAATAAAAATTAAAACAATAAAATTTTAAAAAAAAATGTTCCCTGGCCCGTACGGCCTGGCTTGCCCCGGACGGCCAAGCCTGGCCCGAGCGGGCCATGCCGGGCCCGGCTTTTATAAACCGTGCCGTGCCTGGCCTGGCACGAAACACGGTCGTGCTCTAAAAAAATGGGCCGGGCCGGCCCATTTGACACCTCTAATTAAACTAAATCTCAACAATCCAAATGTAGATTTTTCTTCAAACATATATGTACTTAAAATTATTGATTTATCATATATAAAAAAAATCATTAAAAAAATTTAACTATCTTACAATTATCATATATCATTTATGATAATTAGTATCAATATAATTGGTCATTTTTTGATTTTCTTACACAAAATCAATTAAATGTCATTATTCACATATTCATGATGAAAATAAGATTCCTCCTTGTTTGACGTGAAATTTCTATTAGAGATAGTGTACAATCTAGTTTGATTATTACTTGAATTATAATTTAATATCAACTATTAAAAAGAAAGGATTTATCACAAATTACTATACTTTTTGAGAAACAATTATCTCATATAAATATAAAATATAAATAATTATTTCAAAATTAAATACAAAGATAGAAAACAAAGACTATAACATCTATAATTTGTAAACTTTTTTGGATCAAATGCTTACTTAATGAGTTAGATTTATCAATTTCCATATCAACTACCTTATTTTATGAAAATTAGACAATATAACACTTTAGTTCCAATATAATATTTCATGAGTAAACAAAACATATTAAAATAGACTATTACTTTATCAAAGTAAAAATTCAAGTTGATTCTATTAATACAATCTACATGTATACAAGAGACCAACTTGCATATAATTTCATAAAGATTTTAAGAATACCTCATATCATTTACATTCCTCCAAGTTGATTCATGTATAATTGTTGTATTTTTTTTGGGGAAATTTATGCTTAAGTATATTATTTAAGATATATTTATAAAAATAGAACTCAATTTTTAATATTTAGTAAAAAGTATATCAAAACATAAAATATTTATGTTTTGATACACACAAAATAAAAAATCCAAATTTAATCTCATGCATTTATCTAGGATATATTTATAAAAAAAAGAACTCAATTTTTAATATTTAGTAAAAAATATATCAAAACATAAATATTTATGTTTTAGTACATACAAAATAAAAAATCCAAATTTGACCTCATGAATGTAAAATGGCAGCATTGAAAAAACAAATTAATTTTTTTTTTGAAATTAATAATTTTTGAATTTGAAAGTGGTCTTTTAACAAAATAAAAAAATATTTTCAATTCTTTTCCAAAAATCTATATATTTATATGTACATATGGAAGAGATAAGATCATACTCAGTGTACAAAACTCCAACTTTAACATGAGGTCTGAAATAGATTAATATCTCCACAGTCTTATCCTTAGAATTTAGAGAGACTACATCTGATAATTATTGAACCCATGGCATATCACACTTGTACAAAAATAATTATTATCACATCAAGACATTATTTCTAATAATTATTATAAGAACTTTCCAAGTGATCGGTCGTTTCATTACTATTTTCGCCCAAACACACACACGTGGACACACACACGCACGCACACACGAGCGTACGCAGACACACACACACACACACATATGTGTGTGTGTGTGTGTGTGTTTACATATATAGATTTGTGTGTGTGCATTTATTTTTTTTTAATGTTAGCTTGCATATGCACATGGACAAATTTGAGTTTCTCATTTAAAATATATCAAAACATAAATATTTTATGTTTTGATGTAATAACACTTTTTACTAAATATTTTAAATGTCATAACAATTTACTATATACTTTTTAATAGATATTAAAAAATACTTTACTAAATATTAAAATTTACATTTTACTAAATATTAAACATTACTTTATATAAATATGCACATGGACAATTTGCTATTTTAAATGTCATGACACACAAAAACATAAATATTTTATGTTTTGATGTCATGACAATTTAGTAAAAATTGAGTTCCCATTTAAAATATATAATTATATCAAAACATTAATATTTTATGTCATGACACTTTTTACTAAATATTAAAAATTAAGTTTTTTTTTTTATAAATATTTTTCAAATAGTATACCTTAACATAAATTTCATTTTTTTGTAGTAAAGCACTTTTATTGTATAAAGGAGTCCCCATGTATATTCATATTTAATGCTTATATATATTCACTTGCATAACAAGTTTGTAAAAGATTTTTTAACATTAATATAAATCAATCTTCCTTTTATTTAATAACTATATATACACAAAATATATAAACTACAATCAATCTAACAAACTATAAGGAACATTCAATGTGTAATTTTCAAAGGTTTTACCTTGTCGGATATGATCCCTCTTATCCAATATAGCAGCTCCTGAATTGGAGAACAAATCAGGCTCATTTCTAGAATAGAAATTGCTTGCTGGTTGTATGGAAGATCTTTTCAAGCTATCATGTTCACTTCTCAATTGATCATACATTTCATCAAGTTTTCTCTTTTGTCTGGATTTGGAAGTAGCAATCTCAAAAAAAGAAAAAAAAAAGGAATGCTGAGATCTAGGTGTTGGGCCATAATACTTAACCTGCACTTCTCAGAAAATTTTTCTTGAATCTCTTGCTTATCCTTGGACAAACTCTTGATTTCCTGTTCCATCATCTGACACCGTTTGGTTACCTTTTGATAAGCAGTATGCACCTGTTCTAATTTTTCTGTGAACTTTTCCTGCATAGCCTCACATTTCTGCCTACATTGAGCTACAATTCTGTTCATCTTGTACTGCATCTCAAGTTCTTTTTGCCCAATAAAAAACATTACACTTCTGTATGCACTTCTCATCACTACTTTTATTTAAGGAAGACGAGTGGATATGCATGAATTATATAGCACTTGGATCATTGAATATAAAACATTTTTTATACAAAAAATGAATAATTTGAGTGTTGGTGTTCTTATTCCACTATTTGACTGCGCAAGCAGATTAATAATTATCTGTAAATCTAATCAATTTGTGTTGATGACACTGTAGATAACAATGTATGTCTTGTTTGACAACAACATACATATATGCCAGTTAGAAACAAAGTCAACCCAAACTAGCACATGACCCCAAGTTAAATGCAGAACCATGCTAATTTCACATCAAATCGACTCAGCAAAACCATATCAAATTAATCTAAAACAAAAAGTCATGGGAGACCATCCTAAACACTCAAAAACAGTAAGCATCCCACAGATACATATGAAAAACACATTGTATCTTACAAAATGAGAAGGAAAAAAAAGTATGCAAATTTATAGAGTTTTATAACACTTGATAAGAACACTACTTTACTTGACAATCCTTGATGCAAGCATCTTCTACCTTGTATACCTATAAAACAAATATGGAATTACATATGGAATATCTTAAAATTTTGTATTATATTACCCTTCTCCCACTCACATCTCTCTTTTTATTTAACACCTACCACATCATGTACTGTTAGGCATAATAATCCTCATTATAACAAGTATAAGGTCTTATTTTTCATGTTGAGAGAACACTATAAAATAAATTTTCATCACTTAATCTTGAAAAATAGAGGTTATCCTTTGGTGTGATGACAACTACATTCATCTAGGAGCAATATGTCTCGGGTTCTTGAATCAACAGGTATTCTTTTCAATTTATATGAATATGACTACCAAGATATTAACATTTCTCAAATTTCATGCTAAGTAGGCTACTTATTCATTAGATATAATCTTTTTAATCTTAAAAAATATTAGATTATAATTGTGATAATATTATAACTGTGGAATATATAAGGGAAAGCGCTACAAGCCAGAGATAAGCGAAAAATACTCAAGTTTTTTTTTCTCTCTCTCTCTTTCTTTGTCAATATGGTATCATAGGATAATGATTGACAAATCCACTTCCGAGTGAGAATCGCGAAGGGAAGGAGAGGGGTACGCCAGAACTTCCGCCATTTTCGATCGCCGGTACGGAATACGGATCGTCGATTTCAAGAAGCTGCGCCCCATCAGTTCTGTTTTTCGTACACACCGTCCCCGAAGAGATCATCACGTCATCATCCTCGTTTTTCATAGTCGGAATCGCTCAGCACAATAACATCAACCTCACCGATTGGCTTCGAGAAAGTTTGTTCATCAAATCCATTCATGGAGTCGGCGTTTAGGGATAGAGAATCGAGCTCGAATCTACTGCTCTTGTTTTCCCAGCGTTTCTCTTGATTACAACGTAACAGCGTCCAGTATTCTCGTTCGTCGTCGCCGGTCACGGGTTCCAAGGTGGCCATGAAATTTTGTACTAGGGCTCTTTTCAACCTTGTTCAGAAACCCTGTTCCTGAAACCCTGTTCAGAAACCCTATTCCTTCCCTCCTCAACCTTTCGGGTGCTGCCACGCCACAATCTGGAGCTGTACTAGGGCTTTTTTTTTCAATCTGAAGTAGATATTACTGCTAAAACTTCCATTTTTTCCTCTATTATATCTGGATCTCCTATGATTACTTCGAAGAAATTGATTGGCAGTGATAATTATCTTTCCTGGTCTTCTTCTGTTGAACTATGGTTTATGAGTCAAGAATATGAGGATCACCTGGTTACACAGGAGACAGATATCCCTGAGGTTGATCACGTACAGTGGAGGAAGATAGATGCCCAGTTATGTAGTATATTATGGCAATCAGTTGATCCTAAGATTCTTCTTCATCTTCGGGCCTACAAAACTTGTTTTAAATTTTGGACTCAAGCTAAAGGATTATACACAAATGATATCCTGCGTCTTTATAAGGTGGCTTCTGCTATTATCCATCTCAGCCAATAGGACTTGGATCTATCTACTTATATTGGCCAGATTGCTTCTCTTAAGGAAGAATTCTTGACTGTGATGCCTCTTACTTCTGATGTTGGGGCTCAACAAACACAGCTTGATAAGTTCTTCATGGTCCTTACTCTTATTGGCCTCCGTCCGAATCTTGAGCCTGTCCGCGATCAGATTCTTGGTAGTTCATCAGTTCCGTCTTTGGATGATGTGTTTGCTCGCCTCCTTCGTATCTCGTCCACTCAGACTTTGTCATCTGATAGCACTTCAGATTCTTCTGTGTTAGTTTCTCACAATACCACTCAAGGAGGCCGCAGAGGTAACCGAGGTAGGGGCCAACGTCCTCATTGCACCTATTGCAATAAACTTGGTCACACTCGTGATCGTTGCTATCAGTTACATGGACGGCCTCCTCGCACTGCCCATATGGTCCAGTCCTCTGATTCTCAGCTGCCTTAGCCTCCGAGCTCCTCCGCATCTCAGGCATATCAGGCTTCTGTTGCCTATGTTGCCCAGCCTGGTAATACCTCTGTCTGCCTTACCCACACATCTTCTCTTGTACCCTGGATTCTAGATTCTGGAGTTTCTGATCACATATCTGGTAATAAGGATCTTTTCTCCTCTATTTCTACTACCTCTACTTTACCTACTGTTACCTTAGCTAATGGTTCTCAAACTGTGGCTAAAGGTATTGATTTGGCCCTTCCTCTACCTTCTCTACCTCTCACTTCTGTCCATTATACTCCTAAATGTCCTTTTAATCTTATTTCCATCAGCAAAATCACTCGTACTTAGAGGTGTCAAATAGGTCGGCCCGGCACGGCACGGCCCGTTTTTCACGAGCACGATTGTGCTACCGTGCAGTGCCCGGCACGGCACGGTTTGTATATAGTCGAGCACGGCACAGCCCGTAGGCACGACAAGGCCGTGCCGTGCCGGGCCCGCTCGGGCACGCCTTGGCCATACAGGCCAGGCGGCACGGCCGGGCAGGCGGGAGCCGCGACGCGAGACCGGGTCACCGGGGTCCGGCAGGCCGCACGGGGTGACCGCTGACGGACAACCAGACAGGCAGATGGCTCATGGCAGATTAAATTTTTTTTTATTGTAAATTTTTTGATAAAGTAACCGTATAGAGTATTAATTATTAAATATAATTTTTTGTAAAAATTATAAAAATTAAAATTAAATAAAACAAACAAATATTAGAAAATTTTTTTTTTATCAAATTCAATTTAGTTTAGCTTTTTTTTATATTTATAATTTATTAATTATATATTAAAATTTAAAGTTATTAATTTTTAAAATAAAATTTAAATCGTAAAAAAAATAAATAAATACATTATGTTAGTAAAAATTAAAATTAAAAAAAAATTAAACTACACAAATGAAAAATTACCAATCATGCTTTTGAAACCAATGGTCCGAACAAAACAATTATAAGTTTCAACATAACGTATGGTACAAACTACAAACAAAGCGTATAAATAAAATAAATAAAAAAATATCGAAAAAAAAGAGCAGATGAGCATCAATCGTCAAGCGGCATATCATGAGAATCATCAGCCGCAACATCAAGATCAGTATCATATGGATCATCATCATCGGTAATCAGCTCCTCCGCCATCGTAGTGGATGTGGATGCGACTGCAGTGTCTGTCACAGTCCCAGCTTCAGCATGATCACTGATGCTAAATCTCGATTCCTCTCAATCCTTCAAACATGCCAAGGCCTCAACCATATCTGGATATAATCTTGATCTTCTATCCGAAATCACGTTCACTGCAACAGAAAAAGCAGACTTCGATGCTATGCTCGACACCGGAGGAGTCAGTAGATCCCGTGTCATCCTAGATAGCACGGGATAGGTGGACTCATATGATTTCCACCACTATAATAAATCAAGATTCTTATTATCAGAATGTGATAGGATTGAGCAGTAATCGGTATCTAAGTACCGAGACAGCTCGCTCCTATGTGATGGTCCACCCCTACGTTTCCCCCTCGCTAGGTTAATGGAATAATCTTCATCTCCGAACAAGGTATCAATGTCCGTAATCACAGTCTCACCACCACCACCACCATACCTAGTATTGTAGTATGTGAACAGGTCTGTCAACTTCTCGTAAATGAACCCTTCAGGTGGCTCTTCCAGGTTCATGCACGAGGAAATGAAAGTCAGTGTATTTTCAACCCCTTCCCCCTTAGCCCTAGGGTCCATGCATGCTGCGAGGCAATAAAGAGATGGAATGGTGGACCAGTACTTCAGGTACTTGGTCACCATCTCTACAACCATATGGCTAAGCATCGGGTCCGCTCGATACTTCCTAAGCATGCTACTAATGTTGCATATGCAACGGAGTGCAATGCAAGTGGTGGGCATATAAACCGACGAACACATGTTCGTCGTGTCATAAAATATCTTCAAAAATTTCATAAATGAAATTCCTGAAGCCCAGTCAGTGTCGTCAATAATAAGTTCATCACTCTTACTATTGACGTAGTCAGATATCACATGTTCGTATCCAACACATGATTCCAACATCAGATACGTGTAATTCCAACGATATCTCACATCCGATTGGAATTTCTTCTTCTTAAGATTCGCAGACAAACAGATATTACCAAACTCTTGTAGTCTGCGAGGAGTGCGAATATACTTGAGTGCATTGCGTATATTTTCCAACGCGGGGGAACACACCTTCATACCCGCTTGAACTATCAGGTTAATCACATGACACATGCATCTGACATGAAAGATCTCTCCTAATGGTGCATCTCTAATATTCCTAACAAACATATTGATCGCTACTCCATTATTCGCAGCATTATCGAAAGTGACACTAAAAATTTTATTTTGAATTTTATATTCCCTAAATATTTTCATCATACACTCAAAAATGGCCGGGCCATCATGAGGATAAAGAATCTCAGTGAATCCTAATATTTTTTTATTGATTGTCCAGTTAGAATTTACATAATGACTCGTGAGACATGCATAAGAAGAATCATCGTGACATGTCCATATATCGGACGTCACGGACACCACTCCACTATATGCCAAAAATTCCTTAATTATTTTTTGTTTTTCTAACTTATATATCTTTAGTATGTCACTCCTAGATGTGGACCTAGGAATCCTACGATAGGATGGCTGAAAATAAGTCTGCATGATGCGCATTACCCTCGGATCTTCCGAAAATCTAATCGGAAGACTCATCAATGTGATGAGCCTGGCCATGTCGTCCCTACCCAACTCGCTGGAGTATACGAAGGGAGTAAACTTTGAGACTGAACTCGATCAAGTCTCAAAAAATGTAGTGCCAAGTTGGGTTTGCCTAGGATCTAAGGGTCCATGTTTTTTGGTGCATATTTCGGCATGCCTCTTAAGGTACCCAGTCCCACATGTACTCTTGCATGTTAAAAGTCTCATACAATATTTGCACTGTGCCATTTCAAGTTCCTCACCCCTAACATTTACTTGTGTTATGATTTTAAAATATGTCCAAACTACAGAAGTCCTCCTAGTTTTTTGTTTTTTAGAACTTTGGGTTGAGACGACATGAGAAACCAAAGTTTCAGCAGCCGCAGACGTCTGTGTAACACTAACATTTTCATTTTCCAAATTTAAATACGTGTCAGGTGTATTTGTCATTTTTTATGTTTTTTTATTTTTTCCTAAGTTTTTCTAGAGAGAGAAGCTTTAGAGAGAGAAAGTAAATAAAAACATAAAATAAATTACTCGGTAAAAGCAATGAGGTCAGTCACGTGCAAGGTGCACCGCAGGAAGCTCTGATATTCAAAACTCAGGTTGAGTTTCACGAAAATCCAAGCCGAAATCAAAATCACGAGGCCCGAGAGAGAGAGATGCACGGTTTATGTGAGAGAGAGAAAGTATTGAGAGGTTTTATGTTTTTAAAAAACATAAATGTTATAGGAAGGGGGGTAGATTTTATAGGCTAAAGAAAGTTTTTTTTTTATAAAAAAAGATATTTTTTTATTATTTTTTTGATTTTTTTTAATATTTTTAAGGGGCAGAATCACGAGGACCGTTGGATTATGCCCCCTAGCCGTTGGAGGCGAATCCAACGGCTGAAAATCGGTGAAGTTTGAAAATTTTTTTTTTGGCCGTTGGGATTGGTCGGATCTATGGCCGTCGAGTATCAGCCGTCGGGACCGTGGGTCGGGTCCAATCAGACCCGACCCAACGCCACGCCACACGTGACACGCCGCCAGCGCCACGCATGCCTGCGTGAACCGGCACGAGACGGACCCGTGCCGTGCCAGGCACGAGACGGACCCGTGCCGTGCCAGGCACGAGACGGACCCGTGCCGTGCCAGGCACGAGACGGACCCGTGCCGTGCCAGGCACGGGACGGACCCGTGCCGGCGTGCCGTGCCAGGCACGGGCTGTTCTTAACCTGGGCACGGCACTGGCCCAGGCACGGTTTAAAAACGTGCCGGGCTGGCCCAGGCACGGCCGAACTGTGCCGTGCCTTGTGCAGGGCCGGGCCGGCACGTTTGACACCTCTACTCGTACTCTTAATTGCTCTATTACCTTTTCTGATAAATTTGTGACCTTGCAAGACCGGAGTACGGGGAAGATGATTTGCATAGGACGTGAGTCTCAAGGCCTCTATCACCTCACCTCGGATTCATCTCCTGCAGTTTGCATTTCCACTGATGCTCCTCTCCTCATTCACAGAAGTTTGGGCCACCCTAGTCTCTCCAAGTTCCAGAAGATGGTCCCTCGTTTTTCCACTTTGTCGTCGCTTTCATGTGAGTCATGTCAGCTTGGGAAACATACTCGTGTCTCGTTCCCAAAGCATTTGGATAATCAGGCAAAGTCTCCTTTTGAGCTTGTCCACACTGATGTTTGGGGTCCTTGTCGGACTGCGTCTACTTTAGGATTTCAGTATTTTGTCACTATTATTGATGACTATTCTCGATGTACTTGGTTATTTTTAATGAAAAATCGAGCTGAGTTATTTCCTATTTTTCAGAAATTTTATGCTGAAATACAGACCCAATTCAATATTTCTATTCGTGTGTTACGCAGTGACAATGCCAGGAAATATTTTTCATCCTCATTTACTTCATTTATGTCTTATCATGGGATTCTTCATCAGTCTTCTTGTGCTCATACTCCTCAACAAAATGGGGTAGCTGAGCGCAAAAATCGACATCTTGTTGAGACAGCTCGTACTATCCTCCTCCATAGTAATGTTCCTCTTCATTTTTGGGGGGACGCTGTTCTTACCGCTTGTTATTTGATTAATCGTATGTCCTCCTCTATTTTACATGATCAGATTCCTCATTCCCTTCTCTTCCCTGACTAACCATTTTATTTCCTTCCTCCTCGTGTCTTTGGTTGTACTTGTTTTGTTCATATTCTCACTCCTGGACAGGACAAGCTTTCAGCCAAAGCCATGATGTGTCTCTTCTTGGGATATTCCAGACTTCAGAAGGGTTATCGTTGTTATTCTCTTCAGACTCATCGCTACTTTATATCCGCTGATGTTACTTTCTTTGAGGACTCACCATTCTTTTCCACCACTTCTGAGTCTCTTCCTATTTCTGCAGTCTTGCTCATTCCCATTGTCTCTTCACCTGATGTTGTGCCTCCTCGACCACTTCAGGTTTATCATCGTCGCCCTCGTGTCGATGCTCCTCTGTCATTTGCTGAGGCACCTGCTAACTCACTTCCTATCCCTTCGGCTTCTCCTGCCCCGGCTCCACCCTCTCCTGATGACTTACCCATTGCTATTCGGAAAAGTAATCGCTCTACTCGTAATCCTTATCCTATTTACAATTTTTTGAGTTATCATCGATTATCTTCACCCTATTCTGCTTTTGTCTCTGCTATATCCTCTGTTTCTCTTCCAAAGAGCACCCAAGAAGCTCTTTCCCATCCAGGCTGGCGACAGGCAACGGTGGATGAAATGGCTGCTCTACACTCTAATGGCACTTGGGATCTTGTTGTTTTACCCTCTGGTAAATCTACAGTTGGTTGTCGTTGGGTCTATGCAATTAAGGTTGGTCCTGATGGTTAGGTTGATTGCCTTAAGGCCCGCTTAGTTGCTAAAGGCTATACTCAGATTTATGGTTCTGATTATGCTGACACAATCTCCCATGTTGCCAAGATTGTTTCTGTTCGTCTGCTTCTCTCCATGGCTGCTATGTGTTCTTGGCCTCTTTATCAGTTAGATATTAAAAATGTCTTCCTTCATGGTAATCTTGCCGAGGAAGTTTATATGGAGCAACCTCCTGGTTTTGTTGCTCAGGGGGAGTCTGGTTTAGTGTGCAAGTTACGACGTTCTCTATATGGCTTGAAACAATCTCCTCGAGCATGGTTTGGTCGTTTTAGTTCTGTTGTTCAAGATTTTGGCATGCTTCGCAGTACAGCAGACTATTCAGTTTTCTATCATCATAACTCCTTGGGGCAGTGTATTTATCTGGTTGTTTATGTGGATGACATTGTCATTACAGGCAGTGATCAGGATGATATTCAGAAACTAAAGCAACATCTTTTTACCCACTTTCAGACCAAAGATTTGGGGAAACTCAAGTATTTCTTGGGAATTGAGATAGCTCGATCCAGTTCCGGTGTGGTCCTTTCCCAAAGGAAGTATGCTTTAGACATCTTAGAAGACACCGGTATGTTAGATTGTAAACCGGTAGACACACCTATGGATCCAAATGTAAAACTTGTACCATGACATGGGGAGCCTTTAGGAGACCCAGGGAGATATCGACGACTCGTAGGTAAATTGAACTATCTCAGCATTACTCGTCCAGACATTTTTTTTCCTGTGAGTATTGTTAGTCAATTCCTACAGTCACCATGTGATAGCCATTGGGATGTCGTAATCCGCATTCTTCGATATATCAAAAGTACACCAGGCCAAGGTGTGTTGTACGAGAACAGAGGTCATACTCAGATTGTTGGTTACACAGATGCAGATTGGGCTGGCTCACCCACAGATAGACGTTCCACTTCAGGGTACTGTGTTTTTATTGGAGATAATCTAATATCTTGGAAGAGTAAGAAACAAGATGTAGTAGGGAGATCTAGCGCTGAAGCCGAGTATCGAGCTATGGCTTTGGCAACATGTGAACTCATATGGTTGAAACATCTTCTTCGAGAGTTGAGATTTGGAAAGGATGAAGAGATAAAACTCATCTGTGATAACCAGGCCGCATTACATATTGCATCCAATCCAGTCTTTCATGAAAGGACCAAGCATATTGAAGTTGATTGTCACTTCATTAGAGAGAAGATCACATCAGGATGTGTTGCTACAAGTTTTATTAATTCAGATGATCAACTAGCAGATATATTCACTAAATCTCTCAGTCGTCCTAGGATTAAATACATTTGTAACAAGCTTGGTGCATATGACGTATATGCTCCAGCTTGAGGGGGAGTGTGGAATATATAAGGGAAAGCGCTACAAGTCAGAGATAAGCGAAAAATACTCAAGGTTTTTTTTTTCTCTCTCTCTCTCTCTCTCTTTCTTCGTCAATAATAACTATAAAACATAATATCTCCTTCAAACTAATACATAAATTTAGAAAAAAAATATATAAGTTGAGAGCTTTTTTAGATGTTGATCAAAAAATTAATTAACTTATTTGTTGTATGAACATAAACTATAGTAATAATTGTATCTTGAATCTTCTCTATTAAAAAAAAAAGATAATTTACTTATATATGTCTCATCCATTAATGAAATATTAGACTAGATATTATATTTCTCATTATCTAATTGTCATAATAAAAATTAGTAATAGAAATAAAAGGACATTTGATTTCCTCAAGAAAATATCTAAATTAAATTATCTCGCAAGTGACTGTCACTACCATTTTAAACTCTATCTCTATATAAGATTTCAAAATAGTTAACTATCTTTTATTTTTTAGAGATAAGATATCTCCAAAGAAATACAAAAAAAAAACTTATAGTATATATTATTTTGATGCAAGTTGATGTCAAACTCAAATATAAATATCTAACTAATTATAAATACTCATGATTGTTAAAATAAATCCCAATGCCTAAAAATTTCTTCATGTATTTCAATATACAAATAATTATACTCGGGTGAATATGTTTTAGAGAATCTAAATAATAATTAGTTATATTAACTTGATAAGTTGTATCTAATCATTTAAAGTCTAATAGTTAATCTTCTTTATGGTTTTACAATATATAATAAAATTAACTAAAAGAGCCACATCGAACAAAAAATCAATACTTACCTCAATTAGAATATCTAATAGAACATAACCAAAAAAGAATAATTTATGTAATTATTATTTACATATTTTATCTATAATAATATATATATTTCATGTAATATGTCATCTTTATCCCAAAAAAAATATTTAAATCTATTAAAATCTTTCATATGGAATTATGATTAAAATAACTTTTTAAATTGTATGATTTTCAACTTATGATATCCAATAATAAATATGTCATCCACATACACAATCAATAAAATTAACAATTTTAAGCTCCTTCAAAAAAATAAAAAGAATGATATAATACATCTAGGTAAGCCAAAAGAAGTGTAACCACTAGCAAAAACATTGTAAACCAATCTCTTAATTACTATTTTGAGTCATACAATAACTTTAATAATCTAAAAACTGAGTGTAACTATACTTCTCCAAATTTGAAAGGCTACTCTAAATACACCTTTTTAGTGTCACTGTGAAAAAAAAAATATTTTTTATATATAACTGGTGTATTTTTTATTTATGAGGCATTGTTAGCAATAAAAAAAATTATATTGAGGTCATTTTGATTACTAGACAAAAGTATATTGATAATTCATATCAAATATTAGAATAAATATCTAACAGCAAATCTCATTTTAAGGTAATAGATTTTCCCATCTAAATATATCTTTATAGTGAACATATATTTACAATCAACAATAGACATTCCCATAGATCAAAGTATTAATACATACGTCCCAATAGATTGGAGATACTTATCTCATCTAACATGGTTTGATACCATCATATATGAGATAATATCTCAAAAAAATAACTTGAATATCCTAATACAATCAAATATCAAAAAAGGATTGAGTGATAAATTAACAAATACATTCTCATATTATCCTCAATATATATTAGTGTGTGTCGATGATCTTTATGGAATACAAAATATAAAATAAAATATTTAGCAATATATTTGATAATGCATCAAATAATAATGTCATTATAAATATATTCATCATAACCATTAAAAATGATTTTTTTTCATATTAGATATATATCACATAATAAATCTAATAGTACAAATCAGCTTAAAAATAATTTCTCACTCATTAAAATATATACAAAATATACTAAAATATATTACGACACCTAATAGACTACTTATGTTTTATATTTTATGCAAGTCAACATGCCTAAAAATAAAAATTTCAAATAAAAATTATTATGATTAAGGAACTATTTACTGTAGGTACTACCTTAATGTACTGTAGGTACTACTTTAATAGGTAGTACCTACAGTATATTAAGGTAGAACCTACAATAAATAGTTTTTCTATCATAATAATTTTTTAAGTATACTAACTGATATAATATTAATTCTTAGTACTTTATTCTCATTTATTTTTAAATTAACTACTTGAAACATAATTTTTCTCATATAATATTTAACTACGTTAATAATAAAACTGATAAAATAATAATTAACAAATCAAACTAAGACATTTACATTTTATTTTTAAAATTCATTAAAATCTTTTATGATACGAAGAATATATATATACATCTATAAATACTTTTCCCATATGCATTGCACATGGGTGCATATGCAACATTAATAATCTCTTTAACAAATATAAAGAATATCTAAATTTGTATGTTATAATATTAAGATAGAAAGAAAATATATAAAATATTAATCTTCTATTTTATCTCTTTATTACTTGACTATTTGTATGAATATTATGATTAAGATAAAATGTATAAAAAATATTATCAAATACATGTATATTTATATAAATCAATTTTAAAAACCAAATTATAGAATTTAGGAACAATTAGCTAACCTATTTACTTTAATGAAAATAAGTATACAATTTTTAGTGATCCTCCGGATGTAGAGATCAACATTGTATTTGAAGATAGTGATTTTTTAATTCAGTTAGTTAAAGACAAACGATAGAAAATCCATTGAATAGGAATGAGTTATCGTGATACTTAGGTATTGATTATTATTCTATTTTATCCCAAAGTGATACGAATATTTTTGATATTTTGAATTTGTGAAGATCTAAGAAGCATGGACATGGATACGGACACGATGATACGACACGACAAGATACAAAAACATGGCAAATTTCAAAAAACTAGGATATGAATATGACTAGCACACGACATAATAAGATAAAAAAATATAAATAGTATCATTAAAAAGTAATTTAGATAAACAAAAAAATATTTAAGTATTATTTTTACAAACATTCAAACACAAACATAAGAAATATTAAAACTAAAGATTAGTATTTCCTTCTGAATCAAATAAAATGGCTTCTAGTTCAGTTTCATTAAAAGAAAAATCCACTATCTCAAGAATTACAGCATTCTCAATATCCATTGAGTCAAAACCATCACCTCTAATGTCTCACATTTTAGATTCGCCTTTATTATAGTTTGGAGATCTCCTTGACAGAAGTCGGTGATTATTATAGACATAAACCAAATCTTCAGCTCTTTGTGGTGTCAACTTATTTATCTTCATGGAGTAAATAAAATTATATGTGCTTCAATTTCTTTCACAATATAAGGATAAATAAAATTGTCCTAACAATTTTAATGTTATAGATTAAAACATTAATACAGAAGTTCCATGAACAACCCATCATTTTAAGGACTCATGCACAACCTGTCATTGATGAAATCACTACAAGAAAAATCTTTCAAAATGTCAAAAACATAGCATACTCATCATTTACTTGCCTCCTTTCACCTTCATTCGAAAAATCTCTCAAAATATTTTTTTTCTCTCTTATTGTTTCTATATCTTGATGTTGTGGAACACGTTCATGAGACTCATCAAGTCATTGTTGACTATAATACCTACAAGTTGAGTTATAACATAATTTATAAAAATTTAAATATCATAGAATATCATTTTATATTTAATTTATTAAATCCTTACAATTTAAACTCTTAAGATTGATTATCTTTGATTTAAGGAAAGAGCTAAGTTATATAAAAGTATGAGCCTTTTATTCCATCTTTTCACCAAGATTTCATTCACAATATCAAAAAACCTACAAGTAAAATTAAACAACAATTCATATAAGTTCAAATATAATTAAAAATTTAAAACCTTCAATCAAAACTTTAATATTTGACTAATAAATCTAAATTATACCTTAAATTTTCTGTGAAACTTTTATGTTCTTTCTTATAAATGATTTTCTTTACTTTTTCGATCATCAAATCCCACCACTCATAAATATTATGAAGACAAAGTTGGCAATGTCAGCTAATCGAAGCATCACATACATAAGAGTTATAAAGATGGGAATATAATCCACATCCATCAAAAAGTCTTCATTTATGATTTTATCCTTGACTATTAAACATTTATCATTCTTATTTATGATTTTCTTTAGCTTTCACTATATCATCTTATTTATACATTTCTCATTCTTCACTTATCACTAATTGCTCCAACCACAATGATTATTAAATATCAACAATCTCATTGCATGATTTATAATAAAATTCTTGATGAAAAATATATCTTTTGAAACTTAAGAGATCCAACCACATTGTTCCATCACATCATCATATCTTGGGTATGTTATTGGTGCACAAATATTCTTCAAAATAAGATTGAGAGTATGAACCACACACGGGGTTCAAAATATATGCTGAAACTTTAATTCCAGAATGTGCCCTTTTGTTTTGCAAGCTGCAGCATTATCAGTTATAACTTGAACTACATTTTGAGGAATAATCTCTTGCATAATATTAATCAACAAATCAGTTATAAAATATTTGTCCTTAATCTCTCCTTTGCAGTTTATTGCTTTCAAAAATATTGGTACACTTTCTAAGACTGTCATGATGTTAATAAGTGATCTTCTTTGAGCATATGATCATCCATCACTGCAAATGCTCACTCCTTTCTCATTCCAAGTCTTCTTGATTGGTTCCAATAGATTCTCAATATTACTCTTCTCCTTTTGCAATAATATTATTCTTAATGCATTATAGCTTGGTGGGACATAACATGAAAGTTGACTTGCACTTTTAAAGGCACGAACAAAATAAAGATTTCTAATAAAGTGAAAAGACAAACTCACAGTGTAAAACATCCTAGCTATCTCACTGTCAACTATTTCACGTGTACTCATATTAAATATCTTTTCAATTAATCTCACAAAGTCCTTTCTCCTTTTTAAATTAATTACACTAGCACTAGAAGAGAAATTCTCAAAATTAGAATTTACAATGCTTGATGTGAGTAAAGGAACTTACTTAAGATTAGATTGTTTCATCCATTGTTCAGCTTCCTTCATCACTCTTCGCATCTCAACCAAATTTAAATTCGTTACTTTAGTACAAGATACAACCCCAGCCCCTTTAATTTTCAACAAGTGAGCCTTGACTCTATAAATTAATCATCTGTATATTTATCTACAAAAATTACATTGAAAAGTAATATTTCCTCCACCTTTTTCCTTTATCTAATTTTACTTTTTTCGTGACGTACCTCCATAATAGAACATTATTATCAACATCTTGATTATTATATTGATTACTTGAAGGCTCAAAATTATAATTCATTATATTGTATAATTCTACATGAAAAAAAATCATGCATTTAAATAAATCAATATTATTTCAAAACCTAATTAATCTAATTTTTTTCTCTATCCATACAATTAGACTAATTTCATATAATTTGCATATTTATATATTATATTCATTCATTCAAAATAAATTATAAAACCAATATATTTACATATTACATATTGAATATTTATATATTGCATATTTAAAAATTAAAATAATGCATTGAAACCCCCCCCCCCCACCCCACTGCTCCAAATTTGTAATTTCATATAATTTTTGTTTATTATATATTGCATATTTAATATAACAATCATATTTAATAATTAAAATAATGTATTTAAACCCCCCGCCCTCCCCAATGTTACTGCTTCGAAATCCCAAATATAAGACAACCCCCCACCTCCCCCACCATTACCTTTTCTCTGAGTCTGAGACTCAAACGTTGTTGGCGACTCAGCGTCGTCGGCCACTGAGCATTGTTAGAGTTGTCGTAGCCATAGCACATAGGTTTTATTTTAAACCTGAATGTTTCCATAATAAATACGCGTCGGATACATATCCGACATGTCCGTCCGATAAAACACGTGGCATATCGGACACGGATTGGTCAACGATATGCCACGTGGCATATCGGACACGTATCTAACGCATGTCTAACCAGTATTCACGTGTCTGACACTTGGACACTCCTTTCGAATGCCATATCCATGCTTCTGAGATGAAGATTATATAAATTTACCTTTTCTCATGCTATTTAAAATGACATATGATATATTGCTCCTTCCAATATCTAGCATTGCATCGAAATATAATTTTTACATGAATGAAAATAAGATTTCAAATAAAATAATCAAATATCAATTAATTCTATCATACTTAAAAGGCCAAGAGAATTCATATATAAATTTTTTAGATTAAAAAAAACTACAAGTAGATAATGATATATATGAATACGATAATACTCATACCAAGAATATGAGTTATAATGATTTAAATCAGACAAAATGACAAATGATATTAAACTGACATGTATTTTTTCAGAGTTTTTTTTTATTTTAGATTTACATTTTCAAACCTGGATATATTTTTTCCACATATTTTCTTACATTACATATTAATGATATCTGTCATTTGCAATACGGTTTATTATTTACATGCAAATAATTATATCAATATATATATATATATATATATATATATGAAATATAAAAATTAATTTTAAAACTAAGATTAAATAATTTCAAGGAAGCCACAACCCACTGCCTTTTCCCACAGCCACAGGCAGCAGCAAGCTTGATGCTAGGGCTAGCCCAGCTTCTTGTTCCACTGCCAGAAACTAGTGTGCATGTGTCAGTCATGGTGGCTAGTACAGGCCCCATGCAGCCAAGCTGCCCTGTCCACAATAGCCTATTGCATGCAACGACTAACCTAGACTAGCCTGGGTGAGCCTCGTGCCTAGGCCCAGTCATGTCAGTTATACCCAATTGAAACCAAACCCAACATGGGTCGACACGAGCAAATGATTCAACTCAATCATTAGGTTGTAACGGGCCTACATTCCCCAAATTCTTGCCAACACGACAAGGCCCAAAGGTAGGAACTATGTCGTGTCTAGCAGAGCATGGTGGCATAGGTATACCTAAAAAATTTAAGTCATACTAACCCATCACAACCCAATGGACACTTCTAAATGAATCATATAAATAGATCCTTGCTAAGACTCTTCTAACTTATCAGATAGGAAACTCTAGTATGTTTCCCTAACTGACACACCTCACAGTCTATTGAAGTCTTCCCTTCATGTTTGGTTGTAAAATTTTTAGTTTGTCTAATGATAATATCAAAGTTAAGAATACATAACAAATGAATTAATGATAACTAAATATCTAGAGGGGCTTTTGAGAGTATAGAAAAATAAATATAATCAATATCGTTCAATCCAAAGGAAGTCATCTATATGGTCTACTAATATTACACAAACATATCAAAAAAAAAAAACTATTACAATTTTTGTTATTTAAAAAAATAATTAACTAAAATAAACTATTAAAAAACTTAGATACAAGAATACTTGTGTCATAAAAATAGACCTAACAATGGAGTTGTAATGCTCTCTTGGCTCATAAATCTATGACCCAAGAGTCTAAAGTAAGTCAAAAAAAGAAAAAACAATATGTCTCCTAGAGGTGTCAAACGAGATGTGTCGGGTCAGCCGGCCCATTTTTAGCCAGCCCAACTATGCTTTCTTGCTGGGCCAGGCACGGCATAGTTACTGTACCGTGCTGTGCCTGGCCCGGCACGATTCTGTGGAGGTCAGCCAGGCACGGGCCCGCGACACGAATCAGCAGGGTCGGCCCAGTCGGGTGAATCCCTAATTAAAAAAAAATAGGGTTCCGGCACTCGCTGTCGCGCCACCACTCCGCCGAACCCCTAAATTAAAAAAAATTAGTGTTTCAATGCGCGCCGTCGTGCCACCGTACCTCCGAAACACTAATTAAAAAAAAATTAGAGTTTCGGCAGCATGCCACCGCGCCGCCAAGATTTTTCTTCACTTCGGGGCTCGATGGGTCTTGCCCGTCGGGCTCAGCTTCTGCCGCTGGGGTGATTTCTCGGCTCATCCCAAGGTACCGTACCAACGAGCCACGATACCTTGCTGGGCCAGGCATGGCACGAGGCCCTGTTGGCCTCGGCACAAGCACGGGCATGGGAAATTCCCATGTCGTGCCGGCCCAAGCACGGCCGAATCGTGCCGGCCCAAGCACGGCCGAATCGTGCCGGCCCAAGCACGGCCAAATCGTGCCGTGCCTCGTGCCGGACCAGGCCAGCCCGGCCCGGTTGACACCTCCAATGTCTCCAATAAAAGTATCTTCATTTGAACTAGTACATCTCAAATAAAGAAATCTAAAATACTTCTCCTAATTAAGTATAACAACAATGAAAGGTATAGATGTAGAAAATCCACCCTAAATAGATTCAATAATATGATGTATAATCTATGAACCTCAAAACACTCTTTATAACTTGAGATGCAAAGTCTTACCATCTTTCTTAAGTGTATCTAGATCTCCCACAAAAAAAAATAATAAGTCACTGACAACTTTTTCTCTCTAAAAGTAATTTTTCCAACTTTCTTGCTGCCAGCATTCAAAGTACAATAATTTTCCTGAGTGTGTCTTGATCTCCCACAAAAAAAATCACGATCAATTTTTTCCTTCTAGAAACATCCCTAACGCCCCTTTCGCTGTCATTATGCGGAGAAGAAATTATAGTAATCTGCCTATCCATTTTTAAAAGTTAAGTACCACATTGCACTGCACTTATACAACTCTGCCCAGCAACAATGCACCCTTCAATTCACTGTAAGCAACGCACACAAAATACTCAAAATATATAATTATAAACTTGGGATATTGAACCACCAAAGGTACTGCAGAGTCAATATTCAGACAATTTTGCCATACAATACCAAGATAAACTTGGAATACATCTGATGCTTCATTTGCATTAATTTGGATTGCTAGATCAACAACTAAATTTGTGACATATCTGGGGACAAGGTTGGTCACACTCCTTGCAATTGATAATGAACCAATATCAACATCACTTTCAAAAAAGTTTTTCCTCTAATATATTTGCAGGCTACAGCCTTCCATAATAGACATGCATTGATGCCAATTGCATGCTTCACAATAGAATATCCCTCAATAATACTTGAATTAATTTGAATCTTAAATCACAAATGTATTTGTCCCATCTACAAATTTATCCAAGAAAGATTCTATATATTTTTGCCTTTATGCCACAAAATAGAACACTTTGTATCAATCTGCATATAATGATATGAATAAAAAGCAATATATTCCCAACTTCTGACTGGATATGCTCGACTAGATGACATTTACGGAGTCTGGCACAACAGAAACAACTGGCATCAGCGGATTGCTTGTTTCGGAAACTTGCACGAGTAACATCACGAGATGTGGAAACTGTGGTGGCTGCTGCAGCATGTAGTGGAAGCTGGCACGGCTTGTGTATCGGTTTTTAATCATCAGCCCCCAGGCACAACAGCAAGGCGGAGATTAGGGTTCTAGCAAATTGGTCATACTTTGGCTGAAAATCCTAACCCTAGGATCAACCATGCTGTGATACCATATTAAAGAAAACACAATAAAATTCATCTATTGAAAAGGAAAAAAAAAAGGTCACACACACACACATATATATATGGCTAGGGATCAGGGAATGGACAATCACCTAGTTGAGTGCTCCTGCTCCAATAGAAATAAAGAAAAACAAACAATAAATAAAAATAAAAAATAATAAATCTCAATAATATTCATTATTTTATGAAGTAAACTAATTGAATAAAGTTATGCTTGTATTATTTCCTCTCCAATTTCACATTCATTAGCACTATAGAACAAGTTATCAAAATCTTATCCAAGATTTTGAGATTTATTATTTTTTTCTCATAAACATGATATACTAGAAATTCATAATCTAGCTCTAAAAATAATACATTGACATATATAAATAGAAGAATGAAGATCATACGCTGTATAATATTCACACTTAAATGCATAGTTTGAAAAGGTTAATATATCAAAAATCTTATTTTCAAAAATCAGAAAAATTGTCTAATAAACCTCAAACCCAAGACTAACAACCCTTAGAGAAATGTATTTATAATCATGTCAAAATATAATCTCTAATACATGCATGTAACATAAAGAATTTTAATATGATCAACCATCACAATACTATTCTCATCCAAAATTATATAATTTTAAAATTTTTATTAGATCTAGTATGTTAGTATTTATATAATTACATACTTATATGTAAAAGAATACTTAGAAAAAAATACTACATTCATGTTGTCTTATATATTCATATTTATACCATAATAAAAAGCTGTTATAAGTATTTCTTGAAGATGATATTTCATGAAATAACTTTCTAATTTCCAATGCCCAACAAAGACTTAATACAACGATTTGTGAAAAAAAAGTATTCCATTATACGCTCAACCACATGAGTCAATCATTACATTGATTATTTAATGTGTTGTTCTTCTAGCAAAAAAAGTCAAACATAATAGAAATTTAAAACATTTTATGATTTTTATTAACATTACTTTTTTTGTAGAAAAATGAGAGTCGAATTTGTACCCAGTATACAAGGCTCTCACTTTAATACAGGGTCTGGAAAAAATCAATATCTCGAGAACCTTCTAAAAATTAAGAATATTGTGTCTAACAAGTCTCGAACCACCCTTTACATATATAGTTTTCATTGAACCAAGATATGACCTCCAACATAAAGACTTCTCAGGTAATCAATATTTTTTGTACAAAAATAATTTTAAAAAATTCAAAATTAATAAATATTAAAAGTAAAGGATACATATCTGAGGAGAAACTCCAACCATAGCCATCTGCCAACAAACGCTTCATTAAAAAAAGACCATTAACAAAAATAAAAACCATCACTACTAATTATGAATATTGAAAATGTTGTATGATACAAATTTTAAAATGTTGAGAATTAGAAACCCAATTGTAGGGATAGGAATGGATAGTCTTACATTTATCCATTCATCATTCGGATTGATATCCAAAGGTTTCATAAGGCTGAAAAAGAAAAATTCATAGAAATTTAAGTGGAAAATTCATATAATGTTATAAATAACAAGCAACACAGATTCATTGGACATGAAAAAAAAATTATTTCAGTTGTTAGAAGAAAGAGACATGGGCTCACATCATCAGTCATGGTGAACAGTAAGCAACACTGCGTGGTTGGTTTTATTCACTTGAATTTTTTTGGTGCAATATATTGGATCGGGCAATTGCATGAATCTGGGAATTAAACCCATCCTGATAAATTCCTTTTGATATTTTTCTCTCCAGTTATGTAGATCAATAAATACATTGGATATGGAACTTGAACAAGTCATTCTGAACAGAACAAACACTCCACAAATTAAAAGAACAAGACTCGCCTCTTAGAAAGGACTTGATCACAAATTGGACAAGAAGCATCATTACTAAGGATCTTACTGGCGTCATCAGTACCTATTTTTAATGTTAAGAAATGTGTAATGAAACAGGCTCAATAACTGTGTGATAAAATGACATGCTTTCATGATATTTCTGGGAAACACAACGAAACACACAAGATATCTGGTACAACAATATCAGAAATTGGCTTTGGGATAAATTCATATATATTTACTTACACAAAAATATATATATTTTTTCAATTACCAAAAAACTAGAAAAAAATAAAAAGGCACATATAAATGTGCAAGCACCTATAAAATTAAGTATGATAAACATAATCTTTTTACTTTTAAAAAAAAAGTATGATAAACATAATAAATATTTGCACTAGGATACACAGCAGATGACCACAAGTGGTGGATATGGCACGTCCTTCTAATTCCCTCCAACATGCATTGCATCTCATTTCAGCCTTCAATCCAACACCTTAATTCCATGATGTATCTAAAGCTATAAACACAAAAAACATGACCAAGATCATTCACATAGAATATATAATTATTAATAATGAAATAAAAATTAGGAAGTCTGATAAAACAATAACACCACCATAAAACTGGCTACAGGGTTGAAGTGATTCAATCATGTTTTTTATGTTGTTAACAGTACTATAAATTTAAAAGTTATCATAAGTAAAAAAGAAGATTAACATACCTATTATAAACAAATTTCATCAGCATCGAATCACATTTCCAAAAGCTACTAAAAATAAAATGAGAACAAAAATTAAAAAAAATCACAAAAAACGCATTGAGATGGCTTTATTTTATTTTTTTTCTTTATCTTATGATATATTTCAGTTATTTATATACTTGTTTACAATGCATTATCTATATGTTAATTTTTCTTTTTGTTTTTAGAATTAAATATTTGATTATGAATAACTTTTTTTTTATTGACTATGAATAACCAATGAAATTCATATAAAACCAAAAAAGCTTTCATTTGATCACATTTTGTTGAAGAACTCAAAGCGTCAAAGTAAACAATATAATACTATAAAACATAAATGCAATAAAGCTCTATGAGAAATCAATATATCAAATATAATTATATAATTATATAATTATCAAAATTATTTGGAATAACTCATATATCATGTACATTTATCAAAAATACAAAAAATAAAAAATAAAAAAAAACTACCACACTCCCATCAAACTGTTGCATAGAAGTTCACAACATCAAGAAGAAAAAAAAATTAAATACAGACTTTTTCAAGACATTCATCAGATATCTGTTGGATGGTTTCATGTTTAAATTTATCCTATAGTAATTGATTCATCCTAAATCTTTGCCCTTATGAATAAGATAATCACTCACTCAAGAAACATAAAATTAAAATTATATATTTTGTTATTTGACTATCACAATAAAGAATAATAAAAAAAGGGAGTGCAAATCTGATTTTCTTGAGCAGATAATATATCTAAAATATCTCAAAAGTAATTGTCACTATCATTATGAACTTTACCTTTGCATCTCAAAATAATTATCAACCTCTTATTTTTTATGAAAACAAGATCACCGCTAAGAAAAGTGCAACATTTTATAGTAAATCTCATCTCAGTGTATATTAGTGTTCAGTTCGAATCTAAATACTCAGCCAACTGAAAATGCTCATTATCCTTAAAAGAGATACAATGTCCTAGAGACTTTTTTGCATACACCAATATGTGAAGAACTGTATCAAGGTAAACATGTCGAATAGAATCTAAGAAATTACTAATTATAATGATTATGTATATTATATTTGATTTGATCATAGTCATATAATTAATATTCCATATGATTATCATATAAGTAATAAAGATATCACATTTAAAATAAAGTCATTACATAGATCAAAATGAGTATTTTTTGGAACACAACTTTAAAGACCAATCTCTATAAGCATATTATGTTTATATCTTTTATGTAACAATGATATTTTTTATATAATAAATTATCTTTATGCCAAACAAATATTTTAATCTTTCAAGATTTTTAATTTCAAATTCTACATAATCGTACTCATAGAGTTGGATAATCCACAATTTATCATCTCACATAATTCATCATCGACATAAATAATCAGTAAAATCATCATGTAATCAAAACTTCTTTAAAAAAATAAAGAAAAGTCAAAAATACTTATTAGTACCCAAATGAGATAATTGCCTACCAACCTCATAAATCAAACACTAGTGATTGTTTTAAATCATATAATATCTTTCACAATATACAAATTATATTTAATTATATTGCTCAAAACTTAAGTGGTTGTTCTATATACATTTCCTCCTCTCAAAATCATCATAAAAAATTATATTTTATATTTAACTAATTTATCTAGGCGAATTTCTTTGTTACAAATCTCACATTAAAATAATCTTTCTTCTCACATAAATATATATTCACAGTGAACACTTACTTGTAACAAACAACAAACCTTCTTAAAGGTAATGATACTAGTTTTTAAGTCTCACTAAAGTTGAAGGCATGTATCTATTTTATCATGATCTGATATCATCCTACATGAGATAATACATTAAAAAAACTAAAATATTATAGCATGATCAAGAAAAATAATACAAGAAACAAAAAAAACAAAAATACAACAAAACTTATAAAATTAGATGTTACATATAGTTCCTATGACCCTTCTAGAAAAAGGTCAAAAGATCATAATCAAAGCGATTGGCTATATAATCAAGAGGCTTCTCAATAGGCTCGTCTCTAGTCTAAGCAGACTAGGTATGTCTCTTTTTTCTAGCATAAACTTTAAGTCTTTGGTAGTCAAGTCTCCTAGTTATTATGTCATATGAGGCCAGAAGCATATCTTCCTACCAAGGATACCTCTTTTTCTCCAAAATTAATATGATCTAAGTTTATTAATATATATGATAATTTTATAAAAATAACATCACATTGAGTATAACAGTCTTAGTTGTAGCCAACAATTGATTCTCTCTACTAATTAATAGATTAGGCAAAGTTATAAGAGAGAAATAATAATAAATCCAAGTATAATATCTAGATTCACACTCTTCTTAGGCTTATTGAAAAATGAGTCTTAGTCAAAATAAATAATATTAATACTCATTAAAATTCTATCAATCACTTATGAAAAATATTTATATCTTTTTTGAGTAGTGAGTATTCAACAAAACATATCTCAGGACTCTATATATCAATTTGTCTTATTTTAGAGATTGATACCGGACAAAAGTAATCCAAAAATTCTAAGAGAAACTAAGTAACATCACACCAAAATATAGAATCTAAAATGATATATGCAAAGAAAGAATAATATATGGCATCTGATAGATGAGTAGATTATGATTAAAGTATATCTCACCAAAAATATTTCAAAAGACTTTTTTCAAAGTATGAATGTCCAAGCTATCTCAATCAAATGTCTATTCTTCCTTTCTATAATCTTATTATGTTGGGATATGCCAACATGATGTGCATTAATAAACAACACATTAAATGTTTATTACCAATTATGACACCAATGGCAATGGATCCATTCAAAAACGATAACCTAAATCACAAATATTTGAGCCCTACTCATGTTTAAAGTAATCCAATCAACATAAGTATATCTTTGATAATTATGAATAAAATTAAAAATATGTGAGTACTCAAAAAAATATAAGTACTTTCTTTATTTATGTTTTAAATAGTAATTTTAATAAGGAATATAATCATTATAATATCTTTCTTTTTATTTATTTTATTATATAATATAGCAATTAATATATATTATAATTATTGTCTAATTTGAGGAGGTATCTCAAATTCTATATATATTATTTCGTAAAATGAAATAAGCAAATAATTTTCTAATATGAATAAACTTTTTGATTTTTTGAGAACTTTACAAACTTATCAAAATATTATGTAATGTTCATATATGACTTATCAATTAATCCTTCATAATTAATTATGATATCATCATTATACCAAGTTTATTGCTTCTGTCTATGCAATGGGTTTAGAATTTTTTTTACAAATATAATTATAAAAAGATCTTAGTCACTAAATATGATCATGGGTCTTGCCATTTTTAGCAAAGTTCATATCACAGCATAAGAAATTTAGTATATAAGATTATGATTTATATAATAAATGCATGAATTGGTTTAACATATATTTTAATGCATAATTACTTCTTAATTTTTTAATATTTTATCAAACTAATTTTTTATTATTTTATAAAAATTTTAAAATATATAAAAAACTAGAATTTTATCTTAAAAGAGATATAGCAATGTATATCACGAGTATTCATCAAGAAAAGTAATCAAATATATAAATCTTTCTATGATCGTATCACTACTAGATATCTATGTGTCTGAGTATATCGGATCAAATAGGTCACTACTCAAATCAGACTAAAATGTAAGAAATAAGGCTTTGGTAAACTTTTCTAACTAACATGACTAACACTAAAAGATTAAAATACCCTTATGACTAAAATAAAAATATTCTTATATTTGCCAATTATAAATGATCAAGCTGAAAATTTACAAGCAAAAGATTTAACACATTCTTAGATATAGAATAAGATTTTATCATTGAAGAGATAAAATATAATCTACTCTGCTCAATTTCAAATAAAATCTTTCTCAAAATCTTATGATCTTGCAAATAAAAGTCAATAGAAATAAAAAAAAGTCAAAATTAAATTATTTGAAAAGTGAACTCACAGCAAATAAACTAACAAGATAATCAAGAATAAGCAAAAAGAAAAAAAATAATAAAAATTCAAGTTAAATAATATTATATCAAAAATAAGCAAATTGGATACTATCATTGGTTACCATAATATTTTTAAAACATGAAAAAAAATATAGTAAATAAAGTACGATGACAAGTAATATAAGTATTAATTCATGTGTCGATAATTCAAAAATCTACAATAAGTATACGATTGAAACGACCAGTAATACCTGAAAAAATAAATAATTTATTGATATCTTAGAGAAAATGTGTTTATACTCTCCTCTCTAGAAAGTAAGTGTCAAGGTGGGTAACTTCTATTAGGACCCCAAGATGGCTAGTAATTAGTCTATCTCTCTTAATATTATGTAAAACTCTTGGCATATTCTCTAAATATAATATGCAACATGTATCTCTGATATGGCCTATCCTTCTACAATGAATGCATTGGATTGTGGTTATCCTATATCTAAACTCTATTGTGATAATTTCTCTCTATACAGTGTCACAAAATTATATTCTTCCAAATAAAAAAAATTGCACTCATTTAAGATTTTTCTTACAAACCCTAATTCTATTTTTTTTACAAGTATAAGATTATGCGCCACCATGCATCATCGTGCACCACTTAAGGTTGCTATTCAAAAATGGCAATGCACACCACCACCACATGCCTATAGTCTTGCACGCCTACTATCATGTATGCCTATTTCTGTCATAGTTATTTAATGCACAAAACGCATCGAATCACAAAAACCTTTTAGAACCTTGAGATACAATGTACAATTAAGGTGTGAATTTTTCATGTGAGACACACTATGCATACATTTTTATCTATTATTGAAATACAATAAAATTAAATGACATCAAAAATAAAAATCAAACATAATTAAAATTTTGCACCATCACAATCATTCGCAATTATAAAACAAAATTTAAAAATTATAACGATCCAACAAATAAAGTTCAGAATTTTAACTTTAAATATATCATATCAAATATAAAAATAAAATATCATTAATATTTTTCTTTATAAGAAAAATTAAAAATTTAAAAAGACAAACAAAATAAATACGCATAGGCATAATTATTATTTAAGGTGCAAAGCATATTGAAGCACAAAATAAAATTGAAACCTTGAGACATAAGACACAATTATAGTGCAAGCTTTTTTTTTAAGAGCACTCAACCAAATATTAATTAAAATTATATATTTCATAAAATATTATCTAATAATATTTATTATTAATAAAATACAATCGGAAAAAATATATCAAATATTAAAATAAAATATCATTAGTATTTTCTAATTAGAGATGTAAAGTGGGTCGAGTGGCCCGAGCATGGCATGAGGTATGGCCCAACTAAGTCGTGTCTGGCCTAAAACGGCATGGTCTAAAACTGTGCTTTGACCTGAATCAAGCCGGCCCAAAGCATGGTTCGAGCCATGCTAGGCCAAAGGCTGTCGTGTCTCATGCCTAACCCAGTCTATTGGCACAATAAACCTGACCCAGTACCTGGAAGTCAAGAATTGAAAGCTGGCACGATCCACTTAGCCCATGCCTAACATGTTCAGTATTGTTTTTAAAAAAAATTCATGACAATATTTTTAAAAAACCATCATGATGTACACGTGGCAAATTTTTTTGATGAAACCTATACCCACCAAGTAGCTGACCCTGGCAGGCACCAGCCTCCAGGCACATCCACATGCACATTCTATCGCCCCTACCTGCTTGAGTCCCGTGGTCCAAGCCTGACACCCACTACCTTTTTGGCTATCGCCTACTTGCCTATCATCCATGGGCACTCAAGCTCGGGGCTCAATCACAAGTGCACCACAGGCTGCACCAAGGCCAACCCACACCCAACCCACAACCCCAATGATTACTTACACCCGAAAAAAATTTAAAAATTTTAAAAATAATTTAATCTAGGCTGTTGAAATTTATTTCAACATCTAACCAGCAAAAATTTGATAGCAGTCAAGTTTTTGCCCAATTTTAAAGTCAAAAAATAAAAAATATATATATATACTTTTTTTATTAAAAAAATTATAAATATAGATTATGAGTTTAAAGTTTTTCATTCTCATTTCTAGTCTCAATCTCAACTCTATCTCCTCTATCAAATCCTCTGCTCTATGCACACTCACTCTCTCTCTATTTGAAGTTTAAACTCAAAAATATTAAGTTTTAAAGTATAAACATTTGAATTTTGTTTTAAAGCTTAAAGAAATATAAAGTAGGAGTTTCTCTTGGTATTCTATTACCTTTTGCTGAGGGGTGCAAGCTGCAGCTTTATCTCTCTCCTCTCCGAAACAAAATCTAGGTATTTTTTATTTTTTTTTAAATATACATAAATTATTCATAAGTCATAGCATAAACAAATAGACTAATAGTGAGTATAATGATAATGATATTAACATAGATTTAGATATAGATAATAATAATAACCCTACAAAAAATTCAAGACCAAAATCATTTTTTTTCTCATAACTTCGACTTAAACACAAATGCATAAAAAATAAAAAACTATAAAAACATCTGTAGTTTGGACTTACTTAAACATAATACAGAATAAAAATATTAGAGATATCGATAAAAAATTAACATAATATAAATATTATAAAAAATATATACATGTAAGAGTGCGCGTGGGACTGAGTGCCTAAAAAGGCATGCCAGTCATTATACCAAAAAATATGATATATTAAATCCTAGGAAAATTCAACTGAGTAGTGAAATCGAAGGCTAAATCAATTCAGCTTCTTTGTTGACCCCTTTCATATAACACAACGAGTTTGAAAAATAATATATGACCAAACTAATCACCATGATTGATCTTTTGATTAAGTTTTTAGAGGATCATAGGATAATTAGTATCATACAAACTTATTTTCAGTCTATATAACATAAAATTCATATGTCTACATGTATGAATGACATACTAAAATATTATAAGTTAAAAAAATAAATAATAATAAATAATTTTAAACAATATAGTGACGTGATTTTTATGATGTCTGATATTTGGACTAATCATAAAGATGCATCTTTTGCATGTCAGACCGCCCACTATGTAGATTCCTAAATGAACACTTAATTAAAAGATTTTAGAATTTTTTGAGATTTTTCATCCTCATGATAGCTTTGTCATATAAGTATATGATGAGAATCTTTAAAGATTATCATATTCAAAATAAAATATTTAGTATCATATTTAATAATACAACTAATAATTGAGTGGCCATTAATATGTCTGTTATGACCATTAGAGATGGGCTACTAGGAGAAATTTTTTATATTAGATACATATATCACATTATTAACCTAATAATACAAGTGAAAATGAATATTATTTCCCCTGCATTAGAAAAAATATAAAAGTCTACTAAAATGTATTCACACCTAATAGACAATAGGAGTTTGGTAGTTTCTATTTATATACGAGTCTAAATAAGATATTCCAAACATATGTGAAATACTATTAGAATTATACTTATCTGATATTTGAGTTATATGTTAGATACAAACACATTCATATCCTACTATATTAAAAGTAAGAATGACGAACTTATTATTGACAATAAAGATTATGATACATGAATTTTATTTATGAAACTTTTGAAGATTGTTTATAACACAACGAATATGTATTCATTTTTTACACTCCCACAACTTGTATTGCACTTAGGTGCATATACAATATTAATAACATGTTTAACAAGTTTAAAAATAACACTATATTTAATGTCATATTTGTTGAGATGAAAATCAATTATTTAAAGTATTAGCCCACTATTTCACCTCTTTATTGTCTGGCTACTTGCATGGATCCTGGGATTAGGTAGAAAGGATAAAGAATATTTTGACATACATATCTATGTGCATGAATCAATAACACGAACCTGAAGAGTTCATTTATGAAAAATTGACTGAGTTTACATACTATAACACTAAGTATAATAGTAGTTGTAACCAGGCTCCAAGTATGGACATGGATACCGTATTCGAAGATAATGACTTATTCATTCAGTTTATGAGGAAAAAACAATGAGATGGACCATCAAATAGAAGCGATCTATCTCGATAATTAGTTATTGATTATTATTTGATTTTATCATATAATGATAACAAGAATCTTGATATTTTACAATGATAAAAATCATATAAGTCTACATTTCCCATGTTATCTAAGATGACACGTGATCTATTGACTCCTCAAGTGTCAAGCATAGTATCGAAGTCTGCTTTTTTTATTGCAGTCAACAAGGAAGCACGGACACGGCTCCGTACAATCATGTCCACGTGTCCAACACCTGAAGACGTAGACACGGCACAGATATGTGTCCAATATGCCACGTGGCGTATCATTGATCAATCCGTATCCAATACGCCACGTGGCGTATCGAACGATTGCATTGGCTACCATATCCATGCCGAGAGTGACCAATGTCCGATGACATCCGACGATGTCTAGTGGCCACTCGACACAAGCGGTGAGCGTGATATGTGGGGAGAAATGGAGCGAGCGCGATTTGAGGGGGGGGGGGGGGGAGGAGGCAGGGGACGGGCGCAATTTGAGGGGGGGAAGCAGGGGGCTGGCGCTATCTGTGGGGGGAGGCAGGGCTAGCATAAAATAAAATAAAATATTTTTATTTTATAAAATAAAAAAAATATTTTTATATAATATAAGATAATTATAAAATATTATTTTATAAAATAAAATAAATATAAATATTATCATATAAAATAAAATACAATATTTTAATTTTATAAAATAAAAATATATATATATTTATTCTATAAAATAAAATATTTTATTTTAATTTATTTTATAAAATACCTAATATTTATAAAAAAATAATTTTTAATTTTATTTTTTTTATCATATTGTATCCAAGCCGTATCCATATCCTAGTTTTTTAGAATTTATCGTATCCTCGTATCCTACCATGTCGTATCCCCGTGTCCATGTTCGTACTTCTTAGGCAGTCAATATTATTTCAGATAAGAGATCAAGATTATAACGAGATATTATTGAAAAACTAGCATGCATGAAGGATTTGGAGGATTTGAAACTGAACATCCAAGATCATGTTGGAACAAGAGCAAAAAAATTGCTGGCAAATGATGACTTGTAAAACTGAGGATGTTAAGATTGAGCCCACTACTAATGATACCATCAAACACTTATGCGATGATAATCAATTGTATATTTATACCGATTGGTATTAGGATTGAGCTTAATTAATAATTAGTATGTTGTGTTATTTTATTTTTGGATGGGTTGGATGATGAGTTTTTTTATCATTTTTCATTATTAAAACTTTTGTTAATGATTTTATGTTATTATGATTTATGTAATATTATATCTTAACTCATAATAAATAACTTAAAATTTACAAAATAAATATTTATAATCATAAACCGATCGACTAGGCTGGCAACCTCTGAACACAACCCGACACGACCCAACCCAATTCAGACCATAATCGAGCCAGTCAGGCTGTGCCAGGCTAGCATGAATCAAGTCGTGTCGTGCCAGCACGGCACAACCCGTTTGATACCTATAATTCTAGGAATGAGCAACGATGATAGCTCATTCCTAGAACAAGCTATGATGGTAGCTCATTCCAAAAATGAGCTACGACAGTTACAATAGCATGTTCCAAGAATGAGCTACGATGGTAACTCATTACGAGAATGAACTATGATAATAGTTTGCTCCATGAACGAGCTACAAAAATCCTCATTCGACGAGGAAAGGCAAGCCTCGGCAAAGCACACCTTTTTCTAGCACCTCCAACAACTTTCAGAAATGGCCGCACTTCACCCCAGATGAAGCACTTTTGTCGGCATCTCGTGGCCCTTGCACTTTAGGTGCGCCTTTAATTACTATGGTCGTTGCCAATTGCATGCACCTCTTATGTCACCACCACGTGAAACTACTACCACCACCATGTAGACCTCTAATTTCCAACACCATGCACACCTCTAATTTCTACCACCACACTCACCTCTTATGCCTCCATCATCCATCCTTTGTTATCACCAATACAAGCCCATGCTAATGGAACAAAAAAAATTATTCCATTTTTTTGTTCTACCTTAACTTTGAAACTATGTTAGAAAAGTATAATACTCTCTAAGATACTATTGTTCAATAAATTATAGTAGGAAAAGTAACAAACTAACTAATAACATAAACAAAATAAGTAATATCAAGATGAGTAATGGTAAGATACTTCAAGCTAGCAACAATATTACAGCAAAATATAGGATCTGACAAAGACACATCACCTAAAGAAAAGTATTTTACTTTTTATATTAACTTCAATGGAAATACCTCTATATCCAATTGTATAGAGGACCTAAATCCTTTATTTCAAATTATTTAGCCAATTTTATCTTCAAAAATTAAATACCATTAATATTATCATCAATAATAATTATGTCATCAATATATAAAGAAATGATGATACAACATGCATCTATACACATAAAAAACAAAATAAAATCATAATTATTAATAACAAATCCAAGAGACATGATCACAATAGAAAATTTCTCAAATTAATCATAAGGTGTTTGTTTGAGACCATATATTACTTTTTTCAGCTTACAAATATAGTTAGAAGCATGAGAAAAACTCAGACGAAACTTCATATAAACTTTTTATTAGAGATCCTCATTTAAGAAAACATTTTTAATATCAAGCTAAGTAATATACGACTATCAAACTAAAGCTATAACAATAAGAGTATGAACAATAGTCATTTTCACAACATGAGCAAAAGTCTTCTCATAATTCATATTATATTGTTGTGAATATCTTTTTATAACCAACATAGCTTTGAAGAGCTCAATAAATCCATTAGGATTAGTCTTGATTTTGTACACCCAACGACAACTATCAACACTCTTACCAAAAGGTATAGGAACCAAATCCAAATACTTATTTTATGCAAAGCAAAAAAATTCTCATCCATAACTTGCTATGAATGTGGATCATGAATAATTTATTTATAAGAAAATGATTCAGAGAAATAATAAATAGAAACTATAAAAAGTAAAAGATCATGAATAACAAAAATAAGTAAAATCTAATAAATTTGTGAAATTACAAATACATGTGGGTCGACATAGAGGTGGATCTATAATCTCAGATGAAACTTGGGAGATAACGGGTGAAAAGAAAATTTCAGGTATTTTAAAGACTAGAGTGTTGGTACTTGCAATATTATTAAAAAAATATTACGAGAAAAAAAGAAAGAAAATTGAGGAAGAATATGAGCATTTGAAGTACTATAAACCTGAAAAGACAAGCCATCATAACCCTCAAGAAATATAATCAATATGAATAAAATCATATCTAATCAAATCATGGGTGAAATAAAATAAAATAAAAATGTATATGTTAAAGAAAAATAATATGACAAGACAAAGTTTCTAAGCAATTATATCCAACCATTAACATCATTTTTGACCATCATAATCAAGAAAGACACAAATAACATATTGGGAAGACAATTTAATAAGTTTTATATAAGGATAAAGAACAAAATAGGTATAACTAAAAACACTATAGAAAAAATAATATGGAGTGTACCCATATAATTTTTTGAAAGAACAAATATTTAAAACATGAGATGAATGAATTATATAAATCAAAGTGACAATGATAAGAATAATTTCACCTAAAAACTCACTAGGAACAAAAATAAACAATAAAAGAGATCGATAAGTTTCAATAATGTGTCTATATTTCTTTTAGTAACATTGTTTTGCTCAAAAGTATATGCACATGAAGTTTAATGAATTATTCTATTTGGAATAACTCAAGAAATTTATTAGAAGTATATTCCTCACATATATCACACCTAAAAAATTTGATAACATTAGTGAGTAGAGTGTTACATTTTTACGAGAGCATGAAATATCATATATATCTCAAAGAATTCAGAATAATGTTTCATCAAACCTAATAATAGAAATTATGATGATTAATAAAGAAGACATAATATTGTGACTTTTTTTTTGTGATTAGGAGAAGACCTCCAGGTATCAAAATAAATTAAATCATATGAAGAAAAGAAAATAAAACATTTTTAATAAAGAATAAAGATGAAAATTGTATCAATTAATATTGACTACAATCAGAAATATCATGAGATTTTAACTTTTTAAAAGTCCTTGAAAACACAAAATTTTAAAAGAAACAACAAAATGTGACCAAAACAAAAACATCATAAATAAAAACTTGGGAAAAAATAAATCAGATGAAAAAATGACAAATCAAAGCTAACACCAAAACAATAGCATGTACTTTTAATTCATCCAGAACATATAATTATAAATCCTACACATAACAAGAAGAAGAAAGAAATATGATTAAATTATCATAATCACATAACTAACCAACTAAAATAAGATTAAAGTTTTGGAAACTAATAAATATTAGAAAGAAATAGATTTGAAATAAGAAAAATCTAAATACATATAATGAGAAGCATCAGATCCAAGATCCACAACATATTTGAAAAAATATGAGGTAAATGACCTAGGAAATGAGAGACAAACATAGCTTGTGGATGTTGGAGAAAAACTTCTGAAATTGCTTAGCTAAAATACTAGGATCAATGGAAGAACCTGATGCAGTATGCTGACAGTTACAATATTAAATAGTGGTGGTCCCTATGCTGACAGTTACAATCTATTAGCATTAGACTGTGTCTGTTACCAAGTTTCCAACCTTGAGGTTATTGCAACAACTAATTTTTATTTCTCAATTTAGGACATTAAGCCTTCCAATAACCTTTCTACTTACAAAAACTACACTTATCATAGGCAATTTTTGTATAAATCTTATTCTGATTATTGAAGAAAGGCTCAGAAGGTATTGCTAACATTGAAGGATTCGAAGCATGAAGAATTCTTTTTTCAGAATGGAACTTGAGACATATTTAATTAGCCAATAACTCAATGATAATTGATTCAACAGACAAAAGCAAACAACATTGCAAAATTAAACCTCTAAGTCCTTCAGAGTCACTGCGAAGAGGCATCAAGAAATACATTAGTCATTGCTCCTCTCTACAAGCAATATAGGCATATTATGCCTTTAATTCATTTGATTCTATAAGAACTAATTAATCCCAAAAATCTATCATAGATAAATAAAACTCTTGAATACTCATATTTCTTTGTTAAATAGCATGTATGTTGATCACTAACTGATATTATTTTGCAAATTTTAATGTATAACCTTTGTAAATGATTTCATACCTTCTTTGTCATTTCATACTTTGTCAAGTGTGAACCTATTGAATGCTTTACAAAATTATTGACCCATGTATCCATCTCAATCGCATAATTATGATCAACACTTATAATTTTTTCATAAGTATCAATGGCATATCCTCATATTTTTTTTCTTTAAAAAATTTTCTCAACACATAATCTCATTGTAAAGTAGGAGTCTTATGTACTGCATGCGATCTCCAGCTTTATTTATTCTAAACTTAATAATCTTATTTTAGCCAAGATGAGACTCAATGTGTACAACATAAGATTAATTATTTTTCTTAATTATAAGATATGTTAGATAAACAATCATAATAAAGTTTTTGTTTGATATATCAAAACATTCAGATTTCACTGTGTTTTTTTCATATTTTATCTCTTTATATGTAGATGTGTCAACCGGACCGGTCCGGCACGAGGCACGGCACAATTCTGTTGTGCCTAGGCTGGCACGGCACGAGAATTTCATGTGCCCGTGCCGTGTCGTGCCGAGGTCAACCGGGCCTCATGCCGTGCATGACACAGCACGGTACCTCAGCACGAGCCAAGAAATCGCCTCAGCGGTAAAAGCTGAGCCGGACGGGCAAGACTCACCGAGCCCTGAAGTGAAGAAAAATCACGGCGGCATGGCGGCTCGCAGCCGAAACCCTAATTTTTTTTAATTAGAGGTTCTGCCCGACCGGGCCAAACCCGGCGGATTCATGCCGCGGGCCAGTGCTAGCTAACCTCCACAGAACCGGCACGGAAGCACGGTCGAACCGGCTAAAAATGTGCCGGGCCAACCCGGCACAACCCGTTTGACACCTTTATTTATATGAGAGCACCCATTATCTGGATTGCCTCAGCCTTATTGTGTGTGTGTGTGTGTGTGATATTTTTCATTTTTGAAATTAATGAAAAATCATCACATTTTTCTCTCATCAATCTCCTCCCTCCCTCTCCCTAAAATTATGAAACCTAACATGATATTAGATAATCAAAAATCTTTTGTGGGTGGCACACAATGTATCAAACTGATGATGACCTGCAATGTGAAAGCATGGTGCCAGCCTATTCTAATGGCTGTAGGTGCACAATATTGTAGTATTGTGAACAGTGGTGCAACTGTGCATGATGCAGTGGTACATGAACTATGGTGCAGTGGTGTATTAACAGTGATGTGATGTGTATGGTGCAGTGATGCCGTGAAAAGTGATGTGTGAATTATGGTGTACTGGTTCATAAACTGTGGTGCAGTGGTGCATGAACAGTGGTATCATAAATAGTGAAGTGGTGAACTGTGTGGTGCAGCGAGATGCATGGTGCAACAGAGTTGTTGCATATATATATATATATATATATATATATATATATATATATATATATATTTTTTTTTTTTTTTTATGTTTGTTTGCCACATTTTTTTGTAGAAAAGGATTAACAATAATCAGCATAATACCATAAAAGATAACTCAATGCAGCGAGATGCATGGTGCAGCAGAGTTGTTGCATATATATATATATATATATATATATATATATATATATATATATATATAATTTTTTATGTTTGTATGCTACATATTTTTTTGTAGAAGAGGATTAACAATAATCAGCATAGTACCATAAAAGACAACTCAATGAAAGTTAAATGCAAATACTTATTCACTATCAATCATTTTAATGAGGATTTAATTTTTGGATCAAGAATATATAAGATAATCGTTAGATGATAAATTAGTTATTGATTCAAATTAGTATTTGATGATTGATACATAGTTATTGATTCATTTATAACAATTGATTGATCCAAATATGATTAGTACATTTAATTTTATCAAACATGCAAGAAAATTTACTATTTAACGACAATTTATTTTTTTATAATATTTCACTTATATGATAGTATTACTTAATTAATAGCATATAAACTGAATGGTCAATATAGGACTACTCATTATATGGCTTGGACACAATTATATGAGATGATTGATGATTTGATATCAATATTGATAGGTTTGAATGTGCTTAAGCATTTGGGCAACTAATACAATAAAACTTACATTCACTAAGAGAGTAATATACTATTTTGAAAATAGATATCATTAGTGAAAGGACACTCCTAATTTTCTCAGAGATTTTCCAATGAATGATTCAAGCATCTACAATGACTCTTAAATCGAGTAGAGTTGAGATGATCAATGAGATTAGTATAATGGCTTCTCTACATGATGAGAGTGAGGAAGTTGGGATTGATGCTTCTAAATATATGAAGTTGGTATTGACTTACTGTTTATGAGATAGTAAGACACGCTCATGAAAGTGTTAGGCTTTACATCCTGATTTATGAAATATGTTTTAGAGTTCAAAGGTTATACAACAAATTGTCATGTCTACTCAGAATAGGCTTTATACATGTATTATTTATTAATTTTGTCATACTTACTCAGAAGAAGTATTCTAAACTTCTTACCTTGGGATCTACTAGATTCGCCATTATTGAAACTTTTATCTCTATTATTATTTCTTCCATATGCCTTCCTCTGGGTTGTTGAGTTATAGACTCAGAGGTAGAAGTGTTAACTAAGCTAGATGACCCAAGCATTGCATGAGGCATGGCATGAAAATATCATACTTAGCCCGACACGACATGGTCTAGAACCATGCATGGAGCATAGTCTTGCTAGTCTACAGCACGACTAGTGTCATGTCAAGCCAGGGTTTATGGCTCACATGTCATGGGAGACAAGGCAAGACATAGGCTAGCATGGCCACCTCATGAGGGTCAATTTTGGCCCAAGTGGCCAAACCAGACTAGCCTATACATTACCCAAGCTAACTTGGATCTGACTAAAGCTAACTTGGTCAGGCATGACCCTACTTGGCATGACCAAGCATGACCTAGTATGACAATGAACAATATGGGCCAACAGCAGGCTAACAAACCATGCTAGACTGCCCATTTTTAGAGTGATCATGCTAGTAAGCATGTCATTCCAAGCAAAGCATGGTGACTTGCTAAGCCTAAAAAAATGAATCATATAGCACAACACAACCCCTTTGACACCTCCACTCAGGGGGACAACACTCATGTCATAGGTGATAATATTTTTTTTTATTTTTTTATTAAATCTAAATAATTTAACATCATTGTGACTAATAACACTGTTATACAAACTAGAAATCATGACAATATCAATGTCAAATATGTTATTTTAATAAATATCTTTTTATATTTAATTTTATCATAATTTATTTTTAATCAATTATTTTATTAAATAACTAAACAATAATATTATATTTTTTTTCTTATAATATTTTTGGGCAATATAGGTAAATTGTGCATATTATTTTTCTAGAAACTGAGCAAAAAGAATTATAAATATTTTTCTCCCTTTTTTAGGAGGCCATCTATATGCTTGATTACTATTAATCTACTTATTATATAGTCTCAACTTGGACATCCATTATTAGATAAACTAAATATTATAGAATCCTAAATCAATGAGGAAACTTATATTAACTATGAGATATGTCAATTAAAAAAAATATACTAGATTTTCTATTAGACATGACATGAGAATATTAGTAAGAATTCATTATATTTGATTAATTTAAACCTTTAAGAACTTGGTAAGACTACTACACATAATAATTTGAAATATTTTATTACTTAAATTGATTATACTAGATACACATACTTATCTATTTTTAAAGAAAGATCTTGAATAATATTTGTTTTTATAAAATTTAATAAATATTAAATATATATATATATATATATATATATATATATATATTGGTTGTAGTATTAAAACATTGAGAAGTAATAAAATTTTGGAGTATACTTTACATTAATTTTCTTATTTTTTGAGAAATATAGGATGATTTAATAGACATCATGCACTGCACTCCTAAATATAATAAGATAAATAAAAGGAAGAACAAACATTTAATTCTAATAACTGTGTGATTTTTATTACATAAAAATATTCCAATAATTTTTTGGAAAAAAATGATATTAATCATTAATTTTCTAATCAACTAAATATTATTTTTTATCATTTTAGGTCGTACTCTATCAATTGTATATCTAGGATAGAAATTTTTTAACCTTCCACCCAAGATTTTTATGTATATTTGCTTTGTTCATAATTTTTTCCCTGATAGAAATAAGATAACCACTCATGCAATCAAAAATGACTTCCCCAAATACTTTAGTACTCAGAAGGGATGTAGTTGTTGCTCACAAAAGGCCAAGAGAATCATTACAAGCATAAATGTATCATTCTTTGAAGATATATCCTTTTCAAAAAACTTGATCTAAGAAAATGCATATTCAAATATCATAGTAAAAAGATCATTTCTTTGTTTAGTAGTTGCCTCTCATTAAGCCATAATTGGATCTCCTCATACATATTATACTGCCATCACAGTTAATCATGAGGTGAGAAGCAAGATATCTCTTAATGCCTCATTGGATCATGATTTTGTAGGTAGAGGTGTCAAATGAGACGTGTCGAGCCGGTCTAGCCCATTTTTTCAGGCCCGTTCGTGGTTTCTTACCGAGCCCGACACGGCACGGTTTTGTGAGGGTTCAGCCCAGCACGGGCCCGCAGCACGATTCGCCGGGTTCGGCCCGAAATTAAAAAAAAATTAGGGTTTCAACACCCCCATAACCCTAATTTAAAAAAAAATTAATTTCGACACAGTACTGTTCCAACAAGCCACGTTACCGTGCCGGGCCAGGCACGACACGAGGCCCGGTTGGCCTCGGCACGATTGTGCCGTAGTCGGGCACGGCACTAGCCCGGGCATGAGAAATTTCCGTGCTGGGTTAGCCCAGACACAACCGAATCGTGTCGTGCCGAGCCGGGCCAGCCCAGCCCGATTAACACTTCTAATTATAGGAATCTCCTCAAAAGAAAGAGATAAAGATTAAGAGACTTGATAATCCAAACTAGATATATGCTAGGCGAATATATCCACAAAATTCCCTAATCGAGCCACCTATATCAGTTAATCCAATTTATAGTGTCAATTTGGATCTTCTGATTGCTTTATGAAATTAACTAAAATGTGTTCTTGTTTCTTATCCTCTCTTAATAATAACAGGATCTCATATATATTTTCTAAGATACTTAATCATTCAAAATAATGATAAATTATATTAAATAAACTAAGTAAAATAATCTTCAATCATATATGATATCTTGTTATGAAACCTACAAGCAAGTTTGTAATAGGGTATAAGTGGATGTGTATGGTGAAAATCAAACCTAAAGAAAAGATTAATCAATTTAAGATCATGTTGGTAGTCTGGACATTTTCATAAACTTAAAGTGTAGACTAATAAGACACTTTTTTCTCATGAACATTAAATTGTTATTTTTTGTTCTTGATTCTCATAGGTAAATTGTATATCATATATTTCTTCATAGTGAACTTGAAAAAAATACATTTATGTAGTAGTCATTAGATTTTTAGTATTTTACTATTTCAAGGAGATCATATATTGTGTGTGAATTACAAAAGGCTCTTTATAACCTAAAGCAATCTGCTCATGCATGATTCAATCATTCGATACTTACTACTTTTGGCCTTACGAGATATGTATTAGATTATACTTATTTATACCAACATGAATCAAAAAAATAATATGTAATTTAGCAATATATATTAATAATATTCTTTCATTAAAAGATTGTTAGTTAAAAATATCTTCATTGAAACTATCCGTGCAGATCGAATTTTAAATGAAAAATTTGTGATGTCTCGGGTACTTTTTTAGTATTAAAGTTGCCTATTCATGAGATATAATTTTTCTTTCCCAATGATATATATCGATCGACTCGTCACAATATCCAAATGTAGACTAATCCATAGATACCAACATTTCAATTCATTTTTCAAATACTAAAAAATCATAAAAAATTAATTATCTAATAGTGACCAAACCATATGTCACTTATATTATTAGTATAATTAATTATTTTTTAAATTTTCACTGACATATTTATATAATTGCAATTCTTCAAATTCTCAAATATAATAAGAAATCTCCAAGGTATGCAATTTTTTTAAAAAACATGAGCATAGCTAACTAGAAACTTATTGATATTTTGATTTGACTCTCGTGATCACAATGAGAAAATCAGCCACTAGATTTTATATTTTTTCTTTGTGATAATTTTATCTCATAAAAAAGTAAATAGTAAACTATTATTTTCAAATCAAGTATAGCAAGAAAGTATAAAGTTACGTCATTGATTCCTTGAGGGCTTCAATAGATCAGCCATTTCATAAAGGCATTAGGTCTAAGTCTAGAAACTGATGATACTTTACTATGATAGTCATACAAGCATATTGATGTTAATCTAATATTTTACAAGCAGACAAACAAATCGAGATCGATAATCATTTCATATGTGAAAAGATTCAAGATGGTTTTGGTTGAGATTTAATTTTATTTTATTTTTATTTTCTTTCATTGATTCCTTATTCAATGTTTGGGAGCACTCGAAAAGTGGGCAACCCAAACAGTCAAATCATATATATAGTATGTATTGTATTTTCAAAGTATTTTTTTGATGATTAATAAAATTTTATTTTCTTATTCCTCCTCGACACTTTAATATGATAGTTAGACAACATATTAATATCAATATAATATTTCACGAGCGAATAAAATATATCAAAATTGATAATTATTTCATTTATGAGAAGATTCAAGATATTTCTGGTTAAATTTTGATATTGTTTTTCATTGTTGTTTACTTTCTTTGATTCCTCATTCTTTGTTTGGGAGCACTCGACAAGTGGGCTTCATCAAATGGAAAACCATATATACAGTGAGTGTTGTATTTTCAAATTATTTTTTTGGTGATTAATAAAATTTTATTTTCTTTTTCCACATTTTTCTCCTTCTTGTCTTCCCCTTGCCTAAATCCATGATGGTCGAAACCCAAATCGCCCCTTTGCACATGGTATCAGAGCACCTTCCGACAAAGTGACAATGGCACAAACAATGCCAGGTGTTGACACATCTTCAATGAGCATCAGCGAAAATTTTCACTGGCAATTAGCATTGTGAACAATGATGCAGGTTTATGGATATTATTTGGTAACAAATTTTCTTCATTTTTTGAGTTAGTCTTTGAGTAATTACAATCATTTGACATCTAATGGCTACTTTTCAATGAACAATCAAAGTCCTTATGGCCTGAAAGATTGCCACCACAAAAATTCATACGACAATGCTTGTACAAAACAAAAATAAAACTAATAAAGATCCAATTAATGAGTATTTTTAAAATTTTAGTATAGAGAAGTTTGATTTGTGATGTTGTCATATATTTGGCGCTTTGGAAAAGTTTGTTGTGTGCACGCCCACTATCCCATTTAGGAAATTTAGTTTGTATGGTTATAATGGAGTATTAATCCTACATTTTTTTTGTGTTCAACTCTTACAAAAAGGAATGATTGTAATTAGCATAGAAGCACTAAAAAATAACTCTGAAAATTAAGGATGAACAGGTAGTCATTATATTTTACATCAGTATGGATTTGGTTCGCGAGCCGAGAATACATAAGATATGTATTTGATGTGTCACCTCAAACAAAGTCAGATGAGTGACTCGTAATTGATGCATAGTTATTATTACATCTATGGCAATCAATTTACCCAATTAGGTTCAACATGTTTAGTTCTTGCAACAAATGCAACAAGAATTGAGATTTGGCTTTGCAAGTGTACCCGTTGAGGATATCCTGAAGTCCAAAGATTCTACAGCAAACTACTAGCCCTTCCACATATACACATAGCAGCTTTGATATGCCTGCCTAGGAAGAGTATTCCAGATCTTTATCCCTAGGTAGTATTAGCTCCAGTCGAGACCCTCATACATTAAGATTCTTTTTTCTTAGTACCTCACTCTAGACTCATGTCATATATTCACACGCCAATAATCATATGCTATTTATATCTTTTGTAGAGTTTTGAACTTCTAATATTGTTGTAGCTAATAACATTGATGAATGGACTAAAGGACATGAAAATATTAATGTTATATTTTTTTATACATGTTTTATAAATATCATAATTTCATCATAATTTATTTTTTGTCCATTGTTTTACTAAATAATAAGATTTTCACATTATTTGCTCTTTTTAGTTCTTATATTGTCTTTATGCAGAATTAGTAGATCAAACATATGCATGTATACTATTGATATATGTCTTATTAATTCACTTATGATCCATTCTCAATTGAGATATCCATTATTGGACATTCTAAAGATTTTGGAGTCGAGCTTCAAGAAAATGACATATATTAATAGTATTATGTTTCAGTTAGGAAAGTATACTAGAGTTTTTTCTCTCAAATAACAAGAGATTGCTCAAAAATACTCATTTCATTTGATTCACTCAGATATTTATGTATCCTATGAGATGTCCACATATAATGACTTGCGATATTTTATTATTTCTACTGATGATTATACTTAATATACCTGACTTTCAATATTTAAAGGATGAAATCGTACCTAATGTACAAGAATCTCACTTTAGCATGAGATTTGTGAGAGTTTAATATCTCAATAATCATGTCTTCAATAATCAGAGAGAATTTATATAATGAGTTTCAAACCCGTAACATATCATCCTTGGACGAAGACACTTGTCATTGAACCAATACATGACCTCCAATACATGCATATAACATGATAACCTCTCAAATAATCAATCATTACAATATTATTCTCGCTCAAACACTTTAAACTTCGTAGTTCTTGTGAGTTGTGAGATCTGGTATATTGCTGTTTGTGTAATCGCACACTAACTTTAGTATTAGAGAAATTTTAATTTTTTTCTATTTTCATGAATTTTTATGAAAAAATTAAAACTCAGTTTAATTGTGATATTAAAATGCTAGAAAATAATAATGTTTCAAAATATATTTCTCATTAATTTTCTTATTTTTTATCAAACACAAGATGATTTATCAGACATCCTATGTTAATAGTCCGACATAATAGAATAAATTAAGAAAGAAGAAGCAACATATTGATAAGATAGCTATGATAATCCTACTACATAAGTGTGTGCCTTGATGGTTTTAGGAAGAAGTGATATTACCCACTAGTTTCCTAATCAATCGAATGCAATTTTTATTCTCTAAGTCATTTTCATATTAACTTTTATACCTGTAGAGAGATTATTTTACCTTTCATCCAGAATTTTTGGATGTATTTATTTTATTATAAATTTCCAGGCAAAGAAAGGATGATTGTGCATATCATCAAGTATATCTTCCATAGATATTCTATCACTTAGAAAAAATATAAATATTAATCATCAAAGAACACGATTCATTATGAGTATCAATGTGATATCCTTTTAGAACAATTCCTTTTACGACTTAATCCAAAAGAACACACCTTCATATAGCATATTCATAGACTCATTCCCGTGTTCAATTATTACTCCTCACATAAGGGTAACAATTGGCCAAGCTCCTATAATTGCACCTGACACTACTAGCATGGATGGCTTTATAAATAATAGTAACTGCTCACCTAGGAAGCTGCAGAAGGGAGATTAGCCTCAAGTGAGTATCCCACTGAACATAAGATGTGAGTCCCCTCATGAAAGGGAGATGAAGGTTAGGAAACTTAATAATCCCAACATAGAAATATATACTAGACAAATATGTCTACGATCTTTGCTAGATACGTCTTTTATCATATCAATTGATTCAATTTAAAGTAGCAACTTAGACTCTCCAACTACATTATTAAATGAACAAATGACATGTTCTACTTGGTATAAGGTGTCTAAAGTACTCTAATTTTTTTTTTGATATTACATTTTTTTTTCCATTATCCTCCATTGATCATTATAGGATCCCAACCCCTCTTTTTGAAACTAAATATTTTGATATTATATATTTTAATTATTCAAGATGATGACAAATTATAATTGATAAATTAAATATAATCACATCTAATCATTCTTAAAATCACATTCTAAATCCTTTGGGTAAGCTAGTCGTGGAAAGCATATAAGTGTACATGATAAATATGAAATATGAAGGAAAAAATTGTTCTACTCAAGGCGTAGTTGATAGCAAAGAGATTTACAGACTTATGATTAGCAAGATTTATTGATATTAAGTTGTTATCAAGAATATACAAATTTCATGATATATTTTCATATGATCAAAATGAATAATATTAAGTTGTTACTTTCTATTACAATATCTCACATAATAAATATACTGATTTCTTGATATATTGATTGCGGAAGGTCTTTTATAACCTAAAACAATCTCCTAGGACATGGTTAGAAAATCTTCTTCGGTACTTATCAATTTTTGATATAAAATATATGTCAAATTATTCATATTTTTTCTAATATAGATCAAGAAATCAGTATATGAAGTTAGTAATATATATCAATGAGATTTTAACTAAAAGAGATAATAAATTAAAAACACCTAAACTAAAACTATTTCAACAAACTACATTTCAAACGAATAATTTGAAATGTCTAAATTATTCTTGAATATTAAGGTAAGATACTCAAGAAATGAGATATTTTTTTTCTTACATAAGAAATACTTTAGATATTTTGTTTATCTCAATATATCAAATGTGTATCTGTTGACTCGTCATTTGATCTAGAGATAAACTTTGTCTATAAATATTAGTTCACAAATTGATTCTACTAGATACAAAAGAATTATAGAAAAATTAAACTATATAAAAATAATCAGACTAGATATTATCTATAATATTGGTATAATTAATCATTTCATAAATTTTCACATACAAATTCATATAGATGCAGTTCTCAAATACGTGAAAAAAATTCTAAGACATGAGATTTCATTCCAAGATTAAAGACATATGTGAATAAAGGCATATATATATTCCAATTATACTACAACAATTACAGAGAGATCTTTCATAAAATTCTATCTTTTTCTTTGAAGAAATAATATCTCCAAAAAAAAGTAAAAGACATATATTTATTTCTAAGTTCAATAGAGAGACAGAGTACTAAGTTATGACATTGCTACTTGTTAGCTCTAGTGAATCGGTTATTTCTTAGATGAATTTTATCTATCAATTCAGAAATCAATAATATTTTATTATAACAATCAGGAAGCTTGGCATATTAATGGCAACTCAATATTTTATGAATAGACAAAATATTTCGAGATTGATTTTCATTCACATGATAGAAGATTTAGGATAGTTCACTAGTCACAATTAACATACCTACCAACGAGGAAATTATAAACATGTTAACAAAGATTTTGAAAGATTCAAATTATTTTTCTCTCTTCTAAGTTTGGTGTTTGCAACATGTACATACCAACTTTAAGAAATGTATTAAGGTTTGATTTTATTTTTTTATTATTTATTTTTTTTTCCTCTTTCATTGTTTGAGAGCACACGACATGTGGGATGCCCCGAACCATATATATAGTGGGTATTAAATTTTCAAACTATTTTTTGGTAATTAACATAGTTTTTAAAGGTGTTTCTAGGGCATACCTCAAGGCAACTGAGGGAAAAACTCTTGGAGGCATTTTTTAAAAACATGTCTTCTAAAAGATGCATCCCTATTCTAGTAAAGCATCAATGAGAAACGCTCTGCTCTGGCCTTTGACATAGTAAACAGGAGGCATACACATTGTGGGACCTTACATGGCCAATAATGGAAACTAAAAAACGCAACATAATGTGTAAAACAATAACCCAATTCCTGAATTCCCGATTGAGAGAACTTCAGGCAGAAAATGCTTAATCTCATGCAGTGACGAGTGCTCCACCTCAGGCAGCTACAGATTGTAGTGCACCTTCTCCGGTGATGATCATTGTTGTTGATCGTATGTCACAATTTCCCTCTTCATGGTTTTCTCCTCTCAGCTTGAAGTTTAGGGGGAACAAGTTGGAGGAAATACATACTTCTTTTCCTTTCTCGACTTCATCTCCCATAGTATTCTCCCTCTTTCATGGTTTTCTCCCTTTGTCTCTCTTGACAGTGGAAACAAAGAGAAGGCTCTTCACCCTCTTTGTAGACCCTATTCAAATATGTATTATTATTATTTTTTAGTCAATCAATTATAATGTTGTATAGAAATTAGAATATTATTATTGATGTTTTTTTGTAGAATAAATTCTTGTTTGAAATTTTCAAACAAAATTGTGTAAATATATTATTAAAATTTTTAAAAAATAGTATTTAAAATATAAATTTTGCAATCATATATACACAAGAAGAGTGAATAAAATCAAACATTACTTAGTTAGAACTTAACATGATATAAAATCATTATATATATATATATATATATATATATACGCGCACACACACATACATAATTAAATTAGTTTAAATGAAACAAATAACATATATCTATCTAAAATTATATACTAGTTTTTTTTTTATTTAAATCAATTAATTAATATATTTTATTTTAAAATTCCTTACAATTATATATTTTAAATTGTATATTGTTATATAATATTAAACATAAAATCACATAAACAAGAATATAATAAAATTATATAAAAAAATAAGATATAAATCAAGCTCTTATATAATGAGCATATGTGATTGTGTCAACCACATGTCAGGCACTTCCAACAATAATGCATTACAAAATAAAAAAGAAAAAAAACTATAAAAGTTGTGAACTATAACACTCTCTCCTTCAAGTTGGTGAGTAAAAATACAAGATACCAAGCTTAGAAAAAAAAAAGTAAATTGAGGCATCTTCAAGGCTTCATAAAGATATCAGTTGACTATTTTACTGTCTGAATATATATTCTAGCAATGATCCACTGTTAAATATTCTCCCTGAGAAAAAAATAATTCATTTCTATATATTTTGTCTGTTCATTAAATATTTGATTGGAAATTATATCGCACTGTTTGACTATCATAATAAAATTAATATAATAAGAGAGTTGATACATAATTTTCTCAAGCAGATGTTACATTCAAATTATCTTACAAATAATTATCATCAATATTTTTTTCAATTTATACATTGCATTTCAGCATAATTAATTGTTTCTTATGTTTCTATGAGATAGTGTTGCCTTTAAGAAAAGTATAAAATCATATCGTGGACCTCATATCAATTCATATTAGTACATAACTCATATATAAATACTCAGTTAACTACAATTGCTCATGATCCCAAAAAAAAAAAAGATCTTGAATCCCTGAAACTTCTTCACATACATCTGTATGCAATGAATTATATCAAGATAAATCTACCAATAAGAATATAGAAAATCACTAACTATACTGATTACGTATATTATATCTAGTATGGTCATATTCAGATACTTAATCATCCATATAATTCTCCTATAAATAATAAAATCAACTAGAACGATCACATCAAAAATAAAATTAATACATAAATCAATAAGAATATCTACTGAAGCACAACCCAAAAATCTAACTTTAATAAGAGTACTAAGCACATATCTTCCATGTGATAACATGATTCTTCTAGTATTTCACATGCATAATCAGTAAACAAAATATCATCCACGTGCATAATTAGTAAACAAAATATCATTTACATGCATAATCAGTAAGATCATCATGTCGTCAATACTCTTTTAAAAAAAATCTATGATGCATATACGTAATCCAAATGAGGTTACTATCTATGAAAATCTTGCAAACCAAAATCTCATTAATTGCTTCATGTCATATAATATTTTTTCACAATCTACAAACTATATTTAATTATACTGTTTGAAACCCAGATAATTATTTCATATGGATTTCCTTCTCAATATCACCATGAAGAAATGTATTCTTCAAATCTAGCTAGTATATCCTCCATTGATGAGATGTTGCCAATGAAATACAAATTTGTATTAAGATTATCTTAACCACTAGAAAAAAATGTCTTTGTAATTCACCTTTAATATATGAGTAAATCTTTTAGCAACAAATATTACCTTAAGATAATTTATTTTCCTATTTGAACATGTTTTTATAGTGAACACCAATTTGTGGCCAGCAACAGACCTTCCCTAAAATCATGATAGTAGTTTTTAAGTATCAATTGAGTGAATGACATGCATCTCTTCCAGCATGACCTGGCATCATTCTAGATAAAATAATATCTCAAAATGATACTTGGATATCCTAGTACTATCAAAAATAATAATAAATAAAACAAAAAAAAATATGACAAATATATAAAATTGAGTACTAGGTACAATTATTTTATCTCTTCTAGAGAATAATCAAAAGATCAAGATCAATGTATTGTTAGAAAATGAGTTAGGTGACCCAAGCCTAACATGAGACAACTAAATTTCACTAGTTAGATGGCCCAAGAATGACATGGCATGCTGGGAGTCGTGCTGGGCAACTACACATGCAGGCTCACAACATGGTTCATACCATGTTGGGCCTAGAAATTCAACACACATGTCGAAAATGATTTGGTCTTGCACGATGGGCTTAACGGGCTCAACCTGAAATGAATTTTCTTTGGCACATGCAGGTCACATGCCTCAAATTGAAATTCACAAACTAGAAATGTCTGAATTTGAAATTGAATCAAAGTCAAACCAACATCGAAGTTGACTTGGTTAGAGAAAATTTAAAAAAAAAAATTTTGAAAAAAAAATAATGCCAATGACTACTGATCTATTGCACCTTTCCACATGTCATGTGACATGTGGAAAATAAAAATCACCATGCATATCACACCCATGCTCATGCATGATATGAAAGATGATTTTTTATTAAATCACCATGCAGCACATGCCTAGGCATTGAATTTTAAGTACAATCACAATAAACACAATCCAAGGGACAAAAAATTCTACCATTAAAAAATAAAAATAAAAAATATATTTTTTATAAAATTCTATAAAAAGACATTTTATGTTATTAATTCTCAACCTCATCCAAAGCAATCTTTTATTTTCTCTCTCTTATTGAAATTCTATCTCTAAAATCTCTAATTGCTTATTTTTTTTATTTAATATATATTGTTATTGTGGGATATTAAATTTATAAATATTTATAATCTATAATTGGCACCAAAAAGTAGTTGATCCAGCAAATTATAATCCACATTCAAGAAAGTATGATTGCGAGCCTATAAATTTATAAGAAACACATTTACTAATTATTTTTTTTCTATTATGAATAGGATATAATTAAAAGGTTATCTACTTATAACTCTCATCTACAAATATTTAGAAGGAAATCCTACAGCAGAAAAAAAATATACAATCCACACTGTTCGAATCAAAACTGAGTATTCTTTAGAGTCTTCAGTTTTCCGATCCTATAAACAAACATTAAATAAAAGTAAAAACTAAACTATATTTAATTATTTAAAAAGAAAACTCAAAAAAATTATAACATAACAACCAAGAATGAACATAACTTTAAAAAGTAATAAAGATTCAAACTGAATATTATATATAATAATTTTAGAGATTTTTTCATTAACTACAATAATATTTTTAGAATAAAAAAAAATTATGATTTGTGTATAATTACTAATAATATGAATATTAGTTTATATATCGATAATTCAAAAATTTAAAATGAGAATATAAGTAAAAAAACTATTAATACATGGAAGAATGAAAGCATATAGTATTGTCTTAAAAAAGAGTTTTATATTCTCCTCTTTAGTAAATATAAATGTCACAGTAAATAAAGTCTATCATAGCTCCTAAATAGCTTTGATAGTCAAACTATTTCTCTTAATATTACATAAAATTCAGTCGCTTCTATGAAAATATCATCTAATAGTTATATTTTGTGTGACCCTTCTTCATCCAATACAAACACTACAGAATGAATTTTCTTTGTTTGTCTACCAATGTTATATCACAATTCTCAAACCAACAATCAAGACACAATTTGTCTACCTAATAAATAGGATTTCTCAAAATCCTAATTTGAGTATACTATGATTTTCTTGAATGAAGAGAAATCATAATTTTAGAGTTTTTCCAAAATCCTAATTTGGGTAAAACTTAAAAATGTTCAAAATTTTGAAACACACCCCAAAACCCTAATTTTTTGGCACCACAAATTCTATCAAGGGTAAAAAAATTCATAAACCACCATACGCATTATGCACTCCATGCACAACCACACATAAAGGTATCAAGCAGGCGGGATGCCACGGACACGACACAAAGCAAGCCCTAATTCAACAGTGTCATGCACTACATTGTTCAGAACTGTGCCTAGATTATAATCATGTCATCCCGTGGCATCACTCATGTCATATTGGGCCAAGGTTGCATGAGCCTCATGTTGTGCCAGCACATATTGTCCAATCGGGTCTAAAAAAACAATATTTTTTAAATTTTTTTAAGCCATCGAATTACATCTAAAGTCTCATTTGTAGAAATCAAATGGTTATCGGATTTCTCTCCTATATAATATTTAAAAAAGATAAAATATATATTTTTTAATAGAAAAATTTTATAAATAGCATATTGAAAAAAAAAAGAATGAATTTTTAAAAATTTTTATATATTTATTTTAAAAATAAAAATTTAAGCCATTGAATTATATCCAATGGCTCAACTTGAATCATACATGTACACTCCACTCTAAATTTAATTTGTGCTCTTTTCTGCCCATTTTTTAATAATTTATAATTTTAATAATGTTTATTTGTTGATGGGAAGTCACTACCAGACATGACAAAATGGGATAAAGCACCCAAAATATCTACTGCACACATAAAATTAAGGAACACATTACAATTGTGTTAGAATTAAATTATTTATTTAGTAATTGTTAGATTAATAAATAAATTTAAAAAATTAGTATTAAAGTTTTAAAAAAAAGTCTCTCCTACTCATATTTCTAGTCCAGTATCATGCATTAAAAAAATAATAAATAATAAATTTTATAAAAATAAATTAGACATAGACATAAAAAATAACGATAATTAAATTGAATAGTCCAAAACCAAAATCAAGTTTTCTCATTAGGTCTCCATCCAGATGACTTAAACCCCTAAAAATAGGCAAACTTCAATAGTTTAGACATATTTTAATATAATTAAAAATAAATACAAGAGATATATAAGAAAAGTCGACTAAGTGTATATATTATAAAAATATATATACATATAAAAGTACTTGTAATACTTATCATCTTAAAAGATATGTCAATTAATACACTACAAAACATGATCATTAAATTTCAAACAAACTCAACTTAATAAAGTTATCTTTGAAGTTAGATTTTCAAAAGATCCTAGAGTTATTCAAAAAATTCAAGCCTATGATCAGCATAGCTGTCATAGAATCTCAAACAAACTCAACATGATCATTAAATTTCAAGTTCATCAACCTCTTTTATTTACTATATTTTGGGAGAAAATAGATGGCAGAATTAATTAATTATATGAATTTTCTAATTAGATTCAAAGGATCCTAGAGTTGTTCAAGCAATTCAAACCTATGACCAACTTGGGTGTCATAGAATTCATAGATTTGTCAATATGAATAACATAATTAAAATATATTTAATTAAAAAAATAATTAATAATTAACAAACTTAAAATATATAATTAAATAATATTCATAATATCTGACATTTAAACTAGTCGTAATGACACATCATTCACATGTTTTATCACATACTATATTGATTCTAAGTAATAAACAAATTTAGATTTTTTGAGATCCTACATCTGCATAATGACCTACCAATTTATGAGTGTCTGATGAGAATATTTAGAGAATATAATATTCAAAATAAAATTTTTAAAATTATATTTGATGTACTCTTAACTGATATTTTTTATGTTAAATATATATGTCATATAATTAACCTAATAGTATAAACAAGAATGAAAACCATTTCTCCACAATAAAAAATATAATGAATTTACTAAAATACCTTAAAACATCAAACAGATAAAAAGAATTTTATAATCTGAGTGTCAAAAGGCCTAAAAAGAAAAAAATTTTAAATATATGTCAGATATCGTTGAAATTATATATATTTGATATTAGAGTCATGTGTTGGCTATCAACAAATAATATCTGACAATGTCAATAATAAAAGTAGCAAACTTATTATTACCATTTCAAAATAAAAGATATGAATTTTATTTTTAATATTCATTAAGATTTTATATGATACTACAAACATGTGTTTGCCTATGTATAGTGTACACTCACTAATTTCATTGCACTTGGATACATAAGCAATATTAGTAATATGTTTAGCAAATATAGGGGACACAATGGTTTTAGTATCATAGCTATTGAAATAAAAATCAAATATTTAAAACACTGATCATCTATTCAATCTCTTTATTGTTTGAGTATTTGTATGAATCTTATAATCAAGATGAAAGTAATAGAAAACATATTAAAATATAAATCAACCTACATGAATTAAGCAAAAGAACCAAATGATTAAATTTATAAAAAATTAGATAATATATTTACATATTATGATACTAGGTATATTAATTTTAGCAAGCGACCAAGTACAAACATGGGCATCATATTCGGATATAATGACTATGTCATTCAGTAAACTAAGGACAAACAACAAAGTAGTCCATGAAATATAAGCAAATTATCTTTGTACTTTGATATCAATTACTATTTTATATTATCAAATAATAATATTAAGAATTTTGATATATTGAGTTGGTAAAAATCATATGAATCCACTTATTTCATGTTATCCAAGATGACACGTGATTTACTGACTCCTCGGGTATCTAGTATAACATCAAAGTTTGGTTTTTATGTGATTGAATTTTATTTTAAATAAGAAACCTAAATTACGACTAACCATCATAGAAATTCTTTCATGCTTAAAGGATTATGAAAATTCAAAGATAAGTATTCAGGATAAAATAAAAAATTTAGTAGTCAATGATAACTTAAATGACATCATGAATTTTGAGGCTATTGTTTGGCATGCCAATTATCGAATAAAATTAATTATTTTAATGATTATTTATAAAAAGTCTATATAGAAAAAAATTTAAAATAAATAATTTTACTAAATTAAAATTTTTAAATAATTTTGACAATTATAATCAATAGTGAAACTAAGTTATTTTTATGACAAATAAAAACTTGATAGATTATTGAGAATGAGAAAAGTAAAAAGTCATATAAAATTAACATTCCTTGTATTACAACTTTGTAACACCTCATTAAGCTGTTGAATAGTTAACATGCATTATTGATCAAAGGTGTACACAAATAGTCATGATAATCTTCATATGTCATGACATTGTCACCTCGTTGACACAATTATTTTACTATGTAATATATTATTTTTAGTTATAAAACTTTTTTGGAGTTACAGTCACACTAGCTCATAATATTTTTTATGGCCGTAACATTAATTTCTTATCATAACAATCAAGTATCTCATTAATACAAAAAATCACATCTCATTCCCAAAATCATGATTTTTTCAATACAGAGCTATCAAGTCTAAGACAAAAGTATAGGTGTTATTCCCAATAACACAACTTTCAACTATAGAAAATTCTAAAGAGCAATACTCAACTCATGATCATTTTTAGTATTGCGACTCTCTGATCTAGAAAAATAACCAAAGCCATAGCTGATTCTCAGTATTGTGAATTTAGATTATAGAAAATAAAAACACAAGTCATGATCATTCCTAGTATCACACCTTAGTATTACAGAAGCAAAATGTATAGTCACGATTATTCTTAGTACTATGGTCATCTGATACAAGAGAGAGAAATCAAAATCACAGCCTATTCTCATAATTGATGCTTTGTGTTCCATAGACAAAATGTACAAACATAATCATTTCTATTATCATGGCATTCTAAAACTAGAAAATGACTAAAGCTACAATTCATTCTAAGAGTCACAATTTTGTGTTACATAGACCAAAAGGTAAAATCATGACATTCCTAAAAATCATTACTTTTGATTTAATTTCGCATTCAATCATTTGAGTATAAAAAGAAAAAATATAAAATTTTAAGAATTTTCTAAGACACAAGAAAAGAGACGTAAAACTAAAATTTTGAGAATAAAATTTTGCTCAACCCTAAGAAAGATTCATGAGCAAATGGATAATATAAATCACAAGCATAAACCATAAGAGGGGAGTGTGAATTCTGACTCACCCTAAGGGCAAATCCAAGGCACACAACACAACATTATGCATTTAGAATTTGATTCCTAAATACTCTTAAAGAATGTAATTTGAAACCTAAAATTTCATAAGATATATCTCAAATTATCTCATATGAATTCCTCCACAATATTAAACAAAGATACGATCTAGAATTATTGTATTTAATTTCTTGTTATGAATGCTTGATTAATAAATGATTTTACCTTTTGATTTTATTGTGGTTTAGTATTAATGGATGTGATATTAATATATAGAATTAAAATTAAGATTTTATTATTGGTGAATTTGTGTGTGCTATCATGGTGAATTGTAACAAATAAGTCATAAAACACACTCATGCATAATGATAGAAATAAAGTGATAACTCTTTTAATTATGATAAATGAGACAACTTTTTACATTAAAACTCAACATTGTGGTATATTAATCATACAAATATAATACTTACGAAGCCGAAAGCAAGAATATTTTTATAAGTCAATTCACTATGTATATTCTAGAAAAACTAACTATCAATTAATATAGTCATTTTATTTAATATTTTCCAAGTAATTTCAATTTAATGTGTGAGTCACATATCATCGTGGTGGACAATGATAGATAAGTCATAAGACACGTGTGGTTAGAGTTAACTCATATGGCGATGACAATCCTAAGAGTTACTTTCTATCATATGACTACTACCAGTGAGATTTAAAAAAATATATATGTTAATTATGCGATATAATGCTTATGAAACTGAAAGTATAAATATTTTTACGATTAATATCAATTTACATATATATGATACATAAGATAGAAGAATAATAATACACATATGAAGCAACTACCAAGGACAATTGATAGGTTACCTAAAATATATGAACTTGTGAATAACTTTTAGGTTGAAATAATTTATCATTGCAGTGATAAAAATAGTTATTAGAAAAATAGTTACCTAAAATATACGATTAAAGGGAATAGTTATAAGAAAATCATCATTAGAAAGAACCTAATAGTTAACAATCACTTTGCATGTTATTAGGGCATTATGATATTTTTATATGAGTTCAAGCTTCATTTTATAACCATACACAATAATATCCAAAGTATTTAGATAAATTATCATGCATAATGAAATATATCAAACCTAGTGATTTAAGAATTTTATCTAAAATCTAATCTTTAGCATTTCAACTAGGACATTAATTGACTAACAGTTAATTAATCGAATTGCTTACACAATTTCTATGGGATCAATATCTAGACAAAAAAATTATTTTACTACTTGTACGACTTATCTACTTATGAGACTAATTAGAAAAAAGACTCATCCAATGAGATTTTTGAACTTTGCATAATCTTAAAAATTAGATATCATAACTAAATCAAAACAACTACCAATACTACTAGCTTCATCAAACATAATGATTTGAATCATGCTATAGACATAAATTGATCATGAATATTAAAGGATTAACGTGTGATGCATGTCACTTTTGATGATATTGTAATAATGTCATTTATTTTTAAAATTTTTTAATTTATTATTATGTTTCATATGATATCATGTTGCTTAAAAATTAGATATCATAACTAAATCAAAATAATAATTTCTATCATATGTATGTTGCTTTTGATCATGGACACTAACTGAAAGAGTCCATGATCTAGAGGTGGCAAGTGGGCCGAGCGGCCCAGGCACAGCCTGACTGAGCCATGCCCAGCCCTACACAGCACAATCTATAACAGTACATGGACTCGTGTCGTGTCGGCTCGAGGAACAGCTCATTCTGTGCTGGGCTAGGGGGTGCTGGGTCTCATGTTAGGCCAAGCACAACCCAGCTGCCTGCCCATCAACACGGTCCAGTGGCATGGTAGGCTACCGTGTTCAGATGGGATTTAGGGTGAGGTCCGATTAGATTGCACCTAACATGCACGTTATTTTAAAAAATATATATTTATTAAAAAAAATTCACCCCTCTTTTTACACGTTGCATGTTTTTTTAAAAAAAATTGCCACGTGTTTGGCTAAGGGCGTGCATCAGCATGTGTGGCTAAGCAGCTAAAAAAGCATGCTGAATATTTCACCAAAAAATATGGTGCATTAGATTCTAAGCAAATCCACCTAAGCAATTGAATCTTTGAGGTTGAATCTAGTTCAGCTTCTATGTTGACCACCTTCATATACTGCAATGAGTTAGAGAGGGAAGACACGGTCAAACTTATCACTAATGAGTCTTCCAATTAGATTTCGAGGTCAGTATCATACAAACATATTGTTAGCCTGCATATAATAAGATTTCTAGATTCACTTGTAAGAACGACATACTAAAATATTATAAATTAGAAAAATAAATAATAATTAATATATTTTAAAAATATAGTGACATGGTATCCGTGGTATTCGATATCTGAACTAATCACGATGATGCATCTTTTGTATACCTAACCGCCCACTATTTAAATTCTAAATATACACTAAATAAAAAAATATTAGGATTTTCAAAAATTATTCATCCTCATGATGATCCGACCATATATGAGTACATGATAAAATCTTTTGAGAATATAATATTCAAAATATAATATATAATATCACATTTAATAACTTATATAAACAATGAAGAAACTATTAACATGTTTGTTAGGACCATTAGAGACGGACTATTAGATGAGATTTTTTATATTAAATATATGTGTCACGTCATTAATCTAATAATACAAGTGGAGATTAAGGTTATTTCTCTCGTTTTAGAAAAAATATGTTACACGCTATAATATCTTTAGATGCCTAGCAGACAAGAAAAATTTGATAATCTCTGTTTGTCTACGGGTCTAAAGAAAAAAAAATTCCAAACAGATGTGAGATACTATTAAAATAACACTTACCTGATGTTGAAGTCATGTGTTGAATATAAACATGTGATATCTAGTTATGTCAATAGTAAGAGTGACAAACTTATTATTGATGACAAAGACTGAGATACAAGAATTTTATTTATAAAATTACTAAAGATTTTTTATGATATGATGAACATGTATTCGTCAGTTTATATTATTACCACTTACATTGCACTTAGACACATATGCAATATTAGTGATATATTTAGGAAGTTTAGAGATGAACTGATATTTAGTGATATAAATCTTGAGATGAAAACCAGATACTTGATGTACTGATCAACCATTCTCTCTTTATTATCTGACTGTCTGCATAGACCCTAAGGTTAAGATAGAAGATGTAAAGAACATTTTGACATACGTATCCTCGTACATGAGCTAGGAATACTCAAAGTTTTAAAAGGCAAATGTGTAAGGCAATGTGTTTTTGTATTCGTCAGGTGAGACATAAACATCGAGGCATTGAGGCGTAAGCTTTTTGAGCCTCACAATATATAATTAATTTATTTTTTAAAATATATAAAATAAAATAGCATAAATAAAAACATAAAAATAATTCATTAGAATTATTAAATAGACATATTAGTTCACTACTTTCACAAAAAACCATAACAAAGTCATAAAATATAAAATAGATTCAACTATATTTAATAGCTTCAAACTTTAACAAAAAGTTATAACCAAGTCATAAGATATAAAATAGAGTAAATTATTTCAATTTAACTTCTCATTATCAATGTCATCATCATCCTCATCCAATGTATCAGAAATAGGTAAATATTCACTATTATGTATCCTAATTTCATGTAAATCTTCATCTTCATCAATTAATGTCAAATTGAACTCCTTCTATTTGCTTCTATCTCTACTTGTACCTAGTATAAATTATTAATTAGGGATAAATATTATAAGTTCTTTTATTAAATTTAATCAAATTTATGAATTCAATTTTGAGTACTTACTTGCTACTTCATTATGTTTTCTTTTATAAGAATGGGAAGAAATCATGTGATCTGATGATGCTTGAGTCTGTTGAGAGTTAGATGACACAACTCTAATAGCATTAATATCAAATAACTCATCATCTTAAAGCCAACAAAAATCAAGGGGGATGAGAGGATCTTTTTACTTTGGAATTCAATTATCATCCAAATCAATCTCCTCTACCAAAATCAAATCAATATTTTGTTTCCTTTATAGGCTTCATTCCCTCAATCTAATGTTGTACCTTACATACACAAGAACATTCAACATTTGATGTTCAAGTCTATTTCTTTTTTTTGTATGTAACTGCAAATAATAAAATAAAGTAATGTATATGTTAAAATGAAATAAAGTTTTCTAACATTGAAATAAGAATAAATATATAAAAAATTACAAAAATAGAAATATTATCGATTCAAATATGCTCCAATTTCTTTCACATCCCGAAGCATTACAAGTAAGGCTAAGGACTCGAATAACAAACTTTAGCAACTCTAATGTTGAACTCCCAAAATACATCCACCAACCTGTAGGACTTCTAAATATTCGAGAATCAATTGCAATACGACTCTCAAATTCACTCATTGCTTGGTCAGATGAGTCAAACTGAATGTCAGCTTTTAAACATTCTTAATAATCCAATATCTTATCCATGCATTCAAATAATTCCTTCCTTACCTCATCAACATTAAAGAACTTATCCTCGTACCACAATTGAGGATTAAGATAGTAACATGCTACGTGTAAATGTCAATGAAGTTGCAGAGTCCATCTTGCATCAATTATTCTCCAAATTGAGTCATATTTTATCTCCCCGTCCCCACAATTAAATGCAATATTCTCCTTAGCCGAATCCATCAACTCATAAATATGACTCATATTTGGTCTTTCCTCTGAATCAACCTCTCTCGAGACACTAATAAATAGAACAGTGATCTTTATGCAAAAAACAACAAGAGGCCAAAAATTTGAATCAAACAATACTATACTTCGAGCTCTCAAGACACTAATGAAGTAACAAACCATATAATTACTAGATGAAAAAGTTCATGATTTTTTGTAAATGTTCTCATCAAGCTAAGTACCCAAGTATACCCATATATGAACTTCATTACTTGTCTAACTCCAGCAAGTGTAGTAGTATGAACATTTACCTTTCCAATATCTTACAAAATCAAATCAATACAATGTGCAAATGAGTCTATCACAATCTTCTCCTATTTTCTATAAGTCTCATTACAATATTCACATAATTAGAGACATTATCAGTAAGGACTTACATAATATTCTTTTTCCCAATTTCTTCAACCACGTCATCAAGATATTTGAACATCAATTCCCCATTTTTTATTGTATCAGAAATATCAATTGATTTCATAAACCAAGTATTAGCAAGATTATTCACCAAAAAATTGATAAGACATTCTTTTTCCATCTGTCCAACCATCAGATATAATTGAAAATCCATATTGTTTCCAAATTTTTTTGTGATCTTCCATAATGATACTTAGGTCATTCACCTCTTCTTTAAGAATAATATCATCAATTCGTGCATAAATGGAGGCTTAAACTTAGGCTCAAAATTTACAACTGCATCCATCATAGGAATCTAATAAAAATCATTCACAGTGTTGAATGTGAGACCTTTTGAATATATAAACCTACTAATTTTTCTACCCACTTCCTTCCTTTCTTCTTGCTTCCACCTTAAATTCAAAATATTTTGATGAGGTTGTAAGTGGTAAATTTATATAAGGGTCCCCTAGGTATAGGTTCCCCACTCCAACTCTCACTCCAACTCCCACTCCCTAAGGCTCTCTCATGCATTGAAGTTGGACTCATACCAATTTCTTGAAGCAATTCATTTCTTTTCATTTTTTGATCCTTAAAATTGGTCAATACATCTTTGCGTTCCAATATAACATCTTCACTAACTTTGTGGGAGTTCCGGCTAAGTGATACTTGAGTCTATCCACCCCTCCCGGACATCTTTGATTACAAAATTCACATTTTAAATATTGATCCCTGAAAACTTCAATAACATATTTCCACACAAAATCTTTTCTTGAAATTTTTGAATTGGAGGAACTCATTCTTAAAAAATACCAATAATAATATTCATATTTCTATGTAACAATATAATTGACTAAAAAATAATAATAACTTAACAATACATAATTAAAAGGAAATTAAAAATGAAATTCATAATTTAATTTGTAAAAATTTTAAAAAACCAATATTTATTAGAAAAAATAAAATTCAGAATTTTATTGATTTTAAATAAAAATTTAAAAAAGCCTTTATTTTTTAAAAAGAATTTACAAATGAAATTAAAAATTTAATTGGTTTAAAACTTTAAATTTGAAAAAACTAATATTTTTTAGAGGAATTTAAAAATAAAATTCAGATTTTAATTAGTTTAAAAATTGAATTTCCTCTTTAGAGGAAATTAAAAAAGAAATTGAAAATGTAATAAGTTTAATTGATCAAAATTAATTCCAAGAGATGCTATTTGAATTAAAAAAAATTTGATGAAGAAAAAAAATTCTTAATTGGTCAAAATAATCAAAATGATTTAATTGGTAAAAACATTTTTTATAAAACTCATTTAATTGGTGAAAAAATTTCATGAAACCCATTATAAATTATTAAGTTTCACTTAAATAAATTTTAAAAAATGACAGGAAGATCAAAAGAGGGGAGAAAGAAGAATGGATAAATTGGGAGATCAGGAGAGATGGGCGATCGGGAGATAAAGAGGGAGATCATGAGAGATAATAGAAGAGGGAAATCAAAAGAGATAAAGAGATTAAGAGAGAAAGAATTTGAAGTGAGATGGAATGAAGAGATGAAGAAGAGGAGGGCGCATGACATACCTGTTGATGAAGCCCAGAAGCCGAGATGCGATCGCCACTAGAGAAGATCGAGCTGGTTTCCATCATCGTAAAGATCAAGCAGGGATGTAAGCTATTTTAGGGTTTTTATCCTTTTTTAAAGGACACAAACTCCCAAACGCATACGCATCCCTCTTCAAGGCATGATAGGCACGATCAAAGCGCACCTCAAACACGATTCACTGAAGAAGGCGATGCCTGTCATGTATTTCACTTTTTTTCAAATGCCTCAAGGCGTTTCTTCCTCCCCTCGCCCCCAGGCACATGTCAAGGCGTACCTGGAAAACGCCTCTAAAACCATTGGGAACACTAACCCAAAGGGTTCATTCATGAGTTATTTAAATACTAAGACACTAGGTATAATAGTAGTTATAGTCAATCTCTGAGTACGAACATGAGCACCTTATTCGAAAATAATAATTTCTTCATTCAGTTAACAAGAAAGAAATGATAGAATGAAACATCAAATATGAGCGAACTGTCTCTATACTTAGATACAGAAAACTGCTCAATCCTATCACATAATAATAATAAAAATAGTAATATTTTACAATGATAAAAATCATATGAGTCCACATATCTCATGTTGTCTAAGATGCCAAAGGATCAACTAACTCCTTTGATGTCGAGCATAACATCGGAGTATGTTTTTTCTGTTATAATCAATATAATTTTAGATAAAAGATCGAGAATACAACCAGATATCGTTAAGGCACTGACATGCATAAAAGATTGAAAATATTTAAGATTGGGCATTTAGGATTGTATTGGAACAAGAGCGGGACAATTACTGGCAGATGATGACTCTGAGACTTTGAGAAAGTTGAGTCCACCGCTAGTGATACCATCAAATACTTACGTGATAATGATCAGTTATATACTCATACTGATTAGTATTGAGATTGAGGCATTGAGTTTGCATTATTACGATTGAGATTGATGATTTTTATTTTATGTTGTTATTAGTTGTGACATTGTGTTATTTTATTTATTTTTGGATTAAATGATGAATAAATGGATCGATATATTTTTTTGATATTTTAGATTATTTATTATACTTTGTTATTTATGTTAAAAAAATTATTTTTTTATGATTTATATGAAATAAATAAATAATATAATATTGCAACTCATAAAAGGTAATTTAAAATTTGTAAAAAAATTAAAATAATTAATCCAAAGGGTGGGGGTGAGTCCGAGACGGTGATGGCGAGGGTAACTCAAGTCGAGTGCGAGTTAGTCTCAGACTTTGAGTCCTAGCTGGCTAGCTATGCTAAGCTAGGCCTAGGCTGGAATATCCGAGCCCAAATCAACCTAATTTGGCACGACCCAATCCAGCCCAAATCAGGCCAAACTCGAGCCAGGAGTGCACCACTGGGCCGGCCATTATTGTTCATGTCATGTCAGCATGACATGGCCCATTTAACACCTCTATTATAATCTATAAAAAAGATCTTAGGTTTTAAAGACTTTATCATATACCTCAAGTCCTCAATATGCAAAAAGCTAAGTCAAGGTGAACACGTCAAAAAGAATCTAAGAAATGAGTAACTATACTAATTGCGTATATTATATCTAGTCTAATCATAATTAGGTAATTAATATTTTTTCTACAATTCTCTTATAAATAATAAAATCAACTAGAGAAATCACATCAAAAATGAAGCCAATATCTAAATTAATAAAAATATCTACTGGAATACAACCCAAAAAACTAACTTCTGTATGAGTATTAAATGCATATCTCATTTATGACAAGAAAAATAAGTTATTTATATTCCAATAAAATATTCAAGTCTTTCAAAATTCGTCTAAAAATGTATTAAAAGATAGTCCTTGAATTTGATAATTCTCAACTCATCTCTCATAATCAAAATATAATCAACGTAGATAATCAACAAAAATATCCTACCATACGGACTCCTCAGAAAAAATAAAAAAAAATTAGTAAAACAATTGTATAATGCAAACAAAGTGACTACATATGAAAACCTAACAAATTAGACTCTCAATAACTACATCAGGACATATGATACTTTTAAATCTATAAACTATATCTGATTATACTACTCAAACCCCTAGTGAATGCTCTATATATACCTCATTCTCAAGATCACTATGAAATAATGCCCTTAAGAGCAAGTGTCCTGATAGTATACGTTAAATATCTAAGTGTATTCTTTTACTTTAATGTTTGCCTTAAGGTGATTTATCTTTCCACCTAGACTAATTTTCAAATTGAACATCCACCTACAACCAACAATAAATTTTCCTAGAAGTCATGGAACTAGTTTCTAAGTCTTATAAAAATGTAGGACATACATGTCTTCTATCATTGATTGGCACTATCCTAGATAAAATAATATCTCAAAAAAAGACTTCGGTACGTTAGTATTATCAATAAAAATAATAAAATACATAAATAAAGAACAAGATAAGAGTATGAAAAAACTTATAAAATCAACTGTTGAACTGAGTATAACTTTTTATTCCCTATTAGAGAGCGATGAAAAAGTTAAGATCAAAGAAGTTAGCTACAAAATCATTTGACTCCTCCATAGGCTCATCTGTGATCTAAAAAGACTAAGCAATTCTCTCTCCTAGTATAGATTATAAGTAATAAGTAGTCAAGTCTTCTAGTTATTAATTCAATATAAGTTTGTATGATTACAAACTCATATACTATCATATCATCTGGGTCTAAATAATATCCCTCTTCTTAAGAAATCTTAATCTCTCATAATTCAATATAATTTGAATTTGTTGAAAGGTATTATTATTCCATGGGAGCAACATTATACTGTGTACCAACATGATCAGATATAGCTGATGAATAACACTTTATGCTAACTAATAGCTTAAGGAGAGTTGCATATAAGAGAAAAAATAATGAATCAAGATACAACATATAGATTCACTCTTCCTAGGCTTACTAAAGAATAAGTTATGATCAAAAAATAATAATATTTATATCATTAAAATCTTATTAGTCTTTGATGAAAATTATTTGTACACTCTTTGAGTACTAAAATATTAATAAAATTACATTTTAATACCTTAAATATCAATTTATCTCATCATAAAGAGTAATATAGGACATAACAAATACATTCAAAAACTCTAAGCGGCGAGCTAAGTAATTTCTTTCCAAGATGTAAGATCTGAAAATATATACACTAAGAAGAGACAGAATAGGACATCTAATTGATGAGTAGGTTGTATTTAAAATTATCTCTCCAAAAATATTTTAGAATACTTTTTTCAATTAAAATTATCTAAGTCATCTTAATTAGATGTATATTCTTTCTTACCGCAATTTTATTCTATTAGGATGTGCCAACAAAAGAACAATATATAATTTTATTATTCTTATAATAATAATTAAATCAATCCAAAAAATATTTTAATATATTATCACTTAAGTTTTTAATATTTTTATTAAATTAAATTTTTATCATTTTATAAAAAATCTAAAAAAAATTATGATATGTCACGAAAGAAATATATTCAAATATATATCGAGCAGCCATCAACAAAATAATGAGATACATAATTACTTTTATTATTACATCTCTATTAAGTCCCTATATGTTTGAGTGTATCAAATCAAATGAGGTACTACTCAAACTAAAATTGCATGTAGAATAGAAAGCTCAGATAAATTTTCTTAACTGACATATCTCACACTTCAAGATTAAAATTTCCTAAAACTAGAATAAAGTATTCTCAACTTAACCAATGATTAGTGACTAAGCTAATAATGCACAAATAATAGATTCAAAATACTCAAAAATCTAGAAAAAAAATTTATAATAAAAAAAAATATATAATCTAACATGTTCAATCTCAAATTGAGTCTTCCTCATAGTCTCTTGATCTTACGGACAAATGTTTATAAAAAAAATAAAATCATAAATGAATTATTAGGAAAAATAACTCAAGATAATAAACTAAAGAATAATAAAGAATAAATAAGATACGGAAAAGTAACAAAGAACTAAATTAGATATTATCATATCCAATGACTTTTAAATATTTATCATTGATGACAATAATATTTTTAGAATTTGAAAATAACATAAAAAATAGAATATAAATATCAATGATATAACAATTTGCTCATGTATCAATGATCTATAAGTCTGAAATGAGAGCACGGATAAATTAATTAATAATATCTAAAAGAATAAAATAAATTATTATTGCCTAAAAAAAAGTTTTGTATACTCCTCTTCAATAAGTTTCATAGTGAATGAACTCTATCAGGACATCTAGATAGCTCCAGTAGTCAGTATGTCCCTCTCACTATTGCATAATGCTCTAAGTCTCCTCTTCAAAAATAATATCCAACAACTATTTATGTTGTGATTTTTCCTTCTGCAATGAGTATATTGGACTAAGATTCTCCTTTATTGCAAAAATTCATGTCATGTCATAAAAATACAAAAAAAAACAATTACACTCAATTCCTTTTTTTAATAAAATAAATCTATCATAATCCTATTTAGGGTTTCTGCCCAAAACTCAATCATGCACCATTGTCCGTCTATATGCGTCATCATCCATTGTCCACCACCACCTTGCGCCACCATGCCATCTAGGGTTTGTTGATAAAAAATACTATCATGTGACACATACCACCACTATGCACTTATTGCCACCAATTGCATCTATTGTCAAGCCTTAGACACACTTTTAATAAACTATCATCACCACAATTCCAATGATAGAACTTCTATGTCATCAATGTAGTGGGCATAAACGAACCATCAACCATCATGTATTTTGTCACGCACAATAGGTTCATGACAGTAATGAGCAACAAATGAAATGTTGACACACCTAGGGTTTCTAGACCCCGCCCACACATATCATATGGCTTATTTTTTCCTAGGGTATCCATCTGATTGTTGATACCATGTTGAAAAGCAAACTCATAATAAAATAAAAAATAATATTACTCAATATCAATAATATAATACATTACATTATTATATAACTAACAAAAATTAATTGTGAAAGCTCATTGGTTGGACGCTCTCATCAAACAACATAAAAAAAAATATAAAAGCTAAATAAAAATGCAACACCCTTGAATTTAATTGATACTAGTCTATCAAAAAAACTCTATAATGAGATACATCCTCATCAATCTCCTTATCATTACTTAAAAGCATAAGTATTTGAAATGACTAATATTTGATACTTTTTACTTTTCTATTTTAATTGTCATGCTATTATTACTCTTAACATAATTAAACTTATATTTTAAGTATTTTGTCTTGTTATGACTAATCCTAAACCCCTTAGACTCAAGTGTCACCCTCTAAATTTATAATTTCCTATCTAATTTTTCTTCAGTCTCATCAACCAATAATATATAATTTATAAAAAATATATAACAAAGAATATTTTCTTGAATATTTTTTGTCAATTCACCCATAACTTTCATACAAAATATAAAAAATGAGTGATTAGTCTTAGTGTAATCTCAGTCTCTCAGAACTATTTGAAACTTGTGATTGATGGTTTAAACCAATCTAACTCTAGATATCACTCACTCATACATATTCTTTATTAGTTCAATATACATATTTGATATCATTTATCATATTATATCAATCAAATTAAATATCTTAGGACTCTATATATCAATAAATATCATGCACAAATTTTTTATAATTTTTTTATATTTCTCGATTAATTATCTGATTAAGTCAATAGCCTTCATTGTAAACCTACCTAGTATAAATTTGAATTAATTCTCTAAAATTCTCATTTTTTTTCTTAATTGTGTTCAATTACTTTGTCTCAGAGTTTATAGTGTCACTCATGAATTTCATATCTCAAAAATTATTACAATATTTTATATTTTTATTGTTCTTACAAATATAAATTAAAATGTTGTCTTCATACATTCGATATTTTTTTAATCCTTATGATTTTGTTAAATAATTTAGTTAATTATATCATGTATTTTTTCCATTACCCTCTAAACTTCAATATAAATAATATAAGAATTTATGGCTTTTTTGGCATTCATTTTCTTGAGAGCTTCTATAATATATACAGATTATCTTGAGCTATATATCTAATATTATTTAATCATCCACCACGCTCAATATTTAAATCTAAATTAAAGAACTTATTTAAAAGATCATAAAAACAAAAAAATAGTATCTACCATTTTTTGACTTCATCTTTTATTATGGTCTAATTATTTTCATTCTTATTATATTTTATCTAACTAATATCTCTACTCTTCTTCTCCCTAATCTAAGCAAGTTTATGAATATTATTTTTCTTTTTTTTACTTTGTAGTTTATCATACAAATTATCATATGTCTTAAACTTAATTTCACTCATTATTCTTTTATTTTCTTTTTTGCCTCATTATACACCTTTATAATATATTTAATTTTATTCTTCTATATTTCTTAAAACAATCTTGTTTTTCCTTAATAGTTTGTTAAATCTTTTTAGATATATTTTTATACAATTTATTACTTCATTCCACATTATATTTACATCTACATATAAAGACCAATTAAGTTTGTTATTTATCTTTTTACTAAAAATATTTATTATTTCTCCTTTTAAGTTTTGCAATTTTATTTTCATATACTTATTTTAAGTCTCTTAATAATTATATAAAGATTAATTTATGTTGAATATTTAGACTTTCACTTAGTATCACTTTATAGTCTTTGCAAAATATGTTATCCTTTCTACTAATAAGAAAAAATTATATTTAATTCATATAAAAATTACTTTTGAATATCACCAAGTGTTTCTCTCTATTCTTATAAAAATTAATGGTTCGGGCAGCTCAAGCACAATAGCATGAGGTATGGCACACCCAATTCTAAGTCTTGACTAGACTAACCTCATGTCCTAGAGCCCTTTTCACATAACTAAAAATTACATTCATATGAGTTTGTCTAAGAAAATCTATAAAATAATTAATTATATTAATAACATAATTGATGTCTGAATTAATAATTATTAAATAATTCTACGTTTCTCTCATAGCTAAAAAAATAAAATAAAAAGATTATAAACAAGTCTATTATAATAAAGTAGTTAGTCAACTAATATACATCTATTATACCGATCAAAAAAAATATTAAAAGCATATCTTCTCAGAGAATGAAAAATAACACTACTTGAATAAATGCCCATAAATACTAAAGCCATTGCAAATTATTTGTTTAAAATTCAATATATAAAAACAACTTTAATTGATACATATTTAATTAATCCTCTCGTATAATCAGAGTTCATCAAAGTATACTATTAATATTACATACTAACCCCTAGCACTTATTAGTAGAAACAAAAATAATTTAATATATATTTTCTAAGACCAATAATGGTGAATACTGAGAATGTTAAAGCATACCCTAGAAGATTATTTCATATCAAGTTTTTATTAATATGCACATCATACTTAATACTCTCAAAATAACAAAACTTGATGGTTGATACAAAAATATCTCTTCCTCAAAATTACAGTAAAAATAAAATATTTCTCATGTTCAACTAGTATATGAGCCACCTATGGAAAGTAGCTATATAAAATAATAACATAATAGTAATTATTTTGGTTACAAGAAAAAGAGTATCTCAATAATTCACATTAGGTTTTGTAAACCTCCTAGCTACCAAATTAACCTTAAGCAAATCAATTGTCTTCATGTCTAATTTTCACCGTGTATGCTAACTTGCATCCCACTATATGTTTACGTGAAATCTTTGAAGAATATCTTATGTATGATTGATTCATCGTAGATTACTATTTACCTCGAAAAGAATATCAAGTATCTTATAGTTATCAGAAAAAGACAATAATCCAAAATACATAGTGCTAAAATGAAAGAAGAATATATGTGACAATAGATATTGAGAATAACATATCATTAGTTCTTTTTGTATAATAATCAGAAGGTGTAAATCATTATTGTGAGTCAAATTAGCTGACAAGACAGATGACTAGCTTGAGTGAGTTTGTGAATATATATGTCTATTATATACCATTAGGTGGAGATCATCAAATCTCCCAACTTTTATCTCTACTTCCTTGAAAGACTGATCTCTCATGACATGAAAGACATTCATACTAGGCTCCACTTTCTAACACATATCTCTAATAGATAATCAACTAATCTTCTCAATACTAGTGATACTCATAGTAGCAAGTGTATAAGCAGAGTCAGTTGCCATTATGTGAGGAGCAACAATTAGACAAATGAATTACCATATCATTACTATAACACATGTATAAAAATCCTCTCAACCTCTAATGAATAGCACAAATATCCCTTCTTTATCAAGAAAGAGATCATATATAAAATAAATACATCCAAAAATATTAAATAAAAAATAAAAAAATTATTACTTAGATATAAAAATTAATATGAGATATGATACAAAAGGATAAAAGATAGATTGATTAGCAAATTAGCAGTTAAGATTATATCTCCCCAAAAATATCTAAAAAAAAATTAAATGTAATATAAATGTCCTAAAAGTTTCATCCAAGTCAGTTCTTTCTTTCAATCACCTTATTCTACATATGACATCCAACACAAGATATTTAGTAAATTAACTTAGGCTCCTTAAAAAAATAATAGAATTGATAAAAACTATATTCCAAAATTATTATTATTTCCTAACATTTTATGGTCACAATCAAAATACATTTTTATTTTTTTATTAAATTTCATTAAAATAAAAAAATAAGATATTTTTCTAAATATATATAATCATATATATTTTGTATAATTATCAACAAAAATAAAAAAAAAATACTTTATAACATCACCATTATATATGATTATCCTGCATAATCTTCATATATCTAAATGAATCAAATAGAATGATTCTCAAATAATAATCTCTTGACTAACTATATATTTTCCTAGCTGATATATCTCATTGTAAATAGAAATCATCCCATTAATGCTTAACTCCTGAATCTTCAACTTATTCAATAAAGGATGTCCAAGCTGAAAGTGTATAATCAGTTAATCAATAGTAACCAAGTACCTAAAAAACTCGTATGGATAGAAAAAAATAGGTACATTTCATTTTGCTCAACCCCTAGATAAATCATTTGTTTTATCCTCTAATCTAGAATAGAAATACTAGAAAATGAAAAAATAACATCAACTTAATTTCTTAATAAAACAAGTGAACGAAAATAAATTATAACAAAACTTGAATACAAAAAAAAAAACATATCAAAAAAATGACTCAATATTAACATTATCATATCATCTAATTCATACAAAAGTATCAAGGGCTTTAGACTCTATGAAATAAATAAAAAAATATAATCACATATGACATAAGTATTAACTCATTAATATGTGGCCTAAGAGTCCAAAATAAAATGGTAAGAAAAAATTAAGTTGAGGTGTCTCAACAAAAGCTAACAGTACTTTAAAAAAATTTGAAATATTTCTCTTTAGTAAATGTGGCAAAACTAATAAGTGTATACCTAGAAGATCCAATCATAGTAAATTTGGCAGCTTGTAGTATAGCACTTAAATTACAAAATATCCTCATAAATCAAGATACAATGATCAACACCACTCATGAGTATGTCCTAGTCTCTCACAAAATAAACAAATTGCTACTTGTTTCCTCACTCTCGGAGCACCAACACCAATGCTATGACTACAAGTAATATTATCATACGCATAAAACCTCCTAGACGAGTTGATTGACATAGCTAAGTTTCAAATATTTTTATATGTATGATAAGAACAAATATGTTGGTCATACTCAAATTAATCGACTGACATACATATACTAATAACGATGCATCTATCAACTAACCCAACCTCATGTGACTCGTCCAATAAACATGTCTCACCTACATTTAGCCACAAAATCAAATTTTCAATGAAGTATCTCGTAATAAATACATATCCGGCTTCAATTTCAATTGTTTTATCCCTAACAATCACACTTATTACAATCATATCTTTCAATAAGAGGCACATATAAATACAAAAAAAAAAATAAGCAACACCACCATGCCATAATACTAATACTATAGTCAGCTAGTCACACAACCTAATTTTGATAAATGAAAAAGTATGCACACACAAATTTTCCTCTAATTCTATTGTACCACACAATAAAATCAATGTTGAACCACACATACACTAATTGCACAAACCATAGCATCATACTGGCATTGTATTGATAGCAGCACATGAGCCACCGCCAAAACTACCATCAAAAATGTCATAGGCTTATCAAATTACCACTAAACAATCATCGACCTCCACAACCACTATTCACACACCACAAAAACAAGAATTGCCTGGAAATCCTAATTTTTTTTCTTCCATATAATGTTGATACTGCTATTACCAATGCCAAACATCAGCACACATAGTCACCGGCACTGGCATACAATGCATCACTATGCACATCATCATGTCCTACCCATTGGTTGCTAATATTGCTTTGAAACCATATTCATTTTGAGGTTTTATGACATTAGGGTTTTGGCCATTAGACTGAGGGAGTAGAGAAGAATAAGAAATGGAAAGAAATAAAGAAAAAATACTCTTTTTTTCATTCAATTGAAAAACAAAAAATAAAACCTATATATATAATGTTAGAGAAGCTCACATGATGGATTCTCTAATATAAAGAAATAAAAAATAAACAAAATAAAATAACAGAATAATGAATTTAAATAAAATTTAATTATTTGACACATTTCAACAAATATTATTTTTATTTAGTGTCCTATTACAATGATAAAAAGAAAGTCACAAACTTTAATAGAATTCTTAACAAGAAAAATAATCATCAATGAATATTTTCAAATAGTTATCATTCAACTATTACTAAATATGTTATAGCATTTAATATCACTCATAAACTATAATTTATAATAATAATAAAAACTCAAATTATAATTTCTACAACAATAAGACCATAACTTCTATATATTTACCAAATAATTCCAATTTTGTATAATAACAAAGAAGCATATCTTCTTTAATTAAAAATAGACTAGATGACTTTCATATTTAATTAACATTTAAAATTTGGTTCAGTTCAATTACATAAATACTAATATATCAAATATCATAAAAATTTTAAAATTAAATATATTTTACATGAATATTTATAAAAATGACTAATCACCTGGAAAGTTTGTATATTGCAAATATTAAAAGTTATACCTTAATAGTTAATACAATAATAAATATCTTCATCCAAAGACAATAAGTCTCAGGTTCAAAACTTATTAGACATAATCTCTCTAACTTTTAAGGATTATAATTACTATACACTTATCATCACACTAAAACACAACCTTTAATATTTAGTTTAATAAAATGATTTTTTAGATGATCAATCATATTACTATTATTCTTTTCAAATATATTAAACTTCAAAATTATTATTAGATTTAATATATTAGTATGTATATGATTGCTAAAGTGGAAACCTTGTACAATATATTTACTAACTCCATATAATTTGATTCATTTCAAACCACAATTTCTACAAGGGGATTGCAATTTCTGTATACTGAAAAATATATGAGTTCCAATTTTGATACAAACTCTATGACTTTGATTTTTCATTAACATATTAAATTTGATTCAATTCAAATGCATTTTAACAAAGTCCTTGACATTTAAAAAAACTGATTTTATTAATAGAAGGAAGAGTCCTATTTTCGATTTGACAATGAGCTCGATCAATACCAGTAAATTTACCCACGATTTTTCAATTTCTATGCAGTTAGCAATCGTCAACGCCAGTAATTCAAAAACAGGACTCCTAATTTCTTGAGCAAAGTACAAGTACGTGAATACAAATTCATCCATGAGATCAAAGAAATGTATCTAGGGACATTTTTTATAAAAGCAGCATATCACAAGCTCGTCAATTCAACTCAAGTCAAACCATCGAAATTCAAACCAACCTAAGATGATGAATAGCAGAGTATGAAGACCCCTTCATACATGAAATCAAAGAATTTTTTTTTTCAAACTTGCGATATGAATTTTATTGACACGGCCGCATTTTCTAGATTTCTCCATGAAATCTAGAAAATGCACTGGCGGATAATTTCAATGCATGTAACAGTATGAAAATCTGATTTAGCTGTAGTAGAAACCTGAAAACTCACCGTTGGCACCAGAATATCATTTCTCCTCCATTAGAACGGATGGAAGATCGAGATGTTTGGCGGCAAACGAATATTCCCGCGCACCTCAAGGTTTGGTGAAATTCAAAATTATATCGGTCTATAGGATTTAATATGTGAAAATTTATTATATGTTTGAAAAGTTAAGGCGAGAGTATGCCTCGCCCAAGTATTTTAAATTTTTTAAAAATTCAATTCAATTATTTGCATTTTACATTGACAAATTTTTAAAAAAAAATTATGTAAATATGCCTCATTCAAAAAAAAAAATTTAAAAAGGATAAGGAACCCTGATTTTTCATGCTTTAAGAAAAAACAAAAATACAATTGCTATTGCATCAAACTCAAAAATAATTGATTTTTACTTTTATTTACTCAAATATGAAAATCCAAATTTATTTTTGCACATTACACATTAGAATGCCATGTCATATAAACAAACAAGGAAAAATTACATCTTGTTATCTTATTAGAAAAAAAATTGTTTTTTAATACACAATTTTTTATAAGTTCATCAGATGTCTTGAATCTAAAAATAATTGCTCAAATGAGATGCATGAATCTAAAAATCTATTCTCATATATAATTTTAGGATAAAAATATCATTCAACTTGCCACATGAAATGAAGAGCGTCATATCATCATGATGTATATATATGCATGAACATATATGAGAATATACAAGTATATACTTGTATGTAGATGAATTTATGTAAAGATACATGTTGTGGATATAGATATCTATAAATATATATAGTTAGGATAAAATTTGATTGATAATAAATATTAATTGTGAAAAATATAGGCATATATACAAATATTAATGTATATATGTAAATACACAAATATATATGCAAATATACATACATAGATGTGAATATAGATGAATATACATGATAATCATGCATGTATGTAAGTATACATGCAATATGATAATATATATGCACATATGCAAGTATACATGCATATGTGATAATATCTACACACATATGCAAGTTATATGCATATGTCATCCATGTGAATATACAAGCATATATATGTGAATATATATAATATATACATGAATATGCACACACACATATATATATATATACATGCATGTATGCATATGTATATGTATATATATTTATATTTATATATAAGTGAATATATACATATATATACATACATACATACATATATATATATATAATCACATATAATATTATTATCAAACAAACATATTATCCTAGGTACTACTAGTATATATATTAATATACATGTATATATATGAATATATATATATATATATGCATGTGTGTGTGTGTGTGTGTGTATCATGCTAATGTGGAATGTTGATGTTGCAAGATTAAAGACATTTTTTCCATAAACTTTCAAATGAAAGGAGATGACATGTTTGAATAATTATTTTTGGATCTAAAACATATATTTTTGAATTTATGAAAAACAGGTTAAGCACAATTATTTTTCTAGAACACCCAAGACATAACATTCCAAAAAAAAAAAGAAATAAAACAAAAAAGTACAACTTCAAAACTTAAATACGTGTGTGTGGATATGAAGATAACATATATATATATATATATATATTTATATATTGAATCTATGAAAACATTATTGAATATATTTTCTAGTATACACAATATATATGTGTATTTATACATATATATTGTGCATGCTTGTGTATATATGAATTATTTTTAGTAGGTGTACATAATACATATATGTGTAGATAAATAGTATGTATCACTACAAGAAAAAAAATCAATTAGAAATGGAAATTAAAGATGCTCAATTCTATTTTGAAAATTATGAATAAAATTGAAATGGATTAGAAACGAAAATGACATTTTTAAAAAAATAGAGATGGAAAAAAAATCAATCACAATTAAAAAGGCAAAGATTAAATTACACTATATGGAAATGAAAATAGAAATGAAAACTAAAATAGTTTAACCTTACATCACTAACATGACGCATGATCATGAGTAATTTAGCTTGCATAGCATTTAGCGATGAAAAATTCGATTTCTAAATTTATTAGGTATTAAAAATGCTAACATATCTAAAAATTATGATGAAAACTAATTATGTTTAAATAAGTTTAGAAATGGATTTCCAATATGTTTCTAGAATTAGCGACGAACATGAACTCCTTCGCTAAATTTGAAATGACATAAGAGTCCGTCAATTTTAGACTTTAAAATTTATTTCTATTACTTATTTAGAAACAAAAACTCATTTTGTCGCTATATTATGTTAATTATGTTTTAGAAGAATACTTATTCCATTCAAAAAAACTTAGGGTTTGGCATAAACTTTATCGAATCTATCATCGACCATCCTTGAAATCAAGCTTACTTTCCTCCAATTTGTGTTCATCACCCTACTCATCTATCATTGAGGTATGCGATTTAACATTTTCATTATCTCCGTATATGCTATCATTGAGGTAAGCAAGTTTTATATATTTTGTTGTTACTTATAGTTTTTTTTTCCTATTTAACATCCTCACGAATTATCTCTTATTGTTTTCTTAAATTTTTATCATCCTAATTAATAAAAATTAGCTCTCATTTTTTGCACATACTTAACAATGTAGATTTAGTATGCCTAATATTAATAGGATTCCTTCACTATATAGGTTACTTAATTAGCTATTTAATTGAATATATATATATATATATATATAATGAAAGTTGAAACCTAATATCAATGAACAAAAAAAAAATAAGAATCTCAATTCAAGATTGAGAGAGTTGCTTTATTTACACTTCACTAAAGGTAAAATCAAATAAAAAATACCTCCTATTATTTAATATTTTAAAAAATGTTCATTACATCTTACAACTAGTAGATGACTATTTATACTATATTATTCATATGGATTAGTTAAGATCCCTATTAATGTATTGACTTGCTCCATATCTAGATGATATTTGTTGTCGTATTTTTATTGGCACATTGATATACACCAGCTTTATTAATTTTTGGATGATTTTTATTATATAAAATACTTTTGTCAAAATAGTTACTTTATATTTTAAATTTTAAAGGTATTAATTATTATGGAACCTTAATTCATTATGATCAAAGAAACACAAGAGCACTTAACTTCATTGGAATATCACAAATTACGATTTGCATTACCATTTTTTGAATGGTTTAATAAACCACAAAAATTATAGAATCTCAAAATATTCACTCTATTAACCCAAAATGCAAAAATAATTAATGTTATAAAAGATTGCTATTTTCACACATCTAAAGAGTGAATCTCTGACCCTCGATATATTTTTATATTCTAATCTTTCATATATAAACAAAATAGAAAAAAGTTACATGAACATACACAACTTTTTAATTTTTTCTTAATTTATATAATTTCATCTTGTATAAATAAATATCAAATATTTAGTTTTTTGTATATGAGCAAAATAAAATTGAAGACTATTGGTAAATATCTAAAAGGTTAATACAGTCCCTCTCATCTCATTTTAAATCAAATTTACTTATCAATGATGTCACTATAATATTTGTATGATATTTAAGTAATGTCCTAAATATATTACTACAACTTTATTACAAATAAGCCATTATTTACATTATTATAATTCAAAATACAATAGTATTATGCATTACAATAATGGAAAATATTATACATACTGATCATTAATGAATGAATATCAAACTAAAAAATGAGTTTTTGACTAACGAGTTTAAAGAGGAGATTGGGGATTTTGTTGGCTTTTTGAAAAGCATCTTAAATTTTTGGATGGAATAAAAATAATATGCCCATATAATGATCATAAATATTAGAATTAGAGTTTCCAATATGTGGACACATTGTAATATCATCTTGCAAAAAATTGATTTATTTGAAACTATTATATTTGGCTTAAACATATAGAAATGATTATGCCATAAACAATAAAGTATTATGTACATAGAAGTGTTGATTTAAATATTGCAATAAAATATACTAATCCCAATGATATAATTAAAGTAATATTGAAGAATGTTATTGGTTCTTTATTCAATCTGGATGTCGTTGATGATATCCCAAAATCATCAGCAAAATAATTTAATAAAATGCTCAAAGAATCAAAAGAAGAGGGTTGGCCAAGTAATTTGTATAGCCACTCAAAGTTATCTACAGTAGCTGGACTCTTGAATTTAAAGGTGAAACATTATTTTTTAGAAATGTGTTTTGATGAAATATATGAGTTGTTATCTGAATTATTAACAAATAATAATATCATGAAAGATAGTTTTACAGCATAAATAAGTTAATGCGAGTTTCAAATTTGCCTATATAAAAAATATATTATTGTATCAATGGCTGTATGATATATCAAGGCAAAGATAGTGAAGTAATTACTTGTAACTTCTGTAATTATCCTTAGTATAAAAGACATATACTACATTTAAAAGGTATAAAACAAATATTTCTTATAAAAATATGTATTACTTCTTATTGACTTTTCATCTGTAGCGATTTTTTGCATATGAAGCCACTACAAATGACATGAGTTGGCACAAAGAGTATATTATTGAAGAAGGCATGATGCAGCATTGCTCAAATTCTCCATCTTCGAAATATTTTGTTGATATTCATCCATCTTTTGTAGAAGAAAGTCAAGATATTTGATTATGACTGTGCATAGATGAATTTCAGCTATTTGGGCAAATAGAGCAACAATACACTTCATGGCTGGTGATTGTGACACCATATAATTTGCTGCCTTGGATGTGCAAGAAAGATGAACACATATTTTTATGTGTTATTATGGCTAGTCCAAGATGCTCAAAAAAGTTAGATATTTTTCTATAGCCCCTAATTACAGAGCTAATAAATTTGTGGAAGCACAGTGTAGGAGCATGGTATGGAAACATATGATATATCTAGAATGCAAAACTTCTAAATGTGAGAAGAACTTATGTGGACTATAAGTAATTTTTCTACATATTTAATATTGTTAGGATGAAGTACTGTAGAAAAATTAGCTCATCTTTACTATATGGAGGACTCTGATACATTTTTTACATATAGAACATATATAAAACATATAGAACATATATAAGAAAAGGAATAAAGACTTATTGATTTGATAATCACCATACGTTCTTACATATAGAACATATATTTCAAATAAATATCAATGTATTTAGGAAAGGCTAGATAGTTGTAAAAGGTGCACCACCTTTGAGGTTATGTGCTAAAATATTAGCTGTAATTCAAAGATATGGGTACAAAAATATTACAGATGTTATTGTAGATTACATTAATTTGCAAATTTTGAAAAATTATCACAATGGTTAGAAGAAAAGAAGTATCTTTTGGGATTTACTTTATTGGAAAACTAACCTAATTAAGCACAACTCATATGTGATGCACATTGAGAATAACTTTTTTGATAATATTTTTACTATTATCACTAACGTGAAAGATAAAACAAAATTCAATGCCAAATCAAGAGAGAAATTGAAAAAATTTTATTCAAGTCCAGAGTTACATAGGGATAAATCAACGAATAAATTTTCTAAGGCTTATCATAGTCTTGACAAAGATGTAAAGAAAGATTTATATAAATGGCTGATCAAGCTTTGGTTCCCTTATGGATATGCATCTAATATGGAAAAATATATTGATATGAAGAAGCATAAGTTATTTGTAACAAAAAGTTATGACTGTCATGTATTCATACATAGGAAAATACACATAATATTTTGTGAATTACTTTCTGAAAATATTTAGGGAGTATTGACTGAAATAAACATTTTTTTAAGAATCTTACTTATAATGCCATAATAAATGAAGATATCAAATAATTAAAAAATGACATATCCATAATTATATGCAAATTTGAACGTATTTTCCTCCTAGATTTTTTGACTCCATAAAACATATTAGGATCCACACTTACCTTATGAATCTATGATAGCAGGCATTATGTAATACATATAGATGTATCCATTTGAAAGATTATATAATTTTCATTTGTTGATGTAAAAATTTAAATGTATCCGACTACTAAATTTTATTCTAAAGAATTATTGGTATTTGTGCACACTAGTTTTAGCCACAATGTATAATACTCATAACAAAATGTTTCTAAAGAATAATTATGGTATGGGAGATAGATCAAAAGAAAATAATACTTTCTATTTTACTCAAGTGGGTAGATTGTATGGTAGAGCAAAATCAAGATATTTTTGGGATGACCAAGAGTATCACACATATATCTTGTTGAACTACGAAAAAGTTACACCTTATATTGAGTAAGATTTATAATCATCTTACATTATCATATCTTTATCATTGTACGTGATATAACCTTTTTAATATTCAAAATAACTTCAATATTATTTTTGTAAAATTTATTCTAAGGAATTAAAGCAAAGAGAACCACATATTAATGATGCTTCCATTGATGCTAAGCTTGACAAAGAATTTGATTTTTAGTTTGAAAATTTTGTCAGTGTATAATATATCATTCTTGCTTCTACAATTTAACATTCAGCATTATATAAGTATGATTTTATTTTATTTCATTTTTTAGGTATATTTTCCATCATCAAATATATATAATAGATAAATATAGGATCTTGCAAAATAGTCATTATGTAGTTAACAAACATATCCCATATAATATGTAAATGAATACAAATTTCATACTTTGAAATATAGTCCAAACATAACTATAATGAATAGTGGTATTTGCATCAAGGGGTCTAACTCTACTACATCTAATTATGACTTTCATAGTTGGCTGATTGAAATTTTATGCATGAAATATCTTGTTTTGCCAATAAAAGGATAATTCTATTTAAGTGTGAATGATTTGATCCTATTTCAAATTTGGGTAATAGAATTCATCATCAATACAACCTTATGGATGTATACCATAAAAAATAATGTCATAAGTACGAGCCATTCATTCTTGCAGTACAAGTAGAATAATACACCACTTATCCAACCACATGAATAAATACTTGTGACTGATGGGCTATATGTAAGATAAAACTTAGATCAAGTATGAAAGTTCTTTAAAATGATGTTATTGCCACACTATCGTGTGTACTTGTAATTTAAAAAGATAATATGAAACTTCATCAAATCAATCATGTGGCAAATGATGTGCTTCAAATATTACTTGGTGAAGATGAAAACTATTTAGACATTAATGATGGTCTTGTTAAAGAAAATAATGGGGAGGAATTAATTATGTAAATGAAGATGATTTGTTAAAAATTTATGATGAGTAGATTTTTATCGACTTCCATGTTATATCTTATATTGTGTTACTTATTTTGTAACAATTACAATTTGGGCATTAAATAAAAAAATTGCATTTGTGAATTTCATTGTATTTCTCATAATGCTTTCTTAGAATGACATATTCATTACATTTTTTTATTATATTTGCATTTATTAATATTTTTATAACTTGAATTAGGTATGAGAGGTGACAATTCAAGTGGCTGATGATCTCAATCCGTAGAGAGGGATAGAAGAAGTCAACTAATAGTTCATGGAAGAAGGAATTCAATATTTATTCAGTGACGACAACACTATAAATATCTTTTCACATTCTCCTACACATACAGAGGATACATTGGCATCACCTAATCATGAGATACATGGATTGACTACCACTAATATTCTGTCTCTATCTAATTTTGTACTAGAAGGTATTATTAACTTTGTCCCACCTAAATAAAAAGGTATATGCATTGATACTATAATATCGTCAATGGCTGGATATTCATAATCTAATATTTGCATTCAAACCTATATGAAAATCTTCATTTGACCCATAATTAACAATAAATAATATGTAGCTTTCATAAATTTACTACATGCAAGCATTATCATTTTTCATCATTTGTAAAAAATTTAAATTACAATAATGAATGAAAATATAAGTAAATAATTAAGGTTAAAATATGATAATTATAATTAATAACAAGCTATGATATATCTACTTATCAAACATTATCATTGAGAATTAAAATAAGAAATAAAAATGAATACAATGTTAACTCAATAACAGAAACACAAGAGTATTTTGTTTTTATGTATATGTATGTGCTGATGTTAATTTAATTATAGGTTTATTCATCTAGGTTCTCATACAATCAAAAAGATATTTAAGGAGAAACTAGTTGCGAATGGTATAAAGTAGAATAAAGTGCCCTCGGGTGTGAATTCTTTTATTTGGAAGAATTTGAAGTACAATTTTGATGCATTTACCAATTTGTCAATTAGTTTTTTTATGAAATACTATGAAAATTATTGTATTATAATGTATTGTTGTTTTCTTTTTCTTTTTTGTAGAAAAAATATAAATTGAATAATACTTATTTGATACAATGAAGGATGCATGAAAACATGTGGATAGTGTTAGATATAATGATAAGCTTGGAAAGTGGAGAAAAAAGTATGATAAATATACAAAACCAAATATTATTTTTCTTAATATTTGGATCAAATGGTGGGAATACTAGGATAGTAAGAAGTTCAAGGATTTGTCCTAGATGACATCACACAATCATCAATCAAAGAAAGTATGTGAAGGATCAAAACTTTCAAAACATATTGGAGGTTCAAAAATAACCTACCACCATTCAGTAAATTTAGTAAAATTGTCTTTCAAAATATGTTATGATTTGAATTTTGTGAATGCAAATGATAATAATTTTATGACAATGTTTTACGTGCATCACTAATAACAATTATTTATTTTCAAAAGACTGATTTGGAATGTCCACCAATACTATTGAGGTGTTTAAATGAATGCACAAAAAAATGATGGCTCATTTATAGACAAGCAGTCAAATAATATTAATGTAAGTTTCTGAATTTGTACTTTTAGTATATTCTGTATATTTTAATGTGTGAAACAAGAAATTATAAAGAAATATAATTTATGTCTTTCAAAGGAATTAATATCCAAATCTATTACCATTACTAATGAGTTATTAAATATGGACTCATTAAATATAATGGTTTACTTCATTTTTATATTAATTTTTAGTAGGGTGTTGATAGTTTCATGTGTTGGTATAAATATTATTTAAATATAGTAATAATGAGTTGTGTTGTATTGTAACAATTGTATAAAAATGTGGAGAATATGGTTGTCTTTGCTTCACAATTGACAAATCCTTTTATAGAGGCATAAAAGATTGATGTTGCATATATTTATCTATCTTCCAATTATAATAATTTGATTGATGAGTGGTTACACAAGGAGATGTAGGAAATTCAAGTTACTTTCCAAATTAAAAACGAGGATATGTAACAAAAGAATGAAGATATACAAAAGCAAATTGAAGAAATTAAAAAAAAAATAAAAAAAATAAAAAGAGAGAATGAAATGCAACATAATATTTTGAAGATAGAGAAAATAATGTGCAAGTTGACATATGCTTCATCTATTTGTCATCATTCTGAAAAAGATCCATCCAGATTTTCAGGAGACAATACTCATCTCGACAAAGACTCATAGTTATTTATGATTTTGTATTATTACTCTTTTATAATGAAAATTTTTGTGCTGAACTTTTGTTTTTTGTGTTATTATTTTTGAAGTTATTAAAGTGTACTAGAATTGATAGAATTTGATGTTTGTTATTTGATGTGTTACTTTGTAGTAGATGTAATGTGAACATCATTGGATGAATAATGTGCATGTACTTACTAGACTGTAGGGTATATGGCTTTTATATGTATATGTATTTTGTATACATCATACAGAAACTACAACAAATGGGAGATGTTCCTGTTCAACGAATGGAAGTGGAAAATTGCATTTCTAAATCTATTTCTAATTTAGAAATAGATCATACATTTTTATTCTATTCCATCACTATTTTAGTATTGAAATAGAAATGACATCCGAGATCTTGTTTCCATCACAAAAATTAGAAACCCAAAATTTCCATTGCATTTTTAGAAATGTTCGGGCATTTTTCATTTATAATATTTATAATAAAGTATCTTAGAAATATAATTTTTTTATTTTTATCGAGGTCACTAATTCAACATTACTACGAAATTAGAAATGGATTTGGTCGTTTCTAATTTGAATTGTTCGTGTAGGTACAATATTATGTATATGTATATTGGATATATACCCCTTGTATATACACAACATCTATATGCATATATACAGTGTGTATACATTTTGTGTCTACACACATTATATACAATATATGTTATGACTATAAATAATATATGTATATACATTATCTACATATAGTATATATGTATAAAGACAATGTATATTATAAAATATTTTTGAAATATTTTCATAGATTATATATATATATAGACACATAATGTATGTACATGTAGTTTTTATGTTTTAAAGAACTATTTTCTTATTTGATGTGACATGTTGTTATGACAAACTAATGTGTACGTAAAGAGTATTTTCTTACATATTTGAGTGCAGAAAAAATCAATTATTTTTTAATTCTATGTAATTTTCTCTAAACCCAAAATTCAAGGTTTGTTTTTCTATTTTATTTCCAAATTAGGGTATGTTTACATAGTTTTCCTAATTCCTAAACAATAAAAATAATATAGGCTAACAGAAAGAAAATTATATATTTTTATACGTCATATATCAAATATTTTAATCGATGTCAATTTTAATAAATTTTATTAATGATAACCTTTATATTGGTTAAAATATTTTTTATAATTATAAATTAATACTAAATTATTTAAAAAAGAATCTTGAGTTAGGTTAACTTGAGTTTTGTACGGAACAGTGGCCATTGCCACGCTATTAATTTTTTAAAATCATAGGTCGGCGTTGTGAATGCCGGCTATTGAAAATATTGTAATGATCCCATTATGCCTCTCGCCCCATGCCCCTGGCCCCTCGCTCTTTCGTGGAGCTCAATGGATATCCAGTGAGCTCCACGAAGGAGCAAGGGGCAAGGGGCAAGGGGTGATGAGCAAGGGGCGAGGGGTGATGAGCAAGGGGTGAGGAGCAATGGGCGATGAGCGAGGGGCGTAATGGGATCCCTATAATATTTTCAATAGCTGATATTCACAACGCTGACTTATGATTTTAAAAAATTAACAGCGTGGCAATGACCACCGTTCACAACGATGGTTTACCACGTTATTTTCAGACACACTAGTTTGGGCATATTTTTGGAACCCGACTTAAATTTTAAAATTTTTATTTTAAATGAATTAGTTCCATACAAAACTCGGTTAACTCAAGATAGAATGTGTTTGGATTGAAATCCATTTGTTCTTGATACCTCGTATAGACTAAACTAATAAAAAATATTAATTTATATAAAAATATTAATTTATATAAAAATATTAATTTGCCTATGATAGGCTGATTCTTTTTTGAATTTTCTATCATATTCCTCCAAACAAAGGAAGAGAAGAGATAGTTGATATCTTCTCCTTCCTACTCCTGATTGTAATCGAATGTCCAAAAAAATTGCACCGCGGAAAGTAGAAAATCTTCTTTTTATGGAGAATCATGTTTTGGGGTGTTTTCTCAGAAATTTTTAAAATTTTGAAACCAAAATTTTGATATTTTTAAAAAAGTCACAAAACTAAAAATAAATTTTAAAAAAAGTGTAGTCAAATTCGTAAGTCCTAAACTACCCTCGCCCACTCCTTCGCCCACACCCTCACCCTCGCCCCTCGCTTCTCGCCCATCTTTCCTAGCTTGTCTGCCCTCACCTCTCACCCCTATCTTTCTACCCCTCTCCCCTCACCAGTCTGCCCTCACCTCTCACCCCTCTCTTTCTACCCCTCTCCCCTCACCTATTTCCATGAGCTCCTTCGTGGAGTCATCGTTGAGCTCTCAGTCAAGCTTCTAGAGCTCGAAGTAGCTTGGCCGAGAGTCCATCGAGCTCATCGTCGAGCTCCAAAAGCTCGACATTGCTCTCAGTCAAGCTTCTGGAATCTAGAGCTCGAAGGAGCTCGAAGAAGCTCCTAGAGCTCGTCCGAAAGCTCCATCGAGCTCGTCTTCGAGCTCCAGGAGCTCGACGAAGCTCTCGGTCAAGCTTGAAGGAGTTCGACGTCGAGCTCCTGTAGCTCGAAGATGAGCTCGAAGGAGTTCTACGCCGAGCTCCAGGAGCTTTGCGCCGAGCTCTAGGAGCTCAATGTTGATCTCGATGGAGCTCCTGGAGTTGAAAGCAGCTCGATGCCGAGCTCTTGGAGCTTGAAGGAGCTCGATACCAAGCTCATGGAGCTTGAAGGAGCTCGATACCAAGCTCATGGAGCTCAAAGGAGCTCGACCGAGAGCTTCGTCGTTTGAGCTACATGAGCTCGATGGAGGATGACGCCAATCTCCTAGAGCTCGAAGGAGCTCTCAGTCGAGCTTCAGGAGAGCAACCACGAGCTCTAAAAGATCAATGGAGCTCGTGGTTGAGCAGTCGAGCTTCATTGGCTCGATAAGAGAGGGCGAGGGCCAATGGGAGAGGGTGAGGGTAGTTTAACATAAATGTAAGAGTGCACTAAATTTAAATATTTTAATATTCTGGAGACTTTTTTTCAAACTTAAAAATATAAGTTTCAAATTCTTAAATTTTTCTAGGGGAACACCCTAAAACATAATTCCCCCTTCTTTTTATATGTCACTTTATTTTTTAGTATCAATTTATCTATCATCACACAAAAGTGAGTTGATGCTTTAATGCAACAAAAATATTTTTTTATTTATTATGCAGCCAATTATGGCTCTAGTTAAGAATGCCCCTAGGAGCTCAAATAAGATATTGGGCTTTAAATGTAAATAAATGAAAAGTGAGTTTATTTTTTAACATTGAGTAATGAGTTGGGATGGTAACGAAGTGAAATAAAAAAAATAAATGAGTCAGGTTGAGATGAGGTAGTCCCGTATCAAACCCCCAATTGTCATCCATAATAGTGAGTGTTATTAGCTCTTATCCTTATTAAATAATGATGATTTTTTTCTTAATTTGGTAAAAAATAATTTTTTTAGAATAGAAAATCCAAATATTTTAATTTTTTCCATTCATAACTATTTTCAAAAAATTCAACATTAAGTCATAAATTTTTTAATTCCTCATGCCCTTAGTCATGACTTTTGTTATTAAATACTTATTAATATTCTCATGCCAAGATTATAAACATTCATTGATTAAATTAAATCTCTAATGATTTTATTTAACCAACATGTAATAATTTTTTTGAGACTTTCCACTTGACTTATTTGATATGTAAGATTTATATACACCTATAAAGTTTGAAAAACAAAATTAAAACTTATAAGTATCATCGATAAGGTATTATCAATTAAATTTAAAGGACATGGATTATGTTAAAAATTAATAGCAACCATATGATTAATATAGTTATTTAATTCATTGTAGTTATTGATCCATATTTAAATATCACTATATATGAATCAAAATAACTAATAATAAATACATGTGTCTATTATTATGTCTTGATAAAAAGTAACTGTATTCATAATAACAATGAGGTATTAAATATGTGTCAATATAAAATAATCACTCAAGTTAGTCCCATTCAATATATATGTGTGTAATAACATAAGAAGTTAAAACTAAATTATTTTCCATAGTCAAAATATACTTACTAAAATGTTATGTTATATTCTTGTTAATAGTATGTTAAAAATGGTTTTTATTATATATAGCTCTAACAAAATGCACAATTAAATTTGCAAAAAATGTATTTTAGACATTTCGTACCCCAAAAAAGGTATCTACCTTTTAATAACTTTTTTTTACATATTAGTATGTATACCAAATTCATAAACAATTAAGTTTTGTTGTTTACAAACTCCATATCATTAAAATATTCTTTTATGTAACATATCAATATGTTGCATCATACCAAAAATATTAATTTATTAAAAAAATTCGAAAATGTATTTATCATCAATTGTATGGCAATATATATAACTATATATCACAATACTTATAATGTGTATATAGATATATATATATATAGTATATATATTTATACATGTGCATACACACACATATATATACCTATATATATATATATATGATGTATACATAATTATATATACATATGTATATATATGTGTGTGTGTGTATATATATATATATATAACAATATATGTGTATTTAGATAGACATATAGTTATACACATAAATGTGATCTATATATGGTATATATAAGTGATACATAATTATATAAATACACATATAGTTATCTATACCATAGTTATATATACATATAGCTACTATATATGTATACATAGCTATCTCATGAAACTATATGTATAGAGTTATCTATAACAATATATATATATATATATATATATATATATATATATATATATATATATATATATATAACTATGTATAATTATATATATATAACTATATGCATATAATTATCTAGATACATGTACATATGCTCATATCCATTATAACTATAGATATATAACTATATATATATATATAGACATGCATAGATATGTGTATGTGTGTGTGTGTGCATGTATAACTATATGTATAGTATATATATGCATTATGTATACATGCACCACATATATAGCATATGCACTATGTATGCATATATATATATATTGAATTATATAACTTTAGATATAGTGTATATATATTATATATGATATCTATCACCATATATATCAGAATGATTATATTTATAATATATATATTATGATATATAACATTTTATATAGTATATGTATTGTGATGCATATAAGTTATGCATATTTCCAACATTATGTATATATATATATATATATATATATATATATATATATTGTGACATAGATGTTTTTAAAAATGTTTAAAACCTCAATTGTTTTTGAGTTTGAAGTACATCCAGACAAAAAAAAATGTTTTTAAAATCTTAATACTTATTGTTGGGGTATTAAAACATAATTTTTCTCATTAATTTTTATTAGCAATACATTTACATATATATCAATTTTGTTTTCCATAATGAAGGCAAAATATGGGGAAAAGATTAAAGATATAAACTAAAATTTGCATCAAAATAATTTTTGTAATTTTGAAAAATACAATCATAATTTTTTATCATGAAATATTATTTTTTCTTAAGACACATCAAATATAATACATGATAATTAAATAGTTTTATATTTTATTGTTTTATTATATTTCTTATGGCATTTTTTAAAGAAATTATTTTGTTTCAAAAAAATTATTTTTTCACAAAAAAAATCTAAAATTGATTTTACAATAATATCTTAAATAACATATATATTTAGGATTGAAATGACGTGTTTGATTTTAACTTCCTAGCAAAAGCTAAACTTTTAATTTATTTTTTTTTCTCAAAAAGTATCATCATGAATTAATGATAATGACGTGTTTGATTAGAATAATATCAATTTATATATTTGAAATAATACTAATAAATTACTATTTTAAAAAATTAACATTTCAGTGGAATTTAAATTTAATGATTTAATTACAATCAACTTTTAAAAAAATTAATTTTAATTTCAATTCATCATTTCTACCATAATCATGGTATTTCCTATAATTGGATAATAACTGATCTAACAAAGGTATTAATAATATAGAAAATGGATAGAACACTACAAAAAAATACCGTATTACCGACCAAATATTTGTTCAGAAATTTGGTGTTTTTTGGTCGCTAAACCAATTAGCGACCATTTACCGACCAAAAAAGTTGGTCGTAATTTTACTTTTCGCTAAATTCAGACAATTTTGCTTCCAGTTTACCGACTAAATTCCGACAATTTACCTACCGAATAAATAAGGTCGGTATATGATCTCCAATTGGTCGGTAGTTAATGACCATTTACATATCATTTACCGATGAATAATTTCCGACTAAATTCTAATCATTTTCCAACCAAAATAAATTAGTTTGTAAATGGTAACAAAATGGTCGTTAAAAGCCTAAAAAATTGCAACAAAAAATCGACCAAAATCTTTTAAAATCATTGGTCGGTAATTGATCTCCAAAAAGATTACCAACCATTTAGTGACTATTTATCGACCATCGATAATAAAAAATTTTGGTCGATTTGGTCATAATTTGGTCGGTAACTACCGACCAATTTTTTTAGTAGGAATTATGCAGCTATTGTAAAAACTGAAACAAAAAATATAAAAAAACAACCATTTTGCTTCCAATTTTGATTTAGTTCATGCCGAAATATTTAAATATAAAATAACAAAATAAAAATCCAATTAACTCAAGCAAACAACTATATATACATCATTTATATATTAAAAACATTAACACGGTGAGATGTTGGGTACTGGGATAGAGTTGTCTGTTGCTGCTAGTCTTGATGCGGTTGCTGCAGGTGCTGCTGCAAGTGATGGAGTAGATGCTGTAGCTGGAGCATTATGCCAAACAATCCGAGGTAGATCATCAGGGTTGAACTGCAGTCCTCCCTCTTGTAGTTTTGTAAGCTAGTCAAAATGCATACGCAACTCATCCCTATCATCCTCATATTTGATCATGCATCGCTCAGTATTGGCCAACTAAAACTGTATCAAATTTCGCATCTCATCCTTAAATTGCTCCATCTTCGAAAACAAATTCAAAACTAATCCTAAAAATTCAGCTTCATAGTCTGATCGTCTATGTGAGTAGAATGATGATGTCGACGAACCGACGTCATAGTCGGACATCTTCTCCTTGCCATCAACAACCACATACCAAATCTGATTCGCAACTGGTGGAGTTGATGAATGAGAACTACCAGTTGCACCATCACATGAACCTGAAGTAGATTGGGAATACGCTTGAGTCGCAGCAGCTAATTATTCCTCATATCTTGCCTAATAAAAATGTACGAAAAGTATTCAAACAAAAAAAAAGAAAAATTAATTTTTTTATTTAAACTTACATTTGCTGCACGAGATCTCTGATCAACGAAAGTCTGATCATCATGAGCTTTCGTGTGCGTGTATCTGCTGAATAAGCGAGGAGCACTAGGCTTCTTACCCTCCTTGCGTCTCAATAATTACACACAATACATACGTTAATTATATTGAAAAAAAATTCCTTATAAGAAATGAAATTTAGGCATAATTGAACACAATTCATAAAGTAATAAACAAAAAAAAGTATAAATTAGAAATAATACCAATGCTCGTTCGTGCTCACGCATAGAACGAGATCCACAAGTGTGTGTAGACATGCGACTACCCTCCCCAGCCCGCTCTGAGTGATGATTGCAGCTTTGTTTATCACACATCTTCCTATAATCCAGATCTTCCCATCTGCTCCGCCACTCCTCGAATCTTTTTCTTTCTTCTTCATCCATTTTTTTTTGATCTCATACATGGTGTTTTTAAATCGACTGGTAACATGTTTGTAGAACACACTTTTGATCGACTCCTTTGGATGGTCCACTTGTAAACTTTTTGCAATTATAAATAAATTATTTTTAATCAGTGAACAAAATAATAAATAAAAGATGTACAATTTTTTAAGTAGTAATATTTACCTTAAATTCTCTCCAAATCATCAAATGGTCTCTATGTGTGAGTGACTTCCAATTATATCTATTATGTTTAAAAGACTTCCTAAAAATTGTCTCAGAACCCTAGAAATGGAACCTGACAGCTCTAACTTCATCCCGTAACAAAAAAATTATTAGCAAGTAAGAAATAAATTAATAAATTGATAAATAATTTGTTAAGTTTTGTATCTTACATATTATCAATTGTCGGATCAAAATGAGCAATAGGGAAACTTTTGTCTGTAGGGTGCTTTGAGGAAGACTCTCCAACATCTCTATCCTCTCCCTCCCACGTCTCTTGATCATTCATCAAAATCTCAGGACCATTATTTGGATCAATTAGCTGATGCTGCTGCTGCGGTACATTCACAACCCTCTCTGTCTACTGTGGCGTCTCATCCACCCATGACCCAGTACTTGTTTCGAGCATACCTAAGGTCGTGCTGCCTATACCATAACTCGTATGACCTTGCAACGTGATGCCTCTGCCTCGTCCACATGCCATACCTATAAAAAATATATAAGGCAATGAAAATAAACAAAAATGAATAATAATTAAAATAACATAAAACTCACTGTCTACTCATTCTTATTAGAATCATTTAAATCTAGTTCTTCTTCTTCTTTAGAAGTAGTAACATCATTTTCAAACTCATCTTCATCACTCGTTTCTTCCTCATAATCAATTAAATTTTTATCAACATCTACATCCCTACTTGTAATTATTTTAGAAGATGTGACTAAAAGGACGTCTTAGTCCCCCACCACAGCTTCATTATAACATCATTATCATCATTTTGAAAAGCTGGTTCTATGAAATCAATACTTGGTGATGCGGGGATGTCAATTTGAGCGCTTGCTTTTATCTTGCACACAGCTTTCCAATACTTTCTAGGACCAGTTCGACTCGGATATTCATAATAATAAATTGGTGATGCTTGTATTGCTAAGACAAAAGGTTCATACTTGTTGAATCATTTTTTATTGTGCACATTGACAAGTTTATATCGAGGATGGACAATAATACCAACATGTGGTATTAGATCGAACCATTTACATTTGAATAACATAGTTTTTTTAACCGGGATGGCTTCAAATTCTAACTCGATCACTTCGACTAGAGTCCTGTAATAGTCATATTCAGTTTCATTGTATACGGATCCTTTAATGCATACCCTCGTATTGTCTGTTACTCGGTAGCTACCATATGATTTAGTGTGAAATTTAAAACTATTCACATAGTAACCATTGACGTTTTAATCTCTCTTAAGGGACCTCGTGCTATACTTCGAAGATAATGATTGGAAATTTTATTTTCATGCTTATGAACCTGTAATCAAAATTAAGTGGATTGTTTATATTACAATTATAAGTTTTTATTAGAAAAATATAATTATTTTGTGATTTTCATTATAAGTAAACATATGTATTTTTCAAAAAATGATGGAAATTCTTTTTTCGTCATGGTATTGATTGCTTCTTCATTCATATTTGGAAACTCTTTATATTTATCAATAACAAAATCACTAAAAAAAGAAATTAAAAATTATTGATACATTGATAGGAAATAGTAAATTATAATGTGTAATAGATATCATTTAACTATTAGGAAATACTTACTCAATGAATAGTTGAATCTCTGGACAATTCATTAGGACATATAGATGAGTTATAGTATATTCATAGTCTGCTAGATATCTTTTCCCTTCAGCACCAATTGCTTTACCCAGAGGCTTGAAAATTACAAACATATCATTATCCACATTGTAATAAAGATAAACCTCATTCCATTTTTCATTAAGTGGAAGAGTTGGATCTCCTTCTTTGAAATATAATGATATGAATTTTGAAGCATCATCCAAAATATAACCTATTGATATAGAACTCTCAACCTGAGCCTTATTCATTATTGTATGTTTTATTTTCCTCGAGTATCTACAAAAAGATTCTTGAAATTTACAAGTCATTTTTGTGCATATATAAATAAATAAATAAATAAATAAATATAAATAAATAAATAAATATAAATATAAATATATATATATATATATATATATATATATATATGAAAAGAATTGGTTTAGTGAATTAATATTACCTTTCTGGAGGATACATCTAATGATAATGGACAGGACCAGCAATCCTATCTTCGCAAGCCAAATGCACTGGAAGATGTTCCATTGAGTCAAAAAAACAAGGAGGAAAGATTTTCTCAAGATTGCATAAGATAACTGTAATTTGTTCATCCAGATTCCTCAACTCCTCATCAGTCAATGAAAAAGAAGTTAGTTGCTTGAAGAATAAAGAAATCTCAATTATCGGCTCTCATATTCTATTAGGCATGAATTCTCGAAGAACAATTGGTAACAACCTTTGCATGAATACATGACAATCATGATTCTTCATGGCAAACATCTTAAATTTTTTCGCATCCACACATCTCCCCAGATTAGAAGCATATCCATCTGGAAATCTAAGTTTTTTTACCCACTCCAACACAACATTCTTCTATGATTTATTCAAAACAAATGGCACATCAGAGTATTTATTGGTGACAATTTTTTGCAAATTGATGACGCCGACAATATTTATTCAACTCATCTCTTGACTTGTAAGTGTTCTTAGTTTTCCCTAGAATGTTAAACAATGTATTAAAAATATTGTCAAACATATTCTTCTCGATATGCATAACATCAAGATTGTACCTGAGCAAGTGTTCATGCCAGTAGAGCAAATCCTAGAAAATACTTCTCTTATTCCACCCACAAGTCTTTGATATAGCTGCATTCACAGCATCAGCATCAACATCTATCACATTCCTCAAGCATATGTTATTCAATTCCCTAGATCTAACCCCCGTGAATTGTTTAGTAAATTTTTTATTCTTAATGAAGTTTTTGGTGCTACATCAATACGGATGATTAATGGGCAAAAACTTCCGATGGTTGTCGAACCATGACTATTTTCCACTCTTAATTAATCTAAAAGCATCATAATCTTCCATATAATACGAACATGCCAACATACCAGTTGTACTCTACCTAGACATCATAGAATACTTTAGAAAGTCATTTATGGTCCATATGAGGGCAGCACGCATCTGAAAATTTTGCCATTTGGAAATATCATATGTTTGAACCCCAACACCCTAAAGACTTTTCAACTCCGCAATCAATGGCTTCAAGAAAATATATATTTTCTCCTTTGGATTCGTAGACCCCAACACTAACATAGTCAAAACATAAATTCCTCCTTCATATATAAGTTTTGAGGCAAATTATATAGCGTCACCACCATAGGCCACAAAGAATATTGCTATCTAGATTGACCAAATGGCTAAAAATCATCAGCAAATAAACCCAGCCTAACATTTCGAACTTCAAAAGAAAAATCAGGAAAACACTCATCAAAATGTTTCCAAGCAGGGGCATCAGAAGGGTGACACATCTTACCATCCTCCATATGATGCTTTGAATGCCACCTCATTTCATTAGTTATTATGGTTGATGCATATAATTTCTGCAACCCATGTGTTAATGAAAAATATTACATCTTCTTATATGGCACCTTCAACTTATGTATATACAATCTATTTTTAGAATCCCTAACCTTTTGTTTGTGTCGAGCATGCCCACATATTTTATAACTATTAAGGTCACTATCATCACCCCAGTATATCATACAATTGTTCACACAATAATGAATGACATGTATAGGTAATCCCAAGCCTCTAACAAACTTCTTCATGCTATAGAAATCTAATGGCATCAAATTATCTTTTGGCAACAATTCTTGAATGAATTTAGACATATAATCAAATCATGCCTGCGAACACCTGTGTCTGTACTTTATTTCTAACATCTTCACGGCTGCAGAAAGTTGAGTATGTTTAAAATTTCCCTCATATACAGGATTGTCTCCAGCTCGAATTCATGTCATAGAAATTCATTGCCTCGACATTGGGTTCTTCATTTGGGTTGAATTCAGGACTCACAACATCAAAAACCATTTTATGGTGTGTAGTATGATTAATATTATCCGAGATCATCTGGTCAGTTTCACTTACTGACACCCGTACTGAACTCGAACAGACTTGCTTCTCACCATGGTATATCCAAACATAGTAATTTGCCACAAAACCATTTCTATACAAATGCATCTTCGCAGTCTCAACATTCAAAAACTTTTTATTCTAACATTTAACTAAAGTGCAAGGACACCTTATATCTTTACCACCATTCACTAACTCAGGATGTCTTAGAGCAAACTCAACAAATTCATTAACTTTATCCCTTCATTTATTAGAGAATATTTTATTCATTATTCGACCATTGTACATCCATTCACGATCATCTTCCATAACTAGTTAAAAAAATTTATTTTATTCAACAAAAGTAATTATCTCTAATTATAGTTATATATAATTATATAGACATTTATTTGGACATACAAATATTTATATATAGTTATACAAATATAGTTTAAAATAATGTTATATGTTGTTATACATGTAATTATAAATATAGTTGCAAGTGGTTATGCATATAGTTATACATATAGTTCGACGTATATTTATACATGTAGGTTTATATATTTGTTAATTTAATTTTATATATTTATACATATAATTATGTATAGGTATAGATATAGTAAAATACTTTTTTATATACTACTATATATAAATATATATTAAATAAAAGCTCTAAATTTAATATTTAAATATTATTATACATAAAACTTTTAAAGTTATACACATAGTAAGATACAATTATTTATAGTTATATATTATTTTACATATAATATATATAGTTATAAATAATTATATATAATAAAACATTTAGTTATATATAATTCTATTAATACAAGTAGTTATCAGTGGTTATACATAAATATAAACAATGTTATAAAAATACAAGTTTATACACGTGTATAACTTATTAATATTTTACATATAGTTTATATTTATGTTATACACATATATATATGTATATGTGTATGACATCTAGTTATATATAGTTATATATATATATATATATTAATACATATAGTTTATATGTTTATAATAGAGAATACACATATGTTATACACCCTAAATAAACTTATGATATATTAATATGTGTATAACATATAGTTATATATAGATATATTAATACAAGTTGTTATCAGTGATCATATATATGTATATACACAAGCATGATATCATAGATGTGTATAAACATATATGTTGATATATACATGTATATAAGACTCTATATACCTTCATCCTTCATAAATATGTATATGATTGTTTAGTATATACTTTATATAACAAAATATAAGTTTATCCACGTGAATACACATATATATACTTGCATGTGCATATGCATATATTCACTCGTGTACATGTGTATACACATATACAATCATATATATCTATATCCACTTAAATAGAGTCAAATATATCTATATAGCCGTATATAGGATTGTATATGTGTGTACACATATATATGATGGTATATACATATATATGATGGTATATACCTTCACATATATATATACATACATACATATATATATATATATATACGACTTTATATACTTTTATACACTTCCACAAATTCGTATATTCATGTATACACTACACATTAATGAACGTATACAACGAGATCATAACATTATGCATAACATGAATTCATAATGTTATGCATAGACTAGTTTATGCAAAACACGAATTCATAATGTTATGCATAGACCAGTTTATGCAAAACACGAATTCATAATGTTATGCATAGACCAGTTTATGCAAAACACGAATTCATAATGTTATGCATAGACCAGTTTATGCAAAACACGAATTCATAATGTTATGCATAGACCAGTTTATGCAAAACACGAATTCATAATGTTATGCATAAACTTGTTGTGCATTAATTAGTTTATGAATAATGAAAATGTTTTTTTTTATTTAATGAATTTTTATAGATGGTGCGGACATAAGCTTATAAACCATTTTTCTAGCAAAACACAAATATTTAATGTTTTGGGCATTCTTGTATTAATGTTTTCTAGAATGAGAATCAAAAACATAAATATTAATATTTTGGATATTTTTTTTATTAATACATTTTTGAAATGGGGATCAAAACATAAAGGGAATTTGTGTTTTGCTGCATCATTCATAAAATAATTGAAAAAAAAAAGAATTTCTTGATAATAAAATAAAAAATATGCATCAAAACATAAAATAATCACATTTTGATCCATTGAAAAGTAGAAACCCAATTTTGTCCCCAACTGACACGCCATTGGTAAAAAAAATTATACAAATTTATATAAATAATCTTAACTCATAATAACATTCAACGACATAAGAGAGATTCAAAACTACATATTTGTCTTAATTGAACTCTTTTACTACACATCTACACACAACAAATGAAATGTATTCTGAAAATATTTATATATAAAAATATATTCTATGTATTTATATGTATTAAAACATAAATAGATAAATAAATAAATAAATAAATATAAACACACACACATAAACATATATAAATATATAACCATAAACATGTGTGTGTGTGTGTATGTGTGTGTGTGTTTATGTTTAAATATATACAAATACACACGACCTTACTTGAACATGATTAGTTTTATAGGTTGTACTGCATTGTCATATTAAAAAAAAATATACAAATACATAATATATATATATATATAAAATACATTTGATTTGTTGTGTGTAGCTGGGTGTAAGAAAGTCTAATAAAACCAAACATGTGAGTTTGAATTCCACTTATATCACGGATTATTGTTATACATCAAAATTATTTAGACATTTTTTAATAATTTTTTTAACTACTAATGTGTCAATTGGAAACAAAACCAAGTTTTTAATTTTCATTGTTCTACAACATAATTATTTTGTTTTTTGATTTTTGATATACTCATTTTAAATTTCATTTAGAAATTCATTTTTTTTTTCATATAACTTATGGGTAGTGCACCAAAACACAAATCCCTCAAACATAAATTTTTTTTTTTGGTTCCTATGAACATAATTCCCCTTCAAAACACAAAAAATTAATAAAAAGTATTTTTTTTACAAAAATATCATATTGTGATATGAATCATTTATACACATCACAATATGCATAATGATATACACCACCCCATCATATATACTATATATATATACACATACACATATATATATATATATACGTATAGATGTATTTATGTTCATATCTATATATATCATCATGATTTTTTCTTTAACCTAATTCCTATGTTTTTGAACAAATCCAACTATATGATAAAAACCACTTTTTAATACAAAAATGGATATGCAAGTAAATTATCATTTAACTCAGAAAATCTTAAATTTACCTTGGCACAGTACTACTTTGGTCAATTTATAAGGTCATTTAACTTCAATTTATCCCTTAGAAAATCTTAAACAAAATCATTTAAGTTAGAATATTTTTTTATTTCTAGCTCAAAACACTTTTCCAACATTTACTATACATTGGTTACCATGAAAAAACAATTTTAATATTTTAATTTGCCACATATTTTCATTACCAACAAAGTTTGAACTAAATAAAGCCTAATCATAGACGCACATAGGGACGTCTTTTTTCTTTATCCCCCTCCCCCCAAACCCATCCCACACTATCCGTCAGGCCTTATATGGGCCTTAAGGCCCAATGTTGAAATAAGTAAAGCCCCCATCTTTACATCATGATAGATCCAAATCAAAGCCCAACTGACATACACCCTGAGGAGTGCAACATACATCCCTCGGGATCAAACTCATGATCCCATGATAAGAACATTCATCATCTTTGCCAACAGGACAATTATGCTGTTGATGATGGACATGCCATTTTATCACATACAAACCCACATAATATGTTCTTGCAATAAACCAAAACAAAAATCAAAATACCATGAACAAGCCATAAACAAACACGAACCCATAAGCCACACACAACTAACTAAAATAATAATTTGGGATCCACCCACAATTCTAGCCTAGCAAAAACAATAACTCATTTAAAAATTTCTGATTCAGATACAAAAAAAAAAACCGTAGAAATCAGGGAAAAAAAAAATAAAAGACTCTATGAACAGGAACAAACAGAAATTAACCCTAATTCTTAAATAAAAAAAATTTTTTAAATTTTAAAAATTTTAAAAATTTTAAAAATTTTAAAAATTTAAAAAATTTAAAAAATTTAAAAAAAAAATTTAAAAAAAAAAAAAAACCCTAATTCCTAGATGGAAAAGTGCAAGGCAAGAAAGTTTTCAAAAAAGGAGCATTTGAGGATAGTGTAAAGGTATCTCCAAATTCAATAGAATGGCTAACAAAAGAGCCATCTATGTGAATAATACCTTTATCTGAGAACCACGTAGCCACCATGGACTGGCCGTGCTTTATGGTTCCGTGCATAAAATCAGGAATGGAAGGGAGATGTGAAATGGGTTCCCTTACCATGTATTGCAAGTCAGAGGATAGAATGGGCATTGAAAATCCACCTGCCGAAAGCATAGCAGCCGTTGATCCTGCTGCAGTTGACACTCTGAGGCCACTAGATCGGCAGTTCACCAATGGCACATGCATTTCATCATTCCTCTTGATTCTGTTGAATAACAGAACACCAGGATCAATCACATTGTGTACATGGAGAAACATACACATGCGCTAGGTCACAAACATCCTCATGCATCTACAAAATTTCTCACATATGCTCATTATCAATCAGAATGGATATTCCTAATATTTTTAATAGAGATCATTGAAGATGATACCCAGTGCACAGAATTCTTGATTAGCACGGTGTATGAGAGAAATTCATATATTGATAGTAAGCATCCGATGAGTCTCGAATGCAAGACTTACCGCCCCTGGACGGATACATTTATCATCGTGCCAAAACATGATTTCCAACACATGCACACAACACAAGGACTTCCAACTATGCATATATGCGTGTATGCTTATAGTCCATGTTTGTAGAACTATGCTCTCTCAAGCATGGGGAAATGTGGGTCTGTGAGTGCTTCTGTGGATTAGTTGCAAAAAAAAAAACAACAGGATTAAATGGGGAAACCCTTACTTGAATGAGAAACGAGAAACTGATGCAGGACAAGGGTGAGATACCAATATGTCATTAAAAGCATACGTGGAAAGTAATCGTGAATTTACACTTATAGACATCCTTGATAAGCAGCAAGGTTGTCTTCTTCCATCGAGGATGCCATCGAGCATCTGAAAGCAATGTTTTTACCAAATGGTCAAATATAAAAGACAACAACAACAACAAAAGCAAGGAATGATGATAATTTTTCAAATTGAATAAGTGGGTCGCTGTCACTTGTGATGTGCTTAGTCGACTCCCAGTATATTACTAACACGCTTAAGAAACAGCTTTGTCGCGATCACCTATGACATACTTGGAGAACCAGTCTACCACCACTATGATCAAATCATGGCCTTCAGAACTACTAAGTAACCCATAGTGAGCGGAGGTTCTTAGAAAGCAAAAGTTAAAGCTTGTTTTTTGAATTTTCACTTTTTAATCAAAAAAATTAAAATACACACACACACACACATATGAAAATGAACATGTTTTCCATAAATATTGAAAAATTATTTATTTTTTACTTATTGACGAGAACACTCAACATATGTGTTACTCCCACGATTCTTATTATTTATATGAGTTAGGGTTTTTCATCTGAACATTGATAGAGTATATTTCATTATTTCTCTATCACCATTAGGACGTATAGTTTTATAAAATTGTTTTTTTTACATAAAAAAATGATTTCCAATATAATAAAATACACTTTTATATAATATAATAGTATTCCTAATGATATTTATATTAATTATTTTTTACAATATGTAATAAATAAATATATGAATGATATTTCTTTCATCATTTTTCATGATAACACAATAGAAAACAATAAAATAATTATATCATGCCCCATTGCCTCCCTACAAGGCCTCTTATCATCATCAAGAATGAAATCACCCACTTGATCAACTTAAAATTAATATATATATATATATGAAAAGTTAAGTGATATTGACTAGGCTAATTTTGAAAATGACATTTACTTCATCTAGTGAATGAGAAAAAAATTTCTTCAACATGTATTTAATATAGAAAGATGAGACATACACACAAATTATTAACCAATAATATGATAGTCTGATAAACAAAGAAAGAAAGAAATCCTAGAGAAAATGAGTTCAATTCCCAGGAATGTCAGATACATACCTCAACGTATTTTTGCTATGAATCATATTTGTACTATTGAGATGTAAGAGGCTTACTCGATTTGACCTCAAAGCCCCAAGACACATATACGAGGAGTCGAGGAATAATATGGGATGAGTTGTAGGGAGGATGGGGGAGGGGATAAAAAAAGTACAAATGAATTATTAAATTTTATATCTTCTAAAAAGTCATAATCTTTTTCCAAAATTTTAGAGATAATAAACTAACTACCACCATTGCACAAATATCATCATAATGTTATTCCATGAATATCATTAAGTCGTCTAAAAAGGAATATAATTTACTTATCTGATGATTCACTATGCACTTCTTTCAATCCTTGTGTAAGAATGTTCTTGTTTCTTTTACTTTTGCTCCTACCATTTAGTAGAGAAACTAAGCAGTGAATGTATATGTTATAGATATTAAATCCCTCTTTGCTACTTTCTTCACTAGTACCAATCAAGTTACCATAGTCAATGGCGTATGGAACCCACAATGCGGATCCAATTTTATCTTTCCTTGTCTTGTGGTCTGAATAGCATGAGTTCTATCTAAGTTTGCTTTCCGGAAACTATATTATAAAACTTAACTATTAAAAATTTTTTTTTTCAAATTAATATTTTATATCGATCAAGTAACTTTCATGATAATTTTTTTAGGACTAAAGAAACATATTGTGTTTTATTCCACTACGAGCACATCCCTAGGCATGAGATATCCATTTATCATTTACTTATTCACTTACAACTTATTAATCTTCAATAGACAAGTTGAAACTGATGAATATAACAAAAAAAAAAAATTTTTTTAATTGTGATATACTCTAGCGAGGAAATATACCAAAATTTGTGTATCATACATATGCTGATTTGAGAGTAATGGAGGTAAAGGTCGTACCCAATGCACAACACTACCACTTTAATGCGAGGTCCGAGAAAAATTAATATCTCGACAACCTTTTTCCCAGAAAGAAGAAGAAATTACATATGATAAATCTTGAACTCGAGATCAATTATTCTTAAATAAAGAAACTTGTCACAAAACTAAAGTATGGCCTATAATACACACGTGCAACACCAAGACTTCCTAGGTGATAAGTCATCTCAATATCATTCTCACACAATCAAATATAAAATTGAGATTAATAATAATTAATTTTATCCAAATCATACAAATATTTTGAGATATAATAGGATTGGTATGTGAGATAAATTTAGATATTTTATTATTTTTAATAAAATTAATAAGTATATTCGTTTAATAAAACTAGATGTTTTTTCTATTTTTTAGAATTTTATTAAATTATAAACATTTAATTTAATCAAGAAATAAAAAAAAATTGTATTTAAATACATTTCTAATCACTTCGTATCTTAACATTGTGTAAATATATTAATTCATCAGATTACATGTATAAGTACTCCACTTCAGAATAAAACTAGAAAGAAAAAAATAAATATCCAACAGAGCATATATGTAGTTTACTTCTTTATTATTTGATGAATCATGATCTCGATTCTCTCTATTTTAGACTTTATTTCATATCTTATATTCAAGACAGCAAATTTGTAGTTCCCCTCTCAATTATTTTAAGTGTACTTGTTTTTCGTTGCATAGGATCTCTATTCGTTTCTAATCACAAGAAAATGACACCTAGACCTATCAGCCCATTTACACTCTTAGCTGACTAATACTCATATCCAGCTCACTTTTGCAAGTCCTCACATAGGAGGTTAAATATACTTAACCTTAATCATTATGCTAGGAGAGCATACTAGTCAAGTCCCAAGTGCTCCTACTGATGACTCTATTGATCTCAACTTTTCAATTGTTCTCTAAAAAAAAAAATAATTTACTTTCTCACTACCCAATTTCACAAGCACTATTTCATACATATGCTGATTTGAGAGTAATGGAGGTAAAGGTCGTACCCAATGCACAACACTACCACTTTAGTGCGAGGTCCGAGAAAAATTAATATCTCGACAACCTTTTTCCCAGAAAGAAGAAGAAATTACATATGATAAATCTTGAACTCGAGATCAATTATTCTTAAATAAAGAAACTTGTCACAAAACTAAAGTATGGCCTATAATACACACGTGCAACACCAAGACTTCCTAGGTGATAAGTCATCTCAATATCATTCTCACACAATCAAATATAAAATTGAGATTAATAATAATTAATTTTATCCAAATCATACAAATATTTTGAGATATAATAGGATTGGTATGTGAGATAAATTTAGATATTTTATTATTTTTAATAAAATTAATAAGTATATTCGTTTAATAAAACTAGATGTTTTTTCTATTTTTTAGAATTTTATTAAATTATAAACATTTAATTTAATCAAGAAATAAAAAAAAATTGTATTTAAATACATTTCTAATCACTTCGTATCTTAACATTGTGTAAATATATTAATTCATCAGATTACATGTATAAGTACTCCACTTCAGAATAAAACTAGAAAGAAAAAAATAAATATCCAACAGAGCATATATGTAGTTTACTTCTTTATTATTTGATGAATCATGATCTCGATTCTCTCTATTTTAGACTTTATTTCATATCTTATATTCAAGACAGCAAATTTGTAGTTCCCCTCTCAATTATTTTAAGTGTACTTGTTTTTCGTTGCATAGGATCTCTATTCGTTTCTAATCACAAGAAAATGACACCTAGACCTATCAGCCCATTTACACTCTTAGCTGACTAATACTCATATCCAGCTCACTTTTGCAAGTCCTCACATAGGAGGTTAAATATACTTAACCTTAATCATTATGCTAGGAGAGCATACTAGTCAAGTCCCAAGTGCTCCTACTGATGACTCTATTGATCTCAACTTTTCAATTGTTCTCTAAAAAAAAAATAATTTACTTTCTCACTACCCAATTTCACAAGCACTATTTCATACATATGCTGATTTGAGAGTAATGGAGGTAAAGGTCGTACCCAATGCACAACACTACCACTTTAGTGCGAGGTCCGAGAAAAATTAATATCTCGACAACCTTTTTCCCAGAAAGAAGAAGAAATTACATATGATAAATCTTGAACTCGAGATCAATTATTCTTAAATAAAGAAACTTGTCACAAAACTAAAGTATGGCCTATAATACACACGTGCAACACCAAGACTTCCTAGGTGATAAGTCATCTCAATATCATTCTCACACAATCAAATATAAAATTGAGATTAATAATAATTAATTTTATCCAAATCATACAAATATTTTGAGATATAATAGGATTGGTATGTGAGATAAATTTAGATATTTTATTATTTTTAATAAAATTAATAAGTATATTCGTTTAATAAAACTAGATGTTTTTTCTATTTTTTAGAATTTTATTAAATTATAAACATTTAATTTAATCAAGAAATAAAAAAAAATTGTATTTAAATACATTTCTAATCACTTCGTATCTTAACATTGTGTAAATATATTAATTCATCAGATTACATGTATAAGTACTCCACTTCAGAATAAAACTAGAAAGAAAAAAATAAATATCCAACAGAGCATATATGTAGTTTACTTCTTTATTATTTGATGAATCATGATCTCGATTCTCTCTATTTTAGACTTTATTTCATATCTTATATTCAAGACAGCAAATTTGTAGTTCCCCTCTCAATTATTTTAAGTGTACTTGTTTTTCGTTGCATAGGATCTCTATTCGTTTCTAATCACAAGAAAATGACACCTAGACCTATCAGCCCATTTACACTCTTAGCTGACTAATACTCATATCCAGCTCACTTTTGCAAGTCCTCACATAGGAGGTTAAATATACTTAACCTTAATCATTATGCTAGGAGAGCATACTAGTCAAGTCCCAAGTGCTCCTACTGATGACTCTATTGATCTCAACTTTTCAATTGTTCTCTAAAAAAAAAAATAATTTACTTTCTCACTACCCAATTTCACAAGCACTATTTCATACATATGCTGATTTGAGAGTAATGGAGGTAAAGGTCGTACCCAATGCACAACACTACCACTTTAGTGCGAGGTCCGAGAAAAATTAATATCTCGACAACCTTTTTCCCAGAAAGAAGAAGAAATTACATATGATAAATCTTGAACTCGAGATCAATTATTCTTAAATAAAGAAACTTGTCACAAAACTAAAGTATGGCCTATAATACACACGTGCAACACCAAGACTTCCTAGGTGATAAGTCATCTCAATATCATTCTCACACAATCAAATATAAAATTGAGATTAATAATAATTAATTTTATCCAAATCATACAAATATTTTGAGATATAATAGGATTGGTATGTGAGATAAATTTAGATATTTTATTATTTTTAATAAAATTAATAAGTATATTCGTTTAATAAAACTAGATGTTTTTTCTATTTTTTAGAATTTTATTAAATTATAAACATTTAATTTAATCAAGAAATAAAAAAAAATTGTATTTAAATACATTTCTAATCACTTCGTATCTTAACATTGTGTAAATATATTAATTCATCAGATTACATGTATAAGTACTCCACTTCAGAATAAAACTAGAAAGAAAAAAATAAATATCCAACAGAGCATATATGTAGTTTACTTCTTTATTATTTGATGAATCATGATCTCGATTCTCTCTATTTTAGACTTTATTTCATATCTTATATTCAAGACAGCAAATTTGTAGTTCCCCTCTCAATTATTTTAAGTGTACTTGTTTTTCGTTGCATAGGATCTCTATTCGTTTCTAATCACAAGAAAATGACACCTAGACCTATCAGCCCATTTACACTCTTAGCTGACTAATACTCATATCCAGCTCACTTTTGCAAGTCCTCACATAGGAGGTTAAATATACTTAACCTTAATCATTATGCTAGGAGAGCATACTAGTCAAGTCCCAAGTGCTCCTACTGATGACTCTATTGATCTCAACTTTTCAATTGTTCTCTAAAAAAAAAAAATAATTTACTTTCTCACTACCCAATTTCACAAGCACTATTTCATACTCGTCGTTATGCTGCAACATTTAATTATTTTGCTACTTGTTTTAGGTTTATGATAGGCGCACCCAAGCTGTGAATTAGCTCAGTTACTTCTTTTTATTATATAAAGAACTGAGGACCCCTTTGAACATTAACTAGTTCATGTTACGTGATTATGTTGTCTTCTGTGGTTCTTTTAATTTTATCATGATATTAAATCATGGTTTTGCAGAACCCTCAAAAGGGGCATTGAGATTTTTATCATTGTGTGGTGTTGCATGGGGATGGCGTACTGCACGAGTGCGATGTGGTGTTTATTGTGACTAAGCGTAGAAATGTGGAAGTGCAGTGACTGTGCACTGGATGAGGTGATGCACAGTTGCGGTGGCAAAGCGATGTTGCGCGCAGGCGCATCTGTTATGTGTGAGTGTGAGTGGTGCCATTGTAAGGTAAGGTGTGCTGTAGTTATCATGCCTTCACCAGATGCCTCACTTTTTGCGCTTCGATCACATATAAAATACTGTGGTACTTGTATATTTTGCTGTTGTGGTGCTTATTGAGATCAGATGGAGGAATTAAAAACTTACTCAATATCAATAATATATCACCGGAGAGTCTACTACTTGAATGGACAGAGTAAGCATAAATATAATACAATGGAGGAATTTCATACTATTTACCTAGGAGATGAGGTATCAGGTATCAGGCATCATACGCGTCAAAGGAAGCGGCAAAAGATCCTCCGTTACATATATTGTAGCGAGTTATTTTCAGAATGGAGATCAAAAATGAATCAGAAATTGATGTTTCTCATTCTTTAGATTGCATAACCTCACCTCTCACTCCTAACTCCCGAGTAATCGACACAAAAATGAATAATCATTCATTATTTATTATTTTTTTAATTACACTTTTAAATATTATAGTTCATAAAAAATATTTAAAATTCTTGATTATAATAATATTGACTTTGATATTATATTTTTACCTCGAGTTCTATAATTCATGAATGTACAAATTAATTTATTTTCTATAAATTATTTTGATATACAACTCAATAATAATATCACCTTCTCACCTAGTGATATTTTACAAGGTCAAAAGACTTTAAATAATAACTTTATTCAAGCCCGAACATTGCAATTCACATGTATTATTTCTACTATTAGTAAACATGCTAGGTGCTTGAGGGTTAATAATTTTTTATTTGTTCATTCTTGATTTTTTCATTCATTACTATAAACCCTACAAGTTTTTAATTACAATATAAAATAAGTATTTAAGTTATTTATGAGATATATTAGATAAAAAAATATATTTGAACTTTCCACCTTGTTTAATATAATCATGTGAGTAAGGATACATATAATATGATTCATTCACATATACGATGGCCTAGTAAAATTACGACTCAATATAAGCTGAGAGATGTTATTACTTTATTACTTATTATATCCATTTTACTTTGATTTTTTTTTGAAGCATATCTTAGATTTTTTAAATTTTTTAATTATTTAATAATATAATTCAAAATCAATTTAACAAAAATATCAAAAGTATTATAAATAATAACATTTTACAAAATATATATATCTAATAATTTTAGTATTTACTCTAAAATAATATACAATTACTCTAAGATTTTAGTATTAATTCTTTTCAAAAATAATAATATTCCAATATATTTTTAGTGAGATATATTTTTAATAGCTAACTACTAGTACTAGATCAATGAGATATTCCACTCTATCATTTTCTGTTGTATGCCTTTTAAGATTATGTAACCTAGAGAGAGAATAATCAACTTACCTCTTAAAATATTTGAGAGCACACATTTTATTCAAGTTCTATTTCTAATTTATACGACGTGATAAGCTAATATCTATGTGTTATCCTTTTGAGATAAATTGAATATTAATAAGTAATGATAATATTTTTTTGAGCATTATTTATTCTTTAAGAAGTCTACATAAAATAATCATTCAAAAGTTACATTTGAATCTCATACTCTTCCTTATCGTCCTAGAGTCAACTTTATGCCTCCAACTAAGAGACATCATCACATTTTAATAATTTTTAAACTTGTTAGATCATACTATGATAATTCTCCCATTAAATCATCATACAAACAATCAATTTCAAAAGAAACCCCTTCTATTTTTTTTATGGAGGTGAAGAGGCCTCATTATCTTCTCCTAGTCAAAGCGAGGTTGTACCTCTAGATTCCATTTCATTCTTGACTCCAATTTATTTAGCAGCTGATAAATTTTTCCGCCCTAATTGCATCCCATATTATTCACCGACTACTCATATATAAACCTTGGAGCTACAATGTCAGAGCGAGTAATACACTCGTCCCAATAGTATGAGTATTGTGACTGACAAAGATACCATAAAAAAGAATATCCAACATCTTTGGAGATCGAACTTATGTCCAGAGTATTGAAAGGTCTTGCTCATTTTTCAATCGAACTACGATATTGTTGGTTGGTAGCTAATAGATTTGATTACTCATATCTTCATGTTTATTCCAGAATAAAAGAGCATGCTCACTCTACTCAAAACTAAAAAAAGTTTCCCAAAAGTCAAAATATTCTATAATTAATTCTTTTAGTTTTAATTTTTGATTACTAGCTGAAAACAATGAGTTATAATCATATGTCATAAATTTTATCATACTAACATTTTTATCTTTTTTTTTTAAATAATACTAACAAACAATTTTCTTTCTTAGATATTACCTCATTAATGATAATACTAAATTATTATAAAAAAATAAATATCTTCAACTCTAATAAAATTTAAAACTAATATCCAAACACAAGTTATAATATTTGAAGATAACACTTGTTGTGAGCCAGTGGTATGACTTAGCTTGTGGCACAACCCAGTCAATAACACAACACAAACCAAGAAAATTGGGCATGGCATGACATGGCATGGCCCGACATCATTAAAATTGAGCCTAGCATGGATCAACACCATTAAAATTGGGCCTGGCATCACTCAACACAAGCATGGGCCAATGTGTTAGCCCAAGTGCTGCAACACCATCCAGCACTACACGGCCCAATTTGTGGGCTCACCCAAGATGAATTCATCATGGGTGAGAAAGCATGTTTGAGTCATGTTTGAGTAGAACCTTGCCTCGTGTCAGGCCAGGCATGATCCACATGTTTGGAACATTGGCATGGTCCACCAGCCCATAACCTAGGACCGACTACGATCATACATCAAATATTCACATAATTGAATCACGTTTGTGATAATAATAAAAAAAGGCATTAAACACCATGTAAATCACTAAAAAACAAATTAAGCTCAACAAATATAATATCAACACTAACATCTTACCAAATTCTACTGAAAAAAAATTATAATTTTTTAAAGTAATGTAGTATCCAAAAAAAGACACATACCAAAACTCAAGATGTCATCTTGTCATGTCCTAAAAGGAATTATACAAAGAATGTAATCTTAAAAACTCTAAAAAATAAATTGAACAACCTCGTCATAATATGAGATATAAAAAAGCAAACGCTAAGAAATAACAGAAGAATACATCTAAATAAAAAAGTAATTTATGATTAAAATTATATCTCCATAAAAATATTTCTAAATACTTTTAATAAGGAGAAAACTCCAAATTATATCAACCAAATAGTTATTTTTCTTATCTATAATGTGAGAGTGTACAAAAACATGAAGTTTAGTATATGATATCGTAATCTATGCGATAAATATTAAAATTGTCAAAATATACTATAAGATATTATCTTGCTTTTTTTTTAATATTTTATTAAATTAATTCTTTTATCATTTTATGAAATGACTAAAAAATAAAAAAAAATCCATCTTAGACTGCAAAAATGTTAACTACGTAAATCAAGAGCAGTCATAAAAAAAATAACAAAATATTTAAATTTTTATCAAGTTTAAGTATCAAATCAAATTGATTATTTTCCACATCAATTTACCATGTAAGTTATGAAGCTCTGATATATTTTTCTAATTAACATATTTCATATTATCTTGTAAAAATATCCTTAATACAAATGAAAAATATTCTCAATTTGATAAATAATAACTAGAAGTGTCAAGTGGGCTGAGCAATCCAAACACAGCTCGAGGCACAACCTGACTAAGTCATGTTTGGCCCAGCATGACACGATTCAGAACCATGTCTACCCCTGGGTTAGACCAGCCATAGGCATGATTCAAGCTATGGCATTTGGCTATCGTTCCTCATGCTAGGCCAAACAAGGCATGCATGCCTGGCCCATTGGCACAGTCCAATGGCCTGATTGGAGTAACCCAAGTATCCGACAGGTTATGAGTTACCAAAAATATGGTGCTTGACCCACCCACTTCCCTATAACGAACAAATTTTATATTGTTGCAGAACGAGTTTTTTTAATGAATTCGACCTACCCCACCAGTTCCATGTGGCAATTCAAAAATATATTTATTAATTAGAATTAAGGTTGGGTTTTTTTTTCCAATAAACCCAGCCTTGATGCCGTCACATTCATCATCGGCCCAATTGGAGCTAACCAAAGTGAACACTGCCATGCAACGAAGTAGGGTTGAGCTTACAGTGAGCTCGGCCCGACCCCATAATGTGTTGGTTCGGTGCTTGACCGGGAGGGGAGGCGCACCCTTACTCATACTGCTTGACCACCACCGCATCCACACTCACACCGCACCCCACCTGTCCTACCAAAGAGGACAGGAGCCCTAAACCTATACCCCAAACCCAGCCAGCAATTCTAACCATAACAATAAAAATCCAGAAAAAAAAATAGATTTTTTTAATATTTTCATAATGCATTTTGACCAATGGATTTTATTCCAATAGCTAGGGCAAAAAGCCGATAGCCATCAGATTTCTATCAACTTAAAATTCAAAAAAAAAAATTAAAAAATATCTTTCATTTAAAAAAATCAATAAATATAAATTAAGAATTTTAAATTTTTCATTCTCATTTCTGTAGTGAATTATCTCAACTCTCTGACTCCTATTCTCATTTATTGCTCTCTAATAATCTTATTATTAACTCTAAATTCTCAAATCACTTTTTTTATTTTTGTATCGTAAGTTATAGCTCCTAGAGTTCTACTTTCTATTAGATTTTTTTGTGGTTTCTTTTTAATGCAGAAAAGGAGATTCGAGTGTGACTGTGATTGCAAGCTATGGCTTTATATGTAATCTATCTCATCTCCAATTTAGATTTCAGAATATTATTCAAAAACTTTTTTTTATAGTTAAAATCATAAACAATAAAATAATTAAAAAATGACTAAAAGTGAATAAGTGAATATAACAAAAAATGAGATAAATTTTGATATAGACGTAGATAATAATGAAAATCTCATAAAAAAGTCTGAGATATAATCATTTTTTTCATCATGATTTTGATTCAAACTCAAATTCCTAAAAAAAAAAACAAAAAGAATATTTATAATTTAGAGTCACCTTAATATTATACAAAATAAAAATATTAGGAGTACCGCTTAAGAATTAGTAGAATGTGAGTAATATAAAAAAATATTATATGTATGAGTGCGTATAAGACTGGACACTTAAAAAAACATGTTAATCAATACACCAAAAATATAATATAATAGATCAATGTAAACCCAACTAAGCATGAGTGATTAAATTTTTAAAACTTAATTTAGTTCAACTTCTCTGACTCTATTCATATATCACAATAACTCAGGGAAAAAAATACATAATCAAACTAATTACCATAATGAGTCTCATGATTAGATTTTTATAGAATCCTAAGATTGTCAGTATCATACAAATCTATTTTCAGTTTGTTTATCATAGGATTCATATGCACACATATAAAATAATATTATCAAATATTATAAATTATAAAAATAATTAATAATTAATAAATTTAGATAATATAATAGTGTGGTGTCTATTACGTCCGATATATGAACAAGTTTTGACGATATATCTTTTGCATATCTCACTGTCCACAAATATAGATTCTAAATAAAAACTTAATAAAAAATTTTAGAATTTTCAGATATTCTTTATCCTCATGATTGTCATGTCAGATATGAGTACATGATAAGAATATTTAGAAATTATCATATTCAAAATAAAATATTTAATATTACCTATGATAATACATCTAACAATTTAATAATTATTAATATGTTTATTAGGACCATTAGAGATAAATTATTAGATAAGATTTTCCATAATAAATATATGTGTCATATTATTAACCTGATAATATAAGCAAGAATAAAGATTATTTCTCCCGCATTTGAAAAAATATAAAAATTTACAAAAATATCTTTAAATACCTAATATGCAACAAAAGTTTGATAGTTTCTATTTGTATGCAGATCTAAAGAAGAAACTTCAAACAAATATAAGACATCATTGGAATTACACTTAGTTGATGTTAGAGTCTTATGTTAGATACAAACACGTAATATATAACTACGTCAATATTAAGAGTAACGAACTTATTATTGATGACGTTGACTGAAATACAAAAATTTATTTTATTAAATTCCTAAAAAATTTTATGACACGACAAATATGTGTTCACTAGTATACATGCTCATCATTTATATTGGACTCAGATACACATGCAATATTAGTAGCATATTTAGCAAGTTTTGAGTTTACCTAATATTTAGTATCATGTTTGTTGAGATGAAAATCAAATACTTAAAATACTAGTCAACTATTTTATCTCTTTATTGCCTAATTACTTGTATGGAACTTAGAGTTAAAACGAAAGGGATAAAAAATATTGACATATATATCCTTGTGTATGAATCAAAAACACAATCTGAAAGATTCATTCACGAAAAATTAACTGAGTTATTTTTATATTATTGACACTAAGTACGATAGCAATAGTAGTAATAGTCAGGCTCCGAATACGAACATATATATCTTATTCGACGATGATGACTTTTCTATTCAGTTAGCGAATAGAAAATATTAATATTACTCAATCCTATCACATAACAATAACAAAAACTTTGATATTTTATAAAAATAAAAATCATATAAATTCACTTATCTCGTGTCATCTAAGATGACATGGGATCTACTAACTCATCATATGTCAAGCATAGTATCGAAGTCTATTTTTTCTATTACAGTCAATATTATTTCAGATAGAAAATTAAGACTGGCATATATCATTGAGATATTTACATGTATGAAAGATTTAAAGGATTCATGATTGAACATCTAAGATCGAGCTAGAATAAGAGCGCAGAAATTTCTGACAGATGATGATTTATGAAATTTTGAAAATGTCGAGTCCACCACTAGTGATACTATCAAATGCTTATAAAATAATGATGATCATTTGCATACTAGCACTGATTAGCATTGAGATTAAGCTTGATAATTATTTTGTTATGTTATTTTATGCTTGGATGATGAATTTTATTTTGTTAACTCATTATAAATAACTTAAAATTTACAAATTAAAAATTTAAAATCAAAAACTAGTTGACCCAGCTCCGAGCTTGACCCAGCATGGCCCAGCATGATCTAGCTAGATTCTACTCGAACTCATACCAAAAGGGCCATGCCAAGCTAGCATAAAACAAGTCGTGCCGTGCTGGGCAAAGCACGATTACCTTACTGGGCCATGCTAGCACGACACACCCTATTTAACACATCTAAATTCTAAATAACTATGTTAAAAAGATACAAATAAATAATTCAACATACTCAAACATATATAAGAAAATCTTATCACTATAAAAAAAGACAAATTATCAATTTCAATACCAAATATAATACTCATCAAAAACTTTTGATGCATTGAAAAAAACATAATATAAACAAATAAATTATCAAGCTGAATATTATTATATCCAATAACTTTAAATATATATATTGACTTCAATAATATTCACAGAACAAGAAAATAAGATTGTTAATAAAAAATAATTATCAGTAATATAAGTATTAATTTATATATCAATTATCTAAGAACCTAAAATAAATATGAGTGATAAAATTAATAATACTCAAAAAAAAAAGAATAATGATGCTATCTTAGAAAGGAATTATATATATTCATCTCTAGCAAGTATCATGATCGATAAACTCTATACAAATCTATAGATAACTTTGGTAGTCAACATGTTCCTTTTAATACCCTGTAGTACTCTCATCTTTCTCTCTATAAATAACTATCAATAAATTTCTCTAGCATGTTCTTTCATCCTATAATAAGAATATTGTTAAAAGAATCTCTTACATATTAATGTCATCATAGCTCCCACCAATTATTATCAATAGTGAGTTAACATCACACACAAATATTTAACACTAACAAAGAATAGTGTCACTCAATAAATTTTATCCATAAAATATATTGTCCTCCAAATAAATCAAGAAATCCTAATTTGGGTCCTACCCAAATTAGGAATCCTAATTTTGGGTCCTACCCAAATTAGGAATCCTAATTTTGGGTCCTACCCAAATTAGGAATCCTAATTTTGGTGTTTTCTTGAATCTACTACAAAAGTAGGGTTTCAAAGGCCAAACAAGCACTTAGCAAAATCTACCACCCAAAAAATTTAAGGTTTAGGGTGGCAAATCAATTTTGCATGAAAAAAATGTCCTACATCTTTGTTCTTTTAGATGCCACCATCACCTCTTAGCATCAGCATAGTGGGTATTAGTATCATCACACAATGGATATACGACATCATCACTCCACTCATAGTAACACACACGACTATGCATCTCTGATTCAAAAGAAATCATGTGCATTGTACTAACATTGTGCATGCGGTACGTCACAAACCCCAGAGGCTGGCTTCGATACCATATTAAATTCAAGACCAAAAAATACTATAAACTACAAAAAAAACTAAATGATTTTATATAATAAACCAATAAATTTGGACAAGCTATATATTGAATACTCTCAACAATAATTATATAAAAAAAATAAAAAAGAAAAAAACAAAAATAAATATTAATAAACTACAATAAATAAATAAATAAATAAATATATATATATATATACACACACACATATATGAAGTATCCATATTATAAGTAATCTTGTACAATTTATTTTCCATGGCATGTGAAATAAAGAATTTGTTTCTTTCAACATTTTACATATTTCATGTTGGCTAGGATCCATTTCACATAAATTTTCATTAATTTAGTTTGGGTTTTGAATTTAGTTTCAATATTAAAAAAAGTAAAAGATGGGTTGAATGATGTTAACCAAAAAAAAAAAGGAACGAAATCAAATTTGAGTTCAATTAGAAGATTCTCTCCTAATTTCACATTTATCCATTTATAATGTCAGGTTACAGGTTTTACTAGCAGCCCCACAATATAACTGCTAAAAATTTACATATCCTCACAAGGGCTGTTAAAAGTAGTAAATATAACCATTTTCTTGTTGCTAATATTTTTCACAACAGCCTTACTCGTTCAAAATTCTTGATAGTTGCAGCACAGAGAAAACCAGTACTTCTTGTTGCATCAAAATCATTTTGTAATTCCGCTAGCTAAACCAAAACAATGGCACAACAGATATAAACAACATCAAGTGATCTAGTGAACAACAAATAAATAGATAATATAAAGAACACAAATCTAACTTTAAGAAGAAGAAAAACTGGGTTGTCAATTTTTCATGGAGAAGTAAAAAATGATGTGAAATATGAGGAACCTTAATTTACAAAATAAACAAGTTGTTCTCTTGAAAACATGGAACAAGATGAACCTAAATTACCAAAAATCACATAATGTGCTATTACTATTACATAATAGTATATGGATATAGAGTTCATCACAAAAAAAATTCATAGCTTATTTTTATAGCACTTGTTGAAAGTATTAAAAAAAGCCATTTTCATGGCTTTTTTCATTACACAGGAACAAGTAGTAAAATAGCACATTATGTGGCTGTTGATAATTTTAAGAGCCAGAATTTACTATCTGTGACTTTTTAAGAAAAAAAAAAGTATTAAGCTAACCTCTTCAGGTTGTGTGGGATCAGAATTCACTCCTATAATTGGAATTGAATTGTCCATAAAGTGGCTTGCTTGCAAAAAAGTCCCGTCACCACCAACAGTGATGACCAAATCAATATTTTGTATTGGTTGAGACAATTCAGAGCGTGAAATAGATTCCCAATCAATTGGCTTCCGCCGCAAAACATCTTTACAAAAGTTTATTGCATGTATATGAATCTTGCGCCTATCATCCAAATGAGAATGAAATTTCTGAAAAATAAACAAATATATTCAGCTAACAATGATATGCCAACCTATTTTCATTTATCATAGTATCAAAGCCATTAGACATAAGTAGGTCACAAACAAATATTTTAATTTGGATAAACTAGTTGGCCTAGTCTTTGTCAATTTCTTTAAAAATGAATAAACTGGAACAAACTAGACGTACACATTTCATTCACTAATTAATAAAAAAAAAAACAGATTATTTATCTATAAATTTAAGGATGATAATCATTAAAATATATTCTCAATATAATCATGATCAATCATATAGATTTCAGTTCTTTAAAGTTTGCTCATTTTTAGATATTACTGTTTTTGTTTAATTTTTAGTTGTATTTTCTGTTTAATTTTTATGTGTGCGAAATGATGTTCAAGTTATATTGAGTTATAAGAAATGGAAATTAAGCTATCTTTTGTTTTATTACTGTAATTTTTCAAAAATATTACTTATTTTTTTTCTACATCTCAATGCATAACAAGTTCTCCAAACAAAATAATTCTTATACAAATACTTATACAAGTTTAATTTATAGATCCCTTCTTTGATTATTTTTATTCAAATTTTTATTGATATGCATACCTCTTCTTTTATATTCTTGATTAAACTATCAATCTATATGGTTTCCTAAAATTTAAAGTATTTCATTGAATTATCATAGAATTCCTACTATTTCAACAAGTTTTCACTAGTAATATCTGAGATATCAAAAATTCAAACCTTGCCTCATATACTAAGATAATATTAATGGCAAAGACCCATGAATTATGCTTAGCCATTAACCCTCTTTCGACTAATTTAGGTTTGGGCTGAAAAAAATTTAAGGCTCAATTTTTTCAAGTCATACAATTCCTCATCAATACCATATATTAAGGAATTTGCCAATTGTTTATGGTTTGTGATTTTGAGTTTTGAATTTAGTCACTAAAAACTTTCATTTTGTTTAAGTGTGTGAATAAATTTGTGGCAATGCATTGAGAATATTAGGATAACTTTTCTTGTAGAAAGTTTATTATTTATGTAATTGTTAAGAAAACCCAACTTGTGGGCTACCTTAATCAACATAGCCATCTTTATAACGACATTGATGTATCTTGTTTTGATATAAAACTATAAACTATTTTTTTTATCTTTCATGGTATTAGAGGCATAAGGGCTTGCGAATTTAAGTTTGTTTGGGTTTAGAAAGTAATCATGTTTTGAGATCTCTTTCTTTTAAATTTCCAATGAGTGATTCAGCAGACAAAAAGTCTATTGTGGTGCCAATAATTTGGATTGGAGAAAAACGATTTGAATTTATCTAAGGAGTATTCGTATAGTCAGTCACGAGTCATCTTGTCAAAGACCTCCCGACTAATGATTTTAGTGAGTAATGGTTGAAGGAGGAAGCTCGTCTTTTCTAACAAATCCACAATTCCATCGGAAGAGAGGTAATAATTATCGTTAATCATTGTGAATTTGTTAAGAAACTAATGAATCATTTAGAGATTGTGTTTTCTGAAAAATTTTATATTTTCCATATCTTCAATATATGTAAGGCCTTTCATCGCTATGAGAAGTAGGGCAAATCTCTTATGACACGTTTTTTGGAATATAAAAAGACCTATGCTGAGCATAAAATGTTAATGCCCTAACTAACCTTCGATATATGTATCTCTTTTCAAGATACCTCTACCAGGATTCTTTGCATGTAAAGCTCCTCTACTGTAATTCCACCTACTCGAATTAGTAATACTCTTATGGGTTGTAATACTAGTGAGCCCGAGAGGCAACTGTGTCGTGATCCTAGATGACAAAATCCTAGTAGCCCAAGGGGGAGTGCTATAAGACCAAAGCCGGGAGGGTTGCTAGTCATTATTTTCATAAGCCTTAGCATGTGATTCGAGACTGTAAAAAGCGACTGAGTTGGAATCAGCAATCACAATCTTCTTTTGTAGCCTCTACAAATGGAACATCAGATCCGTCAGTTTAGTTTTCTATAGAAGAATCAGCCAAGTTCCAACTATACCAAGAATCATTAAAGTCATCATCTACTCTAGTCACGGTCATTGCAAAGTCAATTATACTCAACACATGCTTTGTATCTTCCTCCTCCAAATGGGTCATTAAAACTGGAGCCACATACCATATGATAGGTAATTCCAGCCTACTTTCTACCTTTCAATGTCATCCTTCCTCAGCCAATGCCACTCTGGCAGATGAGTCACAATCATGTGCTAATTTGTATTTCAATTTAATTTATCTAAGTAAGTTGACTCGAGCTCTTAAATGTTCTCATTTTTTTTCTTATTATTATCTTTTAGGATCTGGTGATGAAATAAATTATTAGTAAATAACATGAATCTGGTGGTCTCTACATTCTTGATTCTGAACCACCCAAACCCATTGCATGTTCTGGGATTACAACACCATATGAGATACAATGCGGATTGGATCATCCATCTCTTCCTTTGCTAATGAAAATATGTCCCCAATTCTCAAGTTTGGCATATTTAGATTGCATGCCTTGTCAATTTGCAAAACATGGTTATACATAATGAAAAACTATTCTAAAATCTTCTAATTTATGTTTCAATTAGTTTTATGTATCTATTTAAAATTTGAGAAATAATAATATCAAATAATATTTATCCAAAATTTTCAAGCATTTATTGAAGTGTCAAACAAGTCGGGCGGCCCGGGCATAGCCCACGTACTAGTTCAACAATATCTGGCCCGGCACGGCATGCTCAAGAACCATGCCTCGGACTAGGTCAAGCTGTCATATAGCATGGTTAGTATTGTGTTGGGCCGGCACGAACTGTGCCTCTTATTGGGCTAAGCACAGCAAACCAACTTGGGTTACTGTCCAATGGGGCCCCGTTGGATGATCACCCAGGCGGTCCAATTTATTTAAAATAATCAATCAAATGGTTAATAATAATTAGCCGGCCCGTAAGCCACCCACCCATCGGCCATCATGCAACGGGTAATGGCGAAGATGCACAACCCGTACATCTTAGTCGTTTGGCACGGCCGTGCACTTGGTCGTGCCCACCATGTTGTGCTGGGCTGGTGGACCGCACAACCATGCCTTAAAAAATAATTCATGCTGGCACAGCACGGACCGTTTGACAACTCTAATCATTTATGCTTCAAAATGATATTATTCATCAAATATCATGTATTGACATATCTTTTTATTTCAAATACAAGTAACCAAACATTTTTGGGCTGATGTTTCCACTACTTGTTTCTTGATTAACTGGATAACTTAATTTTGAATTGGAATATTCCGTATCATAACTTTTTGCTAACACATCCTTGTTTTCTATTAAGCTTCAAATTTTTGGATATACTTATTTTGTTTGGCATATGTGTCTCTATATATCCAAGCTTGATCCGAAGTCATTGAAATGTATATTGATTGGTTATTCTCGAATTCAAATGGGGTATCGATATTTCCTAAACTTCACATATATCTAGTTTCTAATGATATCATTTTTCTTAAGAATTAACCATTCTCTCAATATTTGGTTCATACTAGTCAAGGGAGGATGATGACCTGCTCATTTATACCATTGATGCATCAGCTACTGATCAAGCCCCTGCCCCATGTAAATCCTCTATCACTCAGGTGTATTCTCATTGATTGGACTCCCTGGTGTCATGCCCTCCACTAAATCTTTTGCCAGCAAATCAAATTTCTCTTGATGACCTCCCTATTACTCTTCAAAAAGGTAAATATCATGGTGCTCATCTTATTTTTACTTTTTGTTCTTCTTATCATTTTTTTTCACACTCACTCCTTTCTAGTATCATTGGACTCACTTTTGCTACATAGTAATATTTAAGAAGCTTTGTCTCAGCATGGTTGAAGCAATGTTGTGACTGAAGAGATAAATACCATGAAGAATAATGAAACTTGGGATTTGGTTTGATTAACTCCTGAGAAGAAAACCATCGGTTGTTGCTGGGTGTGAGCTATAAAGGTGAATTCAGATGATTCAGTTGCTATCAAAGTTTTAAAAGATGAAAATATAAGACAAATCATTTTTATGTTCGTGAGACAATACATAAACTTCGAGGCGTTAAGGTGTAAATTTTTTGAGCATCACAAAATATAATTAATTAATATTTTAAAATATATAAAATAAAATAACATAAATAAAAATATAAAAATAATTGATTTGAATTATTAAAAAAACATACTTGTTTACTACTTTTATAAAAAATCATAACAAAATTATAAAATAAAAACTATAATAAATTATTTCAAATTAAATTCTCATCTTCAAAGTTATTATCATCATCAACCAATATATCAAAAATAAAAAGATATCCACTATCATATATCCCAATTTCATATAAATCTTCATCTTTATCAATTAGTATAAAATTTAACTCTTTTTTGCATTTTTCTCTGCTTGTACCTAAAAATATAAATTATTAATTATGAGTAAATATTATAAATTTTTTTTTTAATTTTATCAAATTTATAATTTTAATTTTTGTGTACGTAATTAATACTTCATTAAATTTACTTTTATAGAAATATAAAGAAATCATTTGATTCTATAATGCTTAAGTATATTGGGAGCTGAATTATACAACTCTAATAGCATCAACATTAAATAACTCATCATCTTAAAGCAAACAAAGATCAAGAAGAATAGGAGATATTCTTTCTCCGTAATTCATTCATCATCCGAATCAATATCTTCTATCAAAATCAGATTAATATTTTATTTATTTTGTAGACTTTATTCTCTCAATCTAGTGTTATACCTTACATATACTAGAACATTCAATCTTTGATGTTCAAGTCTATTTTTTTTATGTATCTACAAATAATAAAATAAAGAAAATTATGTGTTAAATTAAAATAAAATTATCTAACATTAAAATAAAAATATATGTATAAAAATTTACAAAAATAAAAATATTACCAATTCAAATGTACTCTAATTTCTTTTACATCCCGAAGTACTACAAGGCTAAGAACTCGAATAACAAACTTTTATAATTCTGATGTTGAACCCCCAAAATATATCCACCAACTTGTAGGACTTCTAAATGTTCAAAAATCAATTACAATACAAGTTTTAAATTCACCCATTGCTTGGTCAAATGAGTTCAACTGAATATTATCTTTTAAATATTCTTGATAATTCAACATCTTATCCATGCATTTAAATAATACATTCCTCACATCATTCAATATTAGAGACCTTATCCTCATACTACAATTGAAAATTAAGATAGTAACATACTACAAATAAAGGTTGATAAAATTGCAGAATCCATCTTGCATCAATTTTTCTCAAAATTTTGGTCATATTTTCTCTTGACGCCTCCATAATTAAATGTAATCTTCTCCTTAGCAGAATCTATCAGCTCATAAATATAACTCATGACTAGTCTTTCCTTTGAATCAATCTCTCTCAAGACACTAATTATTAAAATAATAATTTTTATATAAAAAAACAATATTTGACCAAAAATTTGGATCAAACAATATTATACATCAAGCTTTCACACTTTCTACCTTTTGAGCCTATTTGCTTGAATACCAATTTTTTTTTTAAAAACATTGCTTTAAAAGTTTGTTTTGGCTTAAAAAGATTTTAGAGAGTAAAAAATAGAGTAGCAAATCATGTAATTGCTGGACAAAAAAATTCATGATTTTTTATAAATATTCTCATCAAGCTAAAAACCCAAATATGATCATATATGAACTTTACAACTTGCCTAACTCGAGCAAGTGTAGTATTATGAATATTTACCTTTCCAATAACAAATCAATACAATATGTAGTACAAAGAGTCCACCACAATTTTCTCTTTTTTTCCATAAGTCTCATTCCAGCATTCATATAATTAGAGACATTATCAATGATAACTTATACAATATTCTCCCCTCTAATTTTTTCAACCACATTAACAAGATAATAAAATATCAATTCTCTATTTTTTATTGTATCAAAAATATCAATTGATTTCATAAACCAAGTATCAGTAAGACTATTCACCAAAAAATTAATAAGATATCAACTCTTTCTATATGTCCAACCATCCATATTATTTCTAAGTTTTTTTGTGATATTTCATAATAATACTTAGGTTATTCCCCTCTTTAAGAATCAATGTCCTCAATTCATTCATAGATAGAAGCTTAAACCTGAGCTCAAAATTTGTAACTGCATCCATCATATGAATCCAATAAGAATCATTCACAGTGTTGGATGGAAGATCTTTTGAATACATAAACTTATTAATTTTTTTACATATTTTCTTCCTTCTTGCTTTCACTTTGAATTCAATGTACTTTGATAAATTTGTGAAGTGGTAAATTTATCTATGGGTCTCTTACGAATAGGTTCCTCACTCCCACTCTCACTCACTTCCACTCCCACTCTCTAAGATATTTATTATTTTGGACAAGACACTCTCATTCATTAAAGTTAGACCCATACTAATTTCATGGAGCAATTCATTTCTTTTCATTTTTTTATCCTTAAAATTGATCATACCTCTTTGCATTCTAATCTAATATTTTCACTGACTTTGGGGCATGATTTTATACTATGATGAGTTCTAGCTAAGTAATGCTTAAGTTTATTTATCCCTCTCGTGCATCTTTGATTGTAAAATTTATATCTCAAATATTACTCCCTGGAAACTTTAATAAATTATTTTCACACAAAATCTTTTCTTGATTTTTTTTGAATCGAAAAAATTCATCCTAAAAAAAATACTATTAATAAAATCCAGTTATTCACAATTCTATTTAATAATAAAATTGACTAAAAAATAATAATAAGACATAATTAAAGAAAATTTAATTTACTTTGGATTAATTATGAATACTAATATATATTGAGTATTCATATATATATTTTTGGATGATGCTACTTTGTTTATAAATTACTTGAATTATTTATCTTTATATCATTTTTCACATTGTTTATCTCATATATCATAACTCATAATATCTTACTTTTTGAAATAATTTATTCTATTTATTAGAATCTTTGACATACGTACAACAATAGTTAACAATATATAATAATATTTAACTATATATACGACTATACTTTAACTATATACAAAACTATATATTTATATATAACTATTTGTTTAACTATACATAATTACATATTTAATTATGTATAACTATTTATAATTATAAACATTATTATGCAACTATCTTCATATCTATTTAATTATGTATAACTATTTATTCATATATAATTATATGAATAAATATTTATAATTATATATATTATATCTATAACTACATATATAACTATATGTTTAAAAAACCATATAATTATTTATAATTATATGAATAACTATATATAACTCAATACAACTATATGTAACTAAATTTACAACTATATATACTATATATAACTATATGTATAACTATAAATATATATGTGACATCTCATCCCCCAGGAAGTCTCATTCATTCCATCACATAATACAATGTGCAATAAAATAAAATTTTCTCAAATAAATCATATATTTTTTTCCCATTTTATTTGCTCAGCAGAATAAAGAAAACACACAACATATTATTTAAGCTACAACCGACTTCCTTTCACATGTGAGATATTGTATGTGGATATGTCATTTCCCTAGACCTGTACCTGAAAAGGAGTCCCGCAACAGAGTGAGCAAAACTTAATAGAGATAAACTCTTACAAAGTTACTCCCTACCTAAGTGCATGTAAAATATCATGAATATATATCAACGCTCATTCAAGTACAATATTTATATGAATATAATTATGGATGAAATATTTATATGTCAATATTCCTGAGTCTCATTAACTCCCTCACACATGCCGAAGCAAAGTGTGACATATTATATATGTGTGTGTGTGTGTGTGTATCTATAGAAATATTTATTTTTTTGGAATTATTTCGAAAAATATATTAGACATTTCTCCAAATAAAATATGTTTTTTTTGGATTTATCCCAAAAAATATGGACATCTTCCGAAAAACATATTGAATATTTCTCCGACAAAATATTTTTTTCTGAATATTTTCCAAAACCACCACGTAACTCAACCTGGACGTTGTCCAAATTCGAGTTCGCAAATTTATAATAATCATGTACCAAATAAAATCTCGCGCAACTCAGTCTGGACGTTATAAATCCGATTCGTCTTGTACTAACTTTTACTAAACAAAATACCAAAACTTTTTATCAATTAATTATTTTCAATAAAATTTTTAACAATTCAAATTAAAATATAAAACATGATCATTTATGACCATAAATAGAAAGAAATTTTGTTAAGAAAAAACCACAACCTTTCGAAAAATTTCACGAAAATTTTATAAATTTTATATCAAAATGAAGATCTCATTGTGTAAGGTAACTTTAGTTCTAGGACTATTCCATTCCGATTCCAGAATAATCCGTTACGATTAAAAGAAAATCCACAGATATTTTTTTTCTTTTGTACTGTATCACTCCCCCTTGCCGGCAAAATATTTTTTTTTCAGCATTCTCCCATTTTTTGGATTCCTGACATTTTCTTGTATGTTTTTTTATCTATAATTATTATTATTAATTAATTTTTTTTTCTTTGGGTTGACGCCTGGATGACTGACGGACCGCATCCATACATGCACAGCCACGTGCGAACGTCATGGCGTGGTCTTTTGATTATGCATAAATTTTTTTTTCTAAATATTCTAATAATTATTTAAATAAATTATTAAATATAACTAAATTCTCAAAATTTAACAAAATTTAACACCGTAGTTATATTTTTTAAGATGAATTCAATAACGACATCTATTTTATCATTAGGGCTCTAAAATTTTCAGGTTCTTTTCTCTTATTACAAAATTACTAGTTTACCCTTTTTCCAGAAATCAAATTTTGTTAATTATAATTATGTATTCATTTTTTTCGAGATTTCACAATATCACTTTTTATATAAGTATATGTTTATAAAAACATATGAACATATACTTATGGAGTAGTGCTAGAAATATCAAGCAATGGAGAAGTGGAGAAGTGCCTGAAATTTCAAGTAGTGGAGAAGTGTCAAAAATATCGAGATATGAAGAAGAGAAAAGTGTTGAACATACCTGGAGAGAAAAGAGCTTCCGCAATGCTCGAGCAGAGATGCATGAAAGACAATATTTCAGTCATTAAAAATTTCAAGCAGTGCCAAAAAAGATGATCAGCATTGTTTCAAATTACAGTTTTACAATTTTTTTTATTTTTTGAATAACTCCTTCATAGGATACGCATTGCTTTTCAAGACATGAAATAAGAGATAAAAGCGCTCCTTGAAACGCTTCACAAAAGAAGGCTTAAGCCTATTAAGTGTGTAACTTTTATTCAGACGCCCCGAGGCCTTTTCTCCACTCCTCACCTCGAGGCACGCACCAAGGCATTCCTCAATAACACCTTTTAAAACCTTGGTTGCTAGGTTAAAAGCTCATATTGTTGCTAAGAGATATGCCCAAACTTATAGTATAGACTATTCTGACACTTTCTTCCCAACTACCAAGATGACCTTTATCAGCCTATTTGTAGCTCTAGCAACCATTTACAATTTAGATCACCACCAACATAATATTAAGCATGCATTTCTTCACAACAATCTTCGAGATGAAGCATATGTGAAGCAACCCTAAGGGTTTGTTGCTCAAGGAAGAGATTGGTCAAGCTTGTAGCCCCCGTAAGTCCCCACATGGCTTGAAACATAGTCCTCGCGCATTGCTCGATAGATTCAATCAAGCAATGCAGACTTTTGGCTTGTTAAAAGCAAATCCAATCACTTTGTCTTTTATCAAAATCTCAAATCATGCATCATCCTATTAATTATTTATATGAATAATATTATTATTACTAAGAGTGATATAGTAGGTATATCAACACTTAAGTCCTTCCATCATGGTGAATTACATAGTAAGAATTAAAGAATGCTGGAAAATTTTTTAGGTATTGGGGTTCTAAGAAACAAAAGAGAAATCCTTTTAACTCAAAGAAAATATGTGCTAGACCTTATCTAAAATATCAAAATTAAGAGCTAGATCATGCAGTTCTCAATAACATCAATCATTCACCTAACTAGAAAAGGTTTAATAATTTGAGGACCCTAAGAGATATATAAGACTAGTTGAAAAGCTAAACTATCTTACAATAACATATCCTGATAATGCACACTTGGTTAATATTGTGAGCAAGTTCATGTCCTCTACAACAATTGGTCATTAGGCAATTATTGAGCCGATTCTATGTTATTTGAAAGGAGCACTGAATCAAGGTATTCTCTATAGTAATTATGCACATAACAGAATTGAATGTTTTACAAATGCTGATTGGAGTGATTCTATGGAAGATGGGATGTCCACTTCACGATAGAAGAAAAAGAAACAAAGTGTGGTTTATCATTCTAGTGCAAGTTATGAGTACAAAGCAATGTCGCAATCTATGTGTGGAGATCATGTAAATTTCTCAACTATTGATGGAAGTGAGTATTAAGACTTCAATTCCAGTAAAGATTTGGTACAATAATCAAGCTACACTTTATATAGCATCTAATCAAATATTTCACAAACAGACTAAATATGTTGAGATAGATTAGCATTTTGTTCATGAAAAGATACAACTTAGCTTGATTTCTACATAATTTGTAAAAAATGGTGAATTGTCGGATGATATGTTTACCAAAGCTCTAAGTGGTGATCGGATTAGCTATATATACAAGTTAGGCATGATTAGTATTAAACTTTATTCTACAACTTGATGAGTAATATTATAGACTTATAGTATGTAAATATATTCAATGGAATACATTGAGAATATTAGGATACCTTTACTTGTAGATAGTTTGGTAAGAGCACCCAGCTAGTTTGTTATCCCAATCAGTGTAGTCAACTATATAAGGGCATTTATATATCTTGTTTTAATAAAGTATAAACTATTTTTTTATCTTTCCTATTTTATTATTTCATCTTTCAATTCACAAATATTTGTGAACAAATTCAAGCAATACTTTTTTTACTCACCAAAATGCAACATACAAGGAAAGATCTTACAAGATAGTATAAATAGATTTAAAATTCCCATATGTTGGGTGTTTCAATTCATAATTCAACAAAAGAATAAAATAAAAAAAAATACAACAATAATCAATATTTTTCAACAATTCACATCAAATAGATATGTAAAGATTCAATACACTAAGCTTGAAATAAAGAAAATTGATTTAAGATCTCTTTTAAATCTTTCCACAAATTTTTATTAGTTAATATGATATATGAACATAAATTATTGTAATAATTATATCCTAAATTTTCTTATTGATAATTAAGCAAATGACTTATATGTGATTCGTCAATTCATAAAATATTAGATTGGAGACTATATACCTCATAGTCTAATTATCATAGTAGAGAATAATTAGAGAAGAAAATGAATAATCAATTTTTTCATGTAAAAATTAGGTCCAAAGTATATGGCAAATGACTATTGCCATTGCCCTAGATTTTTCCATTGCACTATATCTCATAATAACTATTTTTCTTTTTTATTTTTCAAAAAGACAATATTATCTTATAATAAATACAAAAACATATATCATGCTTCATTTCAATACAAGATCGTGCTTAACTCGAATATGAATACTCGACTAACTACAAATACCCATTATCAGAAAAAAAAATCCAAGCCCATAAAATTATTTCTTAAACTTCAATATACAAACAGATATATCTAAGTGAACATGTTTTGTAGAATTTAACAAATAACTAATTATACATATTGCATAAAATATATTTAGTTAGTGATAATTAGATAGCTAATCTTTCATATAAGTCTCTTAAAAATAGTAAATTCGACTAGAGTAGTTCCATGATACAAAAAATTAATATTTAGGTCAATCAAAATATCCACTGGAATTTAGAATACAACCCAATATGACCTCTATAGGAATATCTCTCTCATTGTTTACGTCATCTCTATCCTAAGAAAATATTTGAGTTTCACAAAATCATTAGTCTGAAACTATAATTGAAGGAAGAAACTTATGAATTAGAAATTATAAATTCGTCATCTCTCATAATTAAAATATCAACTACAAACTCAATATACAAGATAATCTTGCCAAAAAAGCTTCTATATGAGATAAAATAAAATCCTATAACATACTTGTATAAACTAAAAGAAATAATTACATGTAAAACATGACAAATCAATCTCTCAATAACTTCTTAAGATCATAGAATACATTTCACAATCAACACATGAAATCATACTAATTAAGTTGAATTCCAATAATTTTTGACATCTAATATCAATTTGTTTTCTTTTTTATGCTTATTGACTTGGGTCGTGTTTATTTTTTTTTTTTTGGCTAAATGCTGAAACCAATTTGATTTCAACATTCAGTCTAATGTCAAACCCCTTACTTTTTACATTAATCTCAAATAAAGTTTTATTCAGCATTCAGCCAAAAAAATAAACATGCCCTTAAAAATATTATTAAATTGTTATAGTTTATTATATATTTTAATATATTGTAATACATTTTAAATTTATTCTAATGAGAAAATATTTTTAAGTTTGTATTATTAGATACATTATATAACATCATATACAATTAATATAGCTAATCTTAGCCATGCAATCTTACCTAATAATTCTAATGAATATGTTTAGTATGACACTATTATCTAAAACATTATCAAATAGTATACAATAAATTTTAATTTATATTTTATATTTATTAAAGACTCTTGAAAGACACATATGATACAATTATCTTAAAGATACAAGATTTAACAAAACCATAATATTTTTTATTTAATTTTCAGTTAGAATTAATAAAATAGATTATGCATACAAAAGAAATATCATCATGACTAGTTCATATATCAAATATCATCGACAATCCTATATTAAATCACTCAAGTTTATTAATTATTAATTATTTTTTAAACTTATAATTTTTTATTACATCAATTTTAAGACTCAATGATCTTACCACTCCTAACAATACTTTCTCTAGCAACCTCATAGCAATAAATTAATAAAGTTGCTAAACTTCAAATTGATCCAACTTCAATAACATCACTGCAAAACTAAGATTGCCTATGATCCAAATTATTATATTTTTTGATATATTATTTAATATTTCCTACAATATATAGTTCTAAGATTATTTGTATAGTAATATTTTTTTATTATATCTACATTAAACATTATTTTCTTTATTTCCTCTAATGTTTTCATTTTAAACTATACTAAAATTATTCTAAACTTTAGATATTTATATATGTAATCTAGCTTTTTTAGGGGTATAAGTTAATCTATAATTAGAAGACAAATCAATCTCGAATATTTTGTTCGGTTGTCATTATCAAATTCATCTACAATGTTAACATTATTTTTTATATAATAATTATTTGATATTTTTTAGAGAATTACAAATAGAAATATATTTGTATATATTTTCTATATAATTATTATTATATCAAATTCTCTCCCTCCCTCCCGGACTCGGATTGTAGCTTTTTCTCTCCTCTTCATAAACCTAACTAGGTAATGATGTATTGTTTTTTATTTAGTTTTAAAATTTTTTTAATATCATTAAATTATTAATTTAAAATGAAATTAATAATCTAAAAAAATTAAAAAATAACTAATAATAAATTTAATGATAATTATATTAATATTAACATAGATATAAATAATATTAATAATGATAACCCTACATAAAGATCCAAAACAAAAATCATAGTTTCTTTAATGATTTTGACCCAAAATCAAATATCTAAAAATAAAAAACTAAAAAAATATCTATTGTTTATACTCACTTTAACATGATATAAAATATAAATATTAAAAATATCGATGAAGAATTAACATAATAGAAGTATTCTAAAAAAATATATACATATAAGAGTGCATGTGGGACTGGACACCTAAAGAGACATGCTGATTATTACACTAAAAAATATGATATATTAGATCCTAGGCAAACCCAACTGAGCAATGTGTTCTTTGATGTCAGATTTAGTTCAACTTCTATATTGACCTCCTTAATATACCGTAATGAATTAGAGAGAGGAGATATAGTCAAACTGATCACCATAATTAATCTTTCAATTAGATTTTTAAAGGATCCTAAGATAATTAGTATCATGCAAACCTATTTTCAGCATATATATTATAAGATTTCTATATCGATATTTAAGAATAACATATTAAAATATTATAAGTTATAAAAATAAATAATAACTAATAAATTTAGAAAATATAATGGCGGATGTCCATGAAATCCAATATTTAGTATAGTCATGATGCATTTTTTGCATGCCTCACCGCTCACTATGTAAATTAAAAATAAACACTAAATAAAAAGATATTAAGAATTTTAGAAATTTTTTATCCTCATGATACCATGTCCATATATGAGTGCATGATGTCTATCTTTAAAAAATATAATATTCAAAATAAATATATAGTATCACATTTAATAACACATAATAATAAAGTAGTTATTAATATATTTATTAGGACTATTAGAGATAGACCATTAGAAGAAATTTTTTATATTAGATACATACGTCATATCATTAACCTGATAGTATAAGCAAAGATTAATATTATTTCCCCTACTTTAGAAAAAATACGTAACACACTAAAATATCTATAAATATTTAGCAAACAATAGAAGTTTGATAGTCTCCATTAAAATTATATTTACCTGATATTGGAATCAAGTATTGAATATAAAAACATGATATCCAACTATGTCAATAATAAAAGTGACAAACTTATTATTAATAACAGAGATTATGATACAAAAATTTCATTTATGAAATTCATGAATATTTTTTATGACATAACAAACATAGAAGTGTCAAATGAGCCAGTCAGCCTGGGTCGAACCTAGTTCAACCGTGGCTGGCCCGTCATAATTTGGAACCGTGCTGTCGGGCTAGCACATTCCATGCCTCCTACCAGGCCAGGAAAAGCCCGTGTGACTAGCTCGATGGCACGATAAACTGACCAAGAAACCCAGCTATATTTTTTTAAAAAATTCAGCTAGAAAAACTAGGGGAACAACCCAACCTAGCAAGTCCATGCACAACCTAGCACGATTCGGGTATGAGCCGAATCAACATGTCATGCCAAGACGACGATTCACAAGCCATGTGCACGACATGGTTACTATATCGAATCGTGCCTAGCACAACATAGCAGCCCAATTGGGCCACCAAAAAATATGTCAGACCAGCCTGACCCAACCCATTTGACACCTCTAAACGAACACATATTTGTCTATTTACACTCCCACAAGTTGTATTGTACTCAAGTACATATGCAACAATAATATCATATTTAGGAAATTTAGAGATGATACGACATTTAATGACATGACTGTTGAGATGAAAACCAAGTTCTTAAAATACTAATCCACTATTTTATCTCGTTATTGTCTGACTGTCTGTATGGATGCTAAGGTTAAGGTTAGAGGAGTTAAGAATATTTTGACATACATATCTACATGCATGAACCAGAAATATCAACCTAAAAGATTCATTTATTAAAAATTAACTAAGTTATTTACTTAGTATGATACTAGATATGACATTAGTTATAATCAAGCTTCAAATACGGACATAGACATTATTTTTGGAGACGATGACTTTTCTATTCAATTAACGAGAAAAATATTTTGCTCCTATTCAATGAGTTGGACCATCGAATATGAACAAATTATCTTAATACTTAAATAGTGATTACTATCCAATCATATCATATAATAATAACAATAACATTAATATTTTATAATAGTAAAAATCATGAGTTCGCTTATCTCGTGTTGTCTAAGATGACACAATTTTTATTGATTTTTGCAATGTTGAGCATATTATCAAAACCTACTTTTTTCTATTATAGTCAATATCATTTTGAATAAGAGATCAAGATCATGACTAAATATCATTGAAATACTAGCTTACATAAAAAAATAAAAAGATTCGAGTTTATATATCTAAGATCATTCTAGAACAAGAATGGAGAAATTACAAGTAGATGATGACTCATAAGACTTTGAAAAATATTAAGCTCACCGCTAATAATATCATAAGATGTTTACGCAGTGATAATCAGTTACATACTTATATCAATTGATAAGAATGATAGTGATGTGTTATTTTTTTTTTTGATTGGATGATAATTGATAGATATATTTTTTTTGAAATTTTTGATTATAAAACATTATTATTTATATTAATAATTTTATTTTTTTATGATTTATATGAAATAAATAAATAATATAATATTGTAACTCATAATAGATAACTTAAAATTTTAAATTTAAAAAAAATTAAAATCATTAAACCACAACCGGTGACAGATCGATCGGGCTGGCAACCTCCAGACACAACTCAGCTCGACCCGGCTTGGCCCAACATGACCTAGCACAGCGCATGACCCAGCCCAACTATGCCCAAGTTTGGGTCATTCAGTTCATGCTAGGCCAGCCATAATCAAGTCGTGTTATGCCAAGCACGACACGGCCCATTTGAAACCTCTAGGGTAGTCACATTACCATGACAAAGTGCAATAGCAACTAAGCCCCTCCATGCATATTTTTTTTAAAATCTTATTTTTAAATATTTTTGAATCATGTCAGTTTAGTATCAATCGAAACAGACAAGTTATCAATTTTAATTGAAATTAGAGGTGTGTGAAGCACTCACGCCCCTAATTTAGGAATTTAAAAATTGAGACACATAGGCTACATGAGCTAATTTATACCTAGTCGTGTTAGACCCAATTGACCATCATGTTAGGCCATTCCATGTTGAATTCAATTTAGAATGGCAGCTTGAAAAGTTAGCCCAACACAATTTATGTCATGCCTTGGGTCAGCCCACGATATGACCACACTTAAATCCTAGCTTGTCATGTCATGCCTAGGCAATTAAAAGAGGGCCATGCCGTAGAACAAACCCAAGTCACACAATATATTTGTCATCTCTAATTGTCATCAACAAGTTGGGTAGAATCCAAAAAACAATAAAATTCTATTTTTAAAAGTTATAAAACAAAAAAAATAATTTAAGTTTTAAAAATTTTATAAATATATAAATAAAAAGTATATTTTTCATATTCAAATTATAATCTTTTCTCTTCTTTCAAATTCTCTCGATTTCTTAAGAACTAATTGTTATTTGAGTTTTTTGTATCAAAAATTAAATTTTATAATTGAAAATAGATGTTACACAAAATTGCCATTGCAGCCTAAACTTTTATAGTTGTCGATCTACAATTTTATAACATACATGTTCATCATTTCTTGTTTTAGTTTTATATACCATATAGATGCTAAAGTTAAAGTTATAAAATATATAATAATTAAAATAACTTTTTTTACTCCTAATTCTCTAAACTAAAGATTAATATTACATAATTATTATTAAAAAAATAAAAATTTTAATAAAAATAAAATTAATATACTATTGACTTCACTGATTGATTGCAAACATTTCAACAATGTTATAAGAAGATCATACACATGCACAAAGCCCCTCTTTAGTATGAGTTTTTTGGAGAGATTAACAAATTAATAATATTACCCCAAAAAGTCGAATAGATTGTGTATGATAAATTTTAAACTCAAGACCTGATATCACAAATACACTCATTAACATATCAAATATATGCATGTGTTTAGTATGCTAAATACCAAATATAACTAAATATTTTAATAAATATTTATGATGTGTGTAGAGAACAAAATTTTAAAAGAAATAATTTTACTAAATTAAGATTTTCAACGAATTATAATAATGAAATTATGTGATTGTAAATAAAAACCTTGTGGATTGTTGATAATGAAATGAGTAAATAATCACATTAAAAATAAGTATTTTTTGTGATATGCCTTTGTTATATCTCATTGAGTTATACAATAATTTTGACATTTATTCTTGACTAAAATTTTACACAAATAGTTACGATAATCTTCATACATCATAATTATATCACTTTATTGACACTATCATTTTATTGTGAATCATATACTTTTTGCTATGAAATTTTCTTAGAATTATAGTTAAACTAGCTCATAATATTTTTTATGACTACGATATTAATTATATATTATAATAATCAAATACCTCACAAGTACTCAAGGTCATAATAAATCTCCAGCACTACGACTTTCGCATTACAAAGACATCAAGTCTAAGACAATAGCCATTACACTATTTCAAAAACTATTATTTTTAGTTACAAAAAAGTTCAGAGAATAATAATGGAGTCCGTCATTTCCAATGTCATGATTCTCTGCTCTAGAAAAATAACAAGAAATCACAACATATTATCAATAGCATGACTTTGAGTTACAAAGATAAATACACAAGTCAAAATCATTCTCAATATTACATTTAGTATTATAAAGACAATATATAGTCATGATTATTTTTAATGTCACAGCCAACTGATTCAAGAGAGATACTAAAATGATAACTCATTCATAATATTATGAATTTCAAAGATAAAATATACAGTCATAATCATTCTTAGTGGTTAGGCAATCTGATACAAAAGAGAGACCAAAATCACAGTTCATTCCTAATATAACGAATTTGTGTTCCAAATATAAAATATGAAATTATGACTATTTCTAATATCGTAACATTCTAAAATTAAAAAAAGATCATAGTTACAACTCATTCCAAATATTTCATAACTTTCGACTAAAAATTTAAACTCAAGCATAAGAGCATAAAATGATAAAATAATATTCAAAAAAATATAGGACAAAAGAATAAAGATGAAAACTATAGGAGCAAAATTTTATCTAATTCTAGAAAAGATCCAAGAACAGAATAGCAATGCAAGATACAAGCATAAACTCTAGGAGTAAATACAATGCATATGATAGAGTATTATAGATCTGGATTTTAATTCTTAAATACTCTTGAGGGCAGTCATTAAAAATCTAAAATTCCATAAAATATACCTCAAATATCTCATTTGAATTCTACCCCAATATCAAGCTAAATTAAAGCCAATGGTTATTGTATTTGATTATGGGTGATGAATAAATTTTAATATTTTTTTTTGTAATTTAGTTATTGATATATATGATAATTATGTAGTATTAAAATTAAGATTTGATTATTGGTGAGTTTATATATACTAACTTAATGGATAATTATAAATAAGTCACAAAGTACACTAGCATATAATAATAGATAGGAAAATAATAATTCTTCTAATCATAATGGATGAGACAAACATATATGTCAAAATCCAATATTGAGATATATTAATGATGTGAATATAATACTTATGAAACTAAAAATATAAATAATTTTATAAATCAATTCATTGTGCATGTCTTAAAAAAATTAAATACTAATTTATATGAATATTTTATGAAAAATCAAAAAATTTTACTTTTTATGTAAAAATCACGTGTGATCATGATAGAAAGATAAATAAGTCACGAAACGAACAATTGGAGATAACTCATAAGATGATGATGATCTTGTGAATTCCTTTCTATCATATGAATATCACCTATAAACTTTAAAGATAACATTTTAATTATACAAATATGATACTTATAAAATCAAAAAACAAACATTTTTACTATCATATTAGTTTATAATTATATGACATATGAAGTTAGAGAATAAAAATATATATACGATATAACTATCAAAAATAATTGATTGGTTGTCTATAAAATACAAATTTATTAATGATTCTTTAGTATGAATAATTTATTATTCTGATGATAAAATATCAAGAAAATAACTACAATGAGACTATCATTAAAGAATGTTCAATAGTTGATAAATACCTTTATGCCAATAAGATATTAGAAAATTTTCACAATAATTATACCTTCATTATGTAATCAAGCCTAATAATATCGAAAATATTTAAATTAGTCATCAAGGATAATGAAATACAACAACCCTAGAATTTAAAAATCTTATATAAAACTCAGTCTTATTCTCTAAACTAGAATAGTAGTTGACAGATAAATAAAATGGGATAAGCTCAATCTTATTCTCTCAATCTACCTATATGATATCTTGACAAAAAGATAATTTTATTACTATAAGTCTATAACCAATATATTTATAGGAGTGATTGCACGAGAAACCCCCGCTCAACAAAGTTTTGAGATTTTGTTTAATTTTAAAAATTAATCATCATAATAAAATAATAACAAATTTTTATCATCATTACTGAAAATTATTTATTTTGATTAATTAATTTTAGTTGACGTAACAATTCTTAAAATTGATAATTTTATTTTTTAAAAGTTTGCAATCAATATCTTAAATTTGTATCTATCATTTTAGTATTTTAATTTTTTTAACCACCAATCAATATAGTAAAACTCTAGTATTGAGCTAACACTTCATAACCTAGAAAAAAAGAAAATAAAAAAAATAAACCTTCAAGAGTAAAAAAAGAATGCACAACCCAATATGTCAATATAATAAAACTTATTTCTCTTCAATTAGTGATTTCAATCTCATGAACGATGACAACTTGAATCAATTTTATTATCAAAGCATAATTAATTATATAAATTTGAGATTTGAGAGCTATGAAGAGATTAAATTGATAATCTTTATCAAATCTTCAAATATTCATTTGAATATATAATTATCAAGTTGCTTGAATAGATAAAAAGAGTGACAAAAAGAAAGAAGAGAGGTTGAGACAACTAAAAATGAGTCTCAAATGCACTAATTTGGATATGTTAAAAAAAACACTACATCAAAACTTCTAATGGCTAAAATAAAATTGGTCAATGATAAAAATGAAGTTAATGAAGTTAAAAGAGACAACATTTAATTGGCCAAAACAAAAAAAAAAGCTTTGTGCACTCAATATCAAATATTATTTTTTTATTCTCTTAGATAATATCACATATTTTCTATATCCAAGAAAGAAAGTTTTTTATCTTTCAGTAAATATTTGTAAGTATGTTTATTTTGTTCATAATTTCTCTCTAAGTATAATGAATTGGGTCTTCTAATTACTCTAAAAAAAAATCAATAACGCATTCTACCTAGTACCCACTATTAATAGTACTTTATTATTTTTATATTGGTATGATGTATTCGAGTTTTTTATTCTTTCTTTATAATTATAATATTTTTGATAATTTTTGTGAGATACTTAATTATTCAAGATGATGATATTATATTAAATGTATTAAGCACATTCACATCCAATCATATTTGAGATATTATTCTAAAATATTTAGATAAACAAGTAGTAAAATTCATGAGTATACACAATAAAAAATAAACCTGAAATAAAGGCTGATCTACTCAAGGTCAAATTGATAACCAAGAAATTTACATAAACTTATAGTAATAATTATTAGGAAAAATTTTCCCTTATAACTAAATTAATCATTATTAAGTTCATAATTTATATTATAGTATCTCATAACTAGACTATGTATCAATTAAATATAAGAAATTTATTCTTTAATAATTATCTCAAAATGTTTATGCAACCCCAAGGTTTTAGTTTTCCTAAAAGCATACACATGGTGCATATATTTTGAAAGGTTCTTTATAGCATGAAGCAATATTCTAATAGCATTATTTAGCATATTTTATTCTATATTTATCATCTTTAATCTTAGAAGATACGTGTTATTTTATTTTTATTTTTTTCGACATAAAAAAAGAGAATAATATATGATGTTAGTAGTGTATATTAATAATTTTTTTAATTACAAATAATAATCAATTAAATATATCTCAACTAAAACTTAAATAAAACAAACTAAGTTTCAGATGAATAACTTGAAACATCTTAAATATTTCTTAAAAATTAATATTCGATATTCAAAAGATATGTTTTTTTTCTCATAAAAAATTATGTAACTATTCTATCTAATATTGATATAGCATTATGAATACTAGCTAACTTATCACTTGATTAGAGTATAAGGTTATTTACAAATATTATTTCTTTAATTGATTTCACCAAATATATAAAAATCATAAGAAATATAAAATATTTGATAATAACCAAACCAAATATTACATAAAATATTAATATAATTAATCACTTCCAAGGTTGTCTCAAATAAAGTCATACACTAGTAGTTCTTAGAATTCTCTAGTATGGGAATAAAAATCCAAAACACATGAATTTATTTATAGATCATAGGCATGATTGAGTAAAGTCATATTCAAATTTTAGTTGAGCTACAATAATAACATAAAAAAATCTACTATGAAATTTTATATTTTTTATAAATTCCTATTTTTTAGAAAAATAAAAAATAAACTATTATTTTTATATTTAATACTAATACAAAATACAGCGAAACAATATTAATTTCTTGTGAGTTCTAAAGATTAGTCACTCTTTTGGATATCCCTACTTACCAATTCATAAAATGATGATAGCTAGGCATCTCCACATTTTACTATCAACTTAATATTCATTTAATGAACAAAATATATTAAGATTTAGTGTTAATAAGTAAAAAGATACATAATATTTCGATAATCACTGTCTATGTATCTACCAACAAGTAAATTATAGATATCTTAATGAAAACTCTCAACGAACTATTAATTTCTTCTCTTCCAAATTGAGTATTTATACTATATAGGCATCATCTAAAAGATGAATGTTAAGATTTTATTTTCTTATTGTTGTTTATTCTCTTTTTTTTCTTTGCTTAGGAACATCTAACATGTAAGCCAAATTACTTGGCCCACCGCAATTAATAGTGAGACATTGTCCTACGGCATATGCCCTAGCAGTTAAAAAAATAAAAAATATCACTTGACCTAGTTTACAACCCGCATGTATAGGCTTACCAAACCATGTTACTAATTGGGTCAAATAAAGCCCAATATGTGTGGACCAGCAGGCTAGGGAAAGTCACGTTTTTAGTGGCCTAGACCAAGTATGTCCTGACCTAGATATGTGAAGACACCTGATTTGGCATGGCCAGGCCAGGAACCCAAATTGCCAATACGAGCATCTACTAACATTGTAAGTAAATGAGAAATATAAAACTTGTCCCTAAGATATAAGATTGTTCAAACCATCACATAAAAGCAAATCCTTGACTCCAACAACACTATGAGTACCAACAATCAATGCGCTCTCCATTAATGATTAAATAAGAGTAGCATCTGTTAGTATCTTGCGTTAAACCAACTATTAATGAAACTCCAAAAACTATAGGTACATAACGTATCTTAACTAGATACCGATCATTCTCATGGGATTTTTAATGGTGACTAATGTCATTAATCTGTTATGATCCCTCATTATACGAAAATCCAGCTCGCAATTTATGAGGGGAACAGAGATTATCTTTAATCTAAAACGGTTCACGTGGTCGCCAAAGCAGTATCCACGTGGCCAGATGCATGTGGTTATCGTTATGAACATTAAATCAATAATACAGGGGAGGGTTAGGACCCTCGAAGTTCCTTGTTATTTCCATTCGTCTAATTTGATCATTCTGGAAACACAAACACAATTTGACCAAAACTATAGCAAAATCTCTTAAAACAACAATTTGATTTTATAAAAGAAAGATACCACCATTGAAAAAATCTTATATCAAATTGTATAAACAACATGAACTTGCGAAATGCTAAAATACATGAGAAATATAACCGAGAAAGTGGATTAATATAGTTATTTCACATGAAAACAAAATTAGGCATCGGAAAAGGAAGAAACAAGAGATTCAAAAAAATTACAATGTTAAAGTCTTACATCAAGAATAGGGATTCGTGAAACACTATTCAATTTTCCTTTGCCCATTTCATACATGTCCAAGGGCTTCATGAGCATTAACAACCTTTTTCTCGCCATGTTGCTCTGTTGTCCTGTGCAAGCCTGCAATCTACTTCTCTGTCCGAGTAGTATTGTTGATTGTCCATCAGTTGCAGATATATGTAGATTCGCAATGACGTGCTCACATGCGAGATGTGTTAATTTGAATTCAAATGCATGGAGGTGCCCGCAGCGCCACAGTCGGATATCTTTCCAGATAGACGATAAAATCGCATTTCATTTAAAACTTGGAAGAGAGGTTGCAACATACATATGACTGTCAGTATGACAGCCCAAATCAGAGCAACAAACAAAAATCAAAATATTTAAAATTTTAAAAATTAGAAATCCAATTTTCAATTTAGAATAAAATATATTAAAACACAAAATAATCAAAATTTTGCACACAAAAAATTAGAAATCTGATTTTAACTCCAATAACAATTTAAAAAAAATTAAAACTTCTAAATTAACAAATTTCATTTAATTAACAGTGAGATTCTATCACACATACTCCAAGCATAAAAACATATCAAAACCTACATGTACCATTTAAAAATATTGGCGAATAACATATATAAACATACAAATAAATACATAAAATTATAAATATAAACATATAAACACATATAAATATACAAGCATAAAGTCATATCATCAGTAAACTTTAGATACTAAAATTTAAATAAGATACATTACAATTTACAATTAACATTACAAATTTACAAATTAACAAACTCACATTAATATCATTTGATTGCTTGTCTATAAATAATTTATTCTTCTTCTTGTGCATTTGCTTGAACACCTTAAACAGTATTGATAGACATCCTAACTCAATCTCCTGAAAATAAATAATAGTCACTAATGATGTACATGATACATTATCAAAAATTTAGTATCATTTGCATTCACAAAGTAAAAATCATAATAAATTATAAAAGACAATTTTACTAAATTTACTAATTATTGGTAGGTCATCTTTAAACCTCTAATATATTTGGAAGATTTTGATCTTTCACCTACTTTCTCTAATTAATGATTGTATGATATTATCTCGAATAAGACATTGAACTCCTCACTATTTTAGTATTCTTATTATTTGATCAAAACATTAAGCGGAATAATGTTTTACTTTACATCTTTACCATATTTTTTTTCTCTATTTTCCAGCTTATAATTATATATGATACTAATCACATGTTTTCATATATCCTTCACAAATATTAACAAATCATTATTCCATTTATATTTTTTTTTGTAAAAAACAATACATTGTGATGCAATTATTTTCATAATATTTCATAAAAAAATAATTTGACAAATTGATAAATGCAATAAAATTCTACTTCAAATTCTTTCTAATAATATTTTTTCATATTTGGGAGCATTTTGCTCCATTTTATATCCTCCACAGCTAGTTTCTCCTTAAATCTCATTCTTGATTGTATGAGAAGAAAAAGGTATAAACATGTAAACAACGTAACATCAGTACATACATATACATATAAACGAAATATACTCATATATCTACTACTAAATTACTATTTTATTCATTTTTATTACTTACCCAAAATATTATAACATAAACATTAATTTAATCTTCAATGATAATATTGGATAAGCAACAACATTATAGTTTGTTATTAATTAAAATTATCATATTTTAACTATAACCATTTATTTATATTTTTCATTCACAATTGTAAATTAAATTTTAAATAAAAAAAAAGAATAAAAAATGATGATGCATACAAGTTGTACATTTCTAAAAGCTACATATTATTTATTATCATTTGTGGGCTGAATGAAAATTTTATTATAACTTTACATGCCAACAATTAATTGTGAATATTCAACCATAATTAATGTCGCAGTACTAATGCATGTACCTCCTAAGATAGATGGGATGGAGCTAACAATATGTTCTATGTCGAATGAGATGTAGATGTAATATTAGTGGTAGTCAATCCGTGAATCTTATGATGAGGTGATACCAATATATTCTTTGTAAGTGCACACTACTAAAAATCACTAAATTATTTCACCGACAAAAAATCATTTGGTCGGTAAATTATTTCATCGACAAAAAAGAATAAAAAATGATGATGCATACATGTTGTACATTTCTAAAAGCTACATATTATTTATTATCATTTGTGGGCTGAATAAAAATTTTATTATAACTTTACATGCCAACAATTAATTGTGAATATTCAACCATAATTAATGTCGCAGTACTAATGCATGTACCTCATAAGATAGATGAGATGGAGCAAATAATATGTTCTATGTCGAATGAGATGAAGATGCAATATTAGTGGTAGTCAATCCGTGAATCTTATGATGAGGTGATACCAATATATTCTTTGTAAGTGCACACTACTAAATAATATTTTATGGTCAATAAAACTATTTTAATTTTTTTCGGTTGATAATTATTTCACCGACAAAAAATCATTTGGTCGGTAAATTATCGACATTTATCGACCAGCTACCGAAAAACAATTTCTGACTATTTTCTGACCATTTACAGACTGAAAGAATTTAGTCGGTAAATGGTCTCCAACTGGTCGGTAGTTAATAATCAAATTGCAACCAAAAATTGACCAAAATTTTTTAATATAATAGGTCGGTAAATGGTCCCCAAATAGTCGGTAAATTAATTTTTAAATATTTTTTTTGTCATTTTGAGTTTGATATTTTGCTTATATATATATATATTAAGATTACGAAACAAAATAAAAGTATAATAGTGCATGCATATTATATTTAGAAAGTAAACAATATTTTAAAACAAGCAAACTAATATATATATTGCAGTCTACATATATATAGTAAATAAGTCAAGAGAAAATAAAAATATGATTTCCCAAATCCAAGTATAAGACATACAAAAAGTGTGTAATACACTCAATCATCCACCCTAGTGTCATCATCGTAATGCTGAGATGTATCTGGTCCGTGTGGTGAGATGTTGGGTACCGGGGTAGAGATGTCTACTGCTGCTAATTCTGATGCGGTTGCTGTAGGTGCTGCTATAGGTGTTGGAGTAGATGCTCTAGCTGGAGCATTATGCCGAACAATACGAGATAGATCATCAAGGTTGAATTGTAGTCTACCTTCTTGACACTTCTTTGTAAGCTAGTCAAAACATAGTTGCAACTCATCACTATCATCCTCATAGTCGATCATGCGTTGCTCGTTATTAGCCAACTGATATTGTATAGCATTTCGCATCACATCCTGAAAGTCCTCCATCATCTAGAACATAATCGAAAATGGTCCTGAAGATAAAGCTTAATAATCTGGTCATCTATGCAAGTAGAATGATAATGTCGACGAATCGACGTCATAAACGGGCATCTTCTCCTTGCCATCAATAGCCTCATACCAAATCTGATTCGTGTCCAATGGTGGAGCTGATGAATGAGAACTACCTGTTGCACCATCACATGAACCTGAAGTAGACTGGAAATATGCTTGAGTCGTAGTAGTTAACATTTCTTCATATCTCGTCTAATAAACATGTAACATTAATATTTTAATTTATCTTCAAAACAAATAATGAGAGAAGTATAAGCCAAATCTTTTGATTACATTTTTTTACATGTTTCCCGGGGCTTCGTGGACAACCCGTCAACTCGTCAAATATTAATGGATGTCGGGTAACTCGACGCCACTTCATTGAGACCCATTCTCCAGGACTCGGAATTTAACAAAAATCGGGCAAAGTCTTCTTTGTACATGGAGCTCTACCGAAATACAACATGTCCCAATAACATGGCTACCTCTCCCAACATTTCACACCAACCACACCGGGTCTACATACTGATAAAAATGTGTAAAAATACGTATTTCAATTTATTTTCAAAAAAAAAAAAGAGAAGTAATATTATTTTAATGAAACTTATTTTTACTGCACAAGATCTCTGATCAACAAAAGTCTGATCATCATGACCCTTCATGTGCGTGTATCTGAATAAGTGAGGAGCATTGGGCTTCTTACCCTCCTTGCGTGTCTTTAATTACAGATAATACATAAGTTAATTCAATTGAAAAAAAAATCATTCTGAGAAATGATAAATAAGCATAATTGAACACACTTCACAAAGTAATAAACATGAGAAGTATAAATTTAGTAAGTAAATGCAATTGTCCTCAATTATTTTTATGTTCATTAACCATTTATTGTGGTTCCGATAAAGTTATTTTTATGTGTGTGATATGCTACCTACTACACCTCCGCCTCCACTCTTCCAATAGTTCTTTTCTATTCAATATGTTTGGTCCTAATCCATTTACAAAAGTTACATTAAAAAAATATCACAATTGCATATTCATTGTGTGCATTTTGGCATCCTTCCGGCATGGTTCTCCAAGTACACTAAATAAGATATATAAATAATAATGCATGATCTACTTGATTTAGCAAATTGCATTACTATTTATATATCCTATAGTGTACCCGAAGAACAAACGAGAGCAAAAGCACCAAAATGATACATAATTTATGCAATTTAAATTAAATCATAATCATTTAATTAACCTCCTTTCGTAAATTGTCCACTAGGATAATCCAGTGTATTCAAACTTCATTGTAATTCACTAGATGGATGTATTCTACGGCTAACTATATGAATAATCAAATCATTGCTAAGAGAATGCAGTGATTTCATCATATAATTAAAAAATTTTTAGTTTATATATGTTAATTGATTTCTTCAATTTAATTCTATCTCCTGTTCTTATATCCATATCATTCATAAATTCATATTGAATCATGTAATCAACTCATATATTGTTATAAATTTCATTCAAGTGATTAGCCTAGATTTTGATTCCAGTAACAACTTATCATACAAGTAACAACTGACTTGTTCAAACCTGAAATTTTACAAGCTTATCAATATTTTATATTTTGTTTACAGTTCATTTTATTAATGGGCTAGATTTTGCTAAGTTGAGATGAGTGTAATATGAACATAAACAGAAGTGAAAACCAGTGCACAAATATTATTTTGTAGAAATTTTCTAGCATGCATCCTAGGTAGGCCACAAAGATTCTTTTGTGGCCTAGATTTCTAACATAAACAGAAGTGAAAGCTTAATGGTAGACTGTGCCAGACTAGTTCACACCCATTTACACAAAAACAGAGATGAGATTGGGTGCCCTAAAGTCCATCGTTCGTCCCCTATCCAGAACCCTAGCAAACTGTACCTCCACTCTCTATACGACGTCGTTGGCAGCCTCTTCTCACATTTTCAATTCGTTTTTGTTTATCTTTAGTGGCAGGCTCAATGTGTTCGGGTGGCTAATCATTTTCACAGCTTAACCAACACTCTATTTCCTAAGCGAAGTCCCAGCGATAAGCCTAACAAAAAGAGGGTCGGCAATAAACCTCTAGGCCCTTCTTCATTCTAGTTGAAAATTAGGGTTTTTGTTTTTTTTCATTTTTTCATTTTCTCTGATTTACCATCATTTTAACTAAAGATTTTAGGCATTTTTCTAGTTAATTCATTTATATATTACTATTTGTTTACTTTTAGAGAATGCATTATGATAACTGATAAACATATAATTTTTGAATTGGTTATTTGTTTGAGGAATGCAGGACCATATGCTCAGGTTTAGTATGTGCCCGATGAAGGAATACTTCCTACCAAACCTAATGAAGGAAGCGTCAAGAGGAGGAACATGAAGATGTGGATTAGGCTGCATCGAGCATTTATATTGGTAACTAAAAGCATAATCACATTAATACTAGAAAAAAAAACCCTAAATCAATCCAAGCCCTTTTCGATTAAGGTTAAAACAACATCATCAAACAACAAGACCGACATAAAACCCTTCAAAACAAACTTTCAAATCAATTGGTCTGAACTCGGAATTCAAATCTCTAGAATTCGATATAGACGTAATTACGAATACTTTCAATCCCAAAAGCAGCCAAACAAACAGAAATATAGTCTTTGAATAACGAATCTCAAATCAGAACAATGAAAACAAAAATAAAATACAGAAAAAAAAAGAAAAAAAACATTGAGAGGGAATGGATGAAGAACAAGAACATGAAAGAAGAGCAACTTTCAAGGAGAGGGAATATAATAGTTTAAAGATGAGATCAGAATAAAATGGAAAATAAAAGCTTGAATATGTACAATAGGTTTTTTAACCATGTAATTACTGACCAAATTTTTGGTCTGTGAATGGTCGGTAATTAATAGGTTAAATATTTTTTGGGTCACCTATTTACGGACCATTTTTCATGGTAATTTATTTTTAGTCATTAATTGGTCGATAATTTATCAGTAATTTTTTTGGTGTTAATCCCTACCTAATTTACAGAGTAATTTCTGACCAAAATAATTTGGTCGGTAAATATGGTCGATCTTTGGTCAGAAATTTGGCTGGAATTTTTTTTTGACCAAACCCTTTTTTGGTCTTTAAATGGTCGTGATTTGGTCAGAAATTACCGATATATTTTTTAGGTCAGTAAGTTAGTTGATAATTTGGTTATTTTAGTTGTGGTAGGAGAATGTAAAGATACATTTGTAGTATTTTTTTTATTAATTAAATGTTGAATTCTTTCACCACAAACTAATAGTTAACTTTCTCTACTCCTTTCCACGGATTTAGATCCACGACCACTTGAATTATTATCTCTCATACCTAACTCAAGTTTTATAAACATAAAAAAAATGCAAAGACAATAAAAACATATAATCAATATATCATTCTATCAAAACATAATGAGAAACACAATGACATTTATTACAAATGCATACAAAATTTATTTAATACCCAAATTATAATAGTTACAAAATAAACAACATTAAATAACATCGAAGTCAAAAAATATATACTCATCATTAGAAATTTCTAAAAAATTATCTTCATCTAGATATTCATCCTCATTTGATTGTGCAATTAATTTTTCTTTATCATATTCTTTAATATGGGTATTATCAATATCCAAATAGTTTTCATATTTACCGAGCAATATCTCGAGCCTATTATCTACCACAGGATTGATTGGATGATATTTCATATTATTATCTTGAAATGTAGGTAGATGTGATAGTGTCTCAATAATATCATTTTTAAGAACTTTCATAATTGATCTAAGTTTTATTTTATATATAGCCCACTAGTCACAAGAATTGTTTTCTTTTGGTTGGATAAGTGATGTAACACACTTGTTTCACATAGATCACAAGAATGAATGACTCATACTTATGATAATAGTTTATATGGTGTACATCAATAAGGTTGTATTGATGATGAATTATAATACCCAATTTTGGAATATGATCAAACCATTCACACTTAAAAAGAATTGTCCTCTTAATTGGTAAAGTAGGATACTTCACATGTATAATTTTAATCAATCAATCATAAAAGTAAATATTATATATAATAGAGTTAGACTACTTGATGCATATACCATTATTTATTATAGCTCTATTTGAATCATATTTCAAATTGTGAAATTTGTATCTATTTACATAATATATGAGATACATCTATAAACTTGTAATGTCCTTTTTGCAAAATCTTTTATTTATCTATCACATATATTTGATGATGAAAAATGTACCTAAAAACAAAATAAAATAAAATCATACTTATATAATACTGCACATTAATTTTTAGAAGCAACTATGATAAGTTATATACTGACAAATATTTCAAACCAAAATACAAAATCTTTGTCAAGCTTTGTATTAATGAAAGTATTTTCAATATGTATTTTTCTTTACCTTAATTCCTTAGCAAAAATTCTGCAAAAGTAACATTAAAGTTATCTGAAATATTTAAAAAGTATTTCAATTATTATGATAAAGAAATGATAATGTAAACTTATTACTACCTCCATTCTGAAATGATAGTCTGATTCATGCACTTCTTTAAAAATAAAGAGCCAAACAGCAGGAAAACCCCATGACTGTGTTTTTTGCGAAGATCTTTTCGAGAGCTTTCGATTGGTGTATAATTTGACCATGTTATGTTACGTATAGGATCCACTAACTAGATCTCAAAACTAATTAAATTAAATGTAAACAATAAACTTCAATGATATATAACTGGATCTTGGATTTTTCAATGTCATCCAGTCTCTTCAGCATCAGCAGACAACTAAGGATATCGATGAGTTCATTACTGCAGTGAAAAATTCTTTCTGACAGTACCCTTTGGAGAAACTCAATAATGTCTTTTTAATATTTCAAAAGACTGTCAGTTATAACGATTAAGCCATCAACGCAGCAAAACTGACTTTATAAATGAATTAAACCTTGCTTTATCATATCGGACCATTATTTTGGAATAAATTCTTGTGTGATATCAGACTATCATTTCAAAACGGAGGCAGCATAAATCTTAATCAAAATAAGGTAGTATAACTTTCTCATTGTTTAACCAGATATATGTATGCACAACATGATACTCCTAGTCACCCAAAAAATATTTTGATTTAGCTCTACCATATGATCAACCCACATGAGTGAAAATGAAAAGCATATCATCTTCTTCTGATCCATCCTCATATCATAATCATTATTTGGTGATATTATGTTATGCAAATTAAATACTTGTGGCTGAAAGTTGTAAACATAAAATATCAAAGTTCAAACAAGTAAGCATTACATATCGATCCTTCAAACTTTGACTTTATTTCGAACATTAATTTTCAATTTTTTAAGATATTTAAAAATATATTCATTAGAATAAAATATATTCATCAGATATATTTAAATTTTTAGAATAACAAATAAAAAATATATAACCTCTCAAATATATTCATTAGAATAAAAATATATTCATTAGAATAAAATGTATTCACCATTTTGTAATTGTTTCATGTCTTCTTTTGTTGTGACATTACAAATGAGGTTATTAAAAAATGCTTATTTAAGTCAATACTTCATTAATATTTTTCAAAAGTAATTCAAGGAATGCTATGAGTATTAGCCTCTACATGAACACATGACAGTCATGACTTTTTATCCCAAATAATTTATGCTTCTTTATATCTCAATGTAACTTTAGACATGAATAGAACTATTTTAAATCCTCCATTGATTTGGTGTTGTCTTTTATTTTACCTTCTATAATAATGATAGTATTTAAATATTATCAAAAAAAGTTGTTTAAAGTTGTGTCTAATTAGAGAATTTATTCATTGATAGTACAAAGCTTCAATTGCATCATATCTAAGTTATGTCTAATTAGATTTGTTTTCCAAAAAGGCAAATCTCAAAAGATACTTTTTTTTTCTAACCACAACAATAATTCTTCGAACTATGCACATTAATGCAATCTACATCAACATGTATAATATTTTTGAACTCATATCTTTTTATTACCTCTAATATTTTAGCACCTAATCTCAAATGTGGTTCACCTTTTACAACTATCCAGCCTTTCCTAAATTTCTTAATATTCATCTGAAATGGATGTTTCATATGTAAGAACTTATGGTAGTTATCAAACTAAGAAGTATTTCTTCCTTTGCTTAGAGAAAATGCATATAAGTTCTCTATCATGCAGTAAGGACAAGCTAATTTTCTTATTGTACTTCATCTTGACAACATGGAATATACTAGAAAATCACTTATAGTCCACATAAGTACTACTCACATTTAGAAGTTTTACTTTCTAGATATATCATATGGTTCCACACCATGCTCTTGCACATTTTTTAACATCACATTCAATGAATGCAAAAAAACATTCAACTTTTCTTTTGGGTTTTTCAGACTGGTCATGATGACACAAAAATATGTATTTATTTTTCATGAATATTCATGGTAATAAATTATATGGTATAATGATCACCGACCATGAAGAGTATTATTTCCCTATTTATCCAAATGACTAAAATTCATTTGTGTATAATCTTAATCTAATATTTTAACTTTCATCTATAAAAAATAGATGAATATTATCAAAATATTTTCAAGATGGAGAATCTAAGTAATGCCACATTGTGTCTTCTTCAATAATATACTCTTTATGCCAACTCATGTCATTAGAAGTGAATTCGAATGCAAATAATCTTTATAGATAAGGTGTCAACATGAAGTAATATATCTTATAAGAAATATATGTTTTCTTCCTTTTACATGCATTATGCCTTTTATACCGAGGATAGTTACAGAAATTACAAGAAATTCTTTCATTGTATTCATCCCTAATATATCATGCAACCATTAATACAATAATATTTTTTTTTATAGGCAAATCCAAACCTCACATCAACTTATTTGTGATATTAAAACTATATGTAATAATGTTATTCATTAGTAATATTTCAGATAACAACTCGTGCATTCCATTAAAACACTTTTTTGAAAATGATATTTTACCTTTAAATTCAATAGTCTGACTACCACATATAACTTTGAGTGGCCATAGAGATTATCTGGCCAAACCTTTTCTTATGATACTTTGAGTATTTTATAAAATTATTTTGTTGATAGTTTTGGGATATCATCAGCGACATTTAGATTGAAGGAATGACTAATATCATTCTTCAACATAACTTCACATGTATCATTGGGATTAGCATATTACATGAAAATATTTGAATCAATACTTCAATGTACATAATGCTTTATTATTTGTAGCACAACTATTTCCCAATATTTATAACAAACATAATACTCCTTAAAAAATCTATTTTTCATAAGATGAAATCACACTATGTCCACATTATGGAAACTCAAAATTTTGATATTTATGGTCATTACATGAACATCTTATTTTTATTTTATCCATAAATTCAGGATACTTTAAGTAAATCCAATAAACTTTTTAATCCACTCTACAGACTCATTAGTCAAAAACTCATCTCTTAGTCTGACATTCATTTAATAATGATTAATTCATATAATAATTTCCATTCCTATAAATAATATCAACATATTTTGAATAATAATGATGTAGATAATGACTTCTTTTTAATATAGTTATAGTAAAATATTAATGACATTATATAAATATTATAAAAATATTGTAGCCACATTATTCATAGCTAAGTTTGCATTAAAATGAGATAATGAGAGTTGCATTAATCTCTTAGATATTTACCAATATTCAATTGTATTGTAATCATATATAAAAAACTAAATATTTCATGTTTATCTATGATTGATGAAATCACAAAAATTAACTAAATATCACATACAAGCAAAACATAATAATAAATTTAAAAGGAATAAAACAAAATTTAATTAGAAAAAAAAATTTGTTAGGAGATTTCTTTAGCCATATAGACATGCATATCGATTTGTATTTACTAGAAATAAAGATTTGCTCAAAGTAATGTTAATAGAAATGCATATCAATTTGTATTTACATGAATATGATAAAAAAATTTGTATTCATTTCAAACTTTTTGATAATTTTCAATGTATGCTTGGATTATAATAAAAAAAAAGTATCATTCTTTGAGTTATATTAATTAAAACAAAGAAAATAGGATAATGTATCTTGTACACTTTTCAAATAATTTTTTTTAAATTTTTTGAGAAAATCCAATGGAAATTAATTAGATATAGATGTCATTAATGTAAGTCAAATAATAAAGATCGTGTTAATAAAATAATATATCCAATAATAGCCAAAGGGATTTGCAGCAAAACATTAGTTGTTATCAGAAATACTTTGGAAGAAATTTGACTGGTTACTTGATGTAAAGATCTTTGAATTATAATTATAACGAGCCGAAGGGAGTAAAAAATTATCATTAGAAGAGTCTCTTACATATTATTCATATTGATCTATAAGTTAAGCTAGACTCCATATGTTTTTGTCTGTGTGTGTGTGAGTGTTCTTATCATGTGCTTTTATCTCTTTCTCCATATATATATATATATAGACTCTACACTGCATCACCTAATGTATTTTAGCATTTATTATGTTCATAATCTTTTCATAGAAATAATTAACCAATCAACCAAAACAAATAACTATATCTTGCTTGAATACCAGAGCACTCAAAATTTTAATAATATAATGTGAAACTACAACTTGAACTCTGCAAAAACCTAAATTGCATACCTTAACGATAGATGTTTAGAGCAACGAACAAAAAAATGGATGAATTTAAGCCTGAACTGGTGGATGATCTATGACAAATTAGTGGAAATGTAGCCCAATCCCTAAGATATTTTCAAATGGAGGAAGTGTTTTTTGAAAATATAATTAATGTAAAATAGTGATGGAATGAGTTTTTATTTCTAAAGTAGCAATGGAATTAAAATCAATCGTATAAATTTTTTAAAGTGTACTAGTGACGGACTCACATACCATTTCAAAATTAGTGATGAAATTCATTTTCTTCGCTAATTTACAAGCGGATTCGCAATTTGTTTTTTAATTAATTGAAAAGGAATTCATTTTTGTTGCAATTTTTAGAGAAGTTATCATTTTAAATAACAATTACAAGTAGAAATAGATTTTTCTATCACAAAATGTCAAGCAAAGTAATCAACCCATGGCCCCACGTCATTTTAGCGATGGAATGTATTAACTGTTTTAATTTTCATCTATACTGTTTCTAATTCTGTTTCCATAAAATGTGAAATAATCTTCGCCTTTTAATAGTGCCAAATTAATTTTCAATTTCTAACTTTTATAAAAAAAATGTCATTTTTTATTTTTAATCTGTTTCAATTTTATTCCTAATTTTAGATATGGAATTGGGTATCTCCATTTAACTTTTCTAATTGCATTCTTCTTGTATTGTATATGTATACACACACACACACACACACATACACATAAATATATATAAACATACAAATATACACGCATACACTACAAGGAATCCTTAAACCATAAATGCCTGAATCTATTTTTGATTTCATCGCAATGGGTGAATAACAACGGATTTAGAAATAGATTGGAGTTATTTCTATAATCCTCCACTCTAAATTTTTATTAATTGATCACACAATGACATTTCTATAAATAGTGATGGGAAAAATCTGTCATTAAATATTACGACAACAAAGGGATCTTTAATTCCGTTACTAATTTTGCAATGGAATCATTAAAAACGTATAATCCATTTTTAAAAGAGTGAGGATTATTAAAGACATGAATGAATCTTTTTCAATTTAGAAATGGAAAAATCCATTCCTTTTGTCTACAATACAAGTAGAATTTATGATATTTCTACATGTAGTATACAATATACAATTACATACATAAACTATATGACCTACAACCAAATAAGTACATCAATGTATTATTTATCAATGACATTCACATAATATCCACCATTAAATAAAATGCCAGATAATGAAAATAAATATCCATAAATTTCAATACACAATTTATAACAAAAAAAAAACATTAACACAAAAACCATAAATTTGGATAAAAAACATACGTTATAAAAATTTAATAACACATCACAATTAACTATGAGTCATTATCCTAAAAAGTATTATACTCCGTAAATTTGGATGAGTCCTCTTTAGAATGATGAAAAATAGATGATGTCTCTGCCAACTTGCACATTATTTTTTCCATCTTCAAAATCTTTTATTGTATTTCATCATCTATTTTCAATCTTTCAGCCTCTCTTTATTTAAGTTCTTCAATTTTATTTTGCATTTTTTTTATTGCATCTCTTCATTCTTTTGTTGCATCTCTTCATTCTTTTGTTATATTTCTTCAAATCCCTGAAACCCTAAAAACACTAAACAAAAGTCTTGTGCACAATATATAACTTCTATATTCCAACCTGTCTAAAATCTTATCTGCATCACAAATACAACTAAACTAGCCATAAATAAATTAAATTTTATTATATATGAAACTAAATCTACAAAATTATTCATTAAAATAATTTTCACATTGATCAATAAATTATTCACATATAAAATTATAATCAAAGCCATTAATTAAATATTGATAATAATATATGCTCAAAGAAAGTACAAGTCAACAAAAATTCAACAAATTCTAAATAGTTGAACATGACGGATAAAAAAAAATCAAATATATATGACCAATAAAGTTCTTATTCGATCTTTAAGTGTTGGCTTTTTTTCGACATGGGTAGACCTTGATTTGTCAAACAAGTTTGGTTAAATTTAGTTTATATTAATTTTTTTTTATTTTTTATGGTTTAATTAAATATTTTATTTTATTTTAATATTTCTAGTTATTGTCATGTTTTTATAGAGAAAAATATGCTTGGTAGACCTAAGACAAAATATCTATGTTTTGATCTATTTTTTTAAACTCTTAAAAAAGATTTATGTTTTGGAGCAAAAAAAACCAGAAATTCAATTTTTTTTCCGTGGTTTTAGAAAAATAAAACTCTTAGCAATTTTCAAAACTGCCTATAAATTATAAGTTCCTACTTTCGAAGAATTCAAACCCAAACCCATGGTTTAGACGTTAAATTTTGTAGTTAAAACGATCAAACTATTAACATCAATTCATATATTAAGTTAAATAATATATATATATATATATATATATATATATATTGAAATATATAAATATATGAACACATGTAAATTTATGAATATATATAAATATATAAACATTTTTGAAAAATGAATATATATAAATATATAAACATTTTTGAAAAATGAATATATATTCATACATGTATATATTCTTTCAAATGATTTATACATATAAATTCATATATGTTCATAGATTTATAAACATATATAAATTTATGAACACATAACATCAATTTATGAACATACATAACTTATTAAATATATTGATGTTAGTAGTCGAATGATTTTATACGCAAAATTAATCTCTAGGGTGTGGGTTCAAATCTTTTCATATCTAGAAAAATAGTTAGTTGATCAAACTACCTACATAATCTATATACGATCAATATCTAGACATAATATTTATTTTACTACTTATATGACTTATATTTTTGAGTCTAGTTGGATGAGAGATACTTGCCCAATGAGGTGTTAAGACTTTGTCTAATCCTAAAAATTAAATATCATAACAGAGTCATAACAATGACCCTCGAGTAGAGATAATTTTTTGTTTTGCCAATAAAGAAGCAAGGAAATAAATATTAGGGGATCATCAAAAAGAGGTTTGAATAGATAATAATTAAAGAGGTCCGAGTTTGTGATAATTATCTTGTATGATAGTAATATACTAGGGCATTCTTAGAATAATCTAGTATCCATTCTTGTGATCAAGTACAATAAAAACTATGCAAGTTAAACCTGCAAATATACATAATGAAATAGGCCAACCATATAATCTATAAGTCAGCAAAAAAACTCAATTTTATCCTTCTGACTAGAGTACTAGTTAACTAACTATTATATGATCAAACAACACACACAATCCTTGTTTTTCTTGTCAACTTCAATTAACATAATTATCCTTGAAAAAAGATAGTTCTATTTTGTAGCAGAATGCATAATAATATCTTGTTAAATATTTTTTTATTTGTATTGCTAGTATTGTGTTTCTTTTTGTATCAATTGGTATAGTTGTTTCTTTTCTTAGCCACAACTTCAATTGAGTGAAACTATGGGGCTGAGTTAACACCTTTCAACCTAGAGATCAAAAGAATAATAAGAGAAATTTTGCAATAAAGTGTCGAGAAATAGAAAGTGGAAAAAAACTAGATGCAATAAAGATACCCAATGTAGTGAGGAACAAGTTGTCCAACAACCTAACTATCACTATTCCTTGTGAAACTATTGGTGGCCAATTATGATGGACATCTACTTTGGATTTGGATATAACTATTTGAAGCCAATTATATTAAGTTAAAGTTGAATTTAATAGCAATAGCTCATAAATATCAGAATACTTAAAAACTATAAAAGGATCCAAATGGAATTGTAGAAATATTTTTAGAGTTATACGACATAATTAAAATGAATGAAGTTAGCCTAAATGTCATCAAGTTATATATATTCTTTTTTTCTTTGAGAGATAAGACATGAATTTAGTTTTAATATTTATATCGAGGTTTGATTTAGAGTTAGAATATACTTATGCAAGTATCCCTCACAATGTTTTTTCCACCATAATTTACCTCATAGATATGGAGTGAGATAAGCCAATTTTGCTAGGAGTTGGAGACATTGTATGATAGTGAGGACCATTTTAAGGAGTTGTTGAGGAGATGTCCTCAACATGAGTTTAAGTTGTGGTTCCAAGATCAAACCTTCTATAATGGGCTAGACTAAATGATAATAATGTGCATTATTGTTATGGTATTAAGTGGGTCAATTATAAATAATTCACTCGAGGAATCACATTATTTATTTGAATTATTAGTAAAGAATAATTATCAAATTCCAAATGATCATATCTTTGGGAGAAAATAACTAGGGTATTAAAGTTATACAAATATACCACTATGGAAACAAAATTACAAACTTTTCTTAAGAAGCTGGAAGCCCAAGAGGAGAAGTGAAAGAGATTGAAATAAATCATCATTATGCGATAGCACAAAATGGAAAACTTCAACCTTGATTATCAAGTGAATGAAGCTAATGGTTTGTAAAGCAAAAGATATGTGTTTTATCCAAATACTAACATCCTCACACACTACAATCTGAACATGAGAAATCATTAAACATTTTTATATTAAAGCTATGGTAGTGTGGGTAACAAAACATTGGACAAATCTCAAAGAATTTTTGGAATAATTTGATAGAGTACAATATTCAAGAATGATTGAGCTTGAATTATTAACATTCAAATGGAGAAGAAAAGTCTTCTATTGATGATAAGTTGATTGCATTATTGACCGAGACAAAAAAAAAAGAAATGATCTTTTAGAGAACCATATGAAAGGTTTAATATGAGATTGAAATACATAAATGTTGTAAAAAGAAGTATAAGGAATCAAATTGGACAATTGATACTATAGAGTGATACTAAGATTAATCCAAAAAAAAAAACTTATCGATTTTACTTTGAAGTGGTAGAGAGCTGGAGGGGCAACAATTGGAGAAAGTAGAAATATAGAGAGCTAGAACTGATAGTGCTATGTATTTTTTGAAAGTCATTATTCCTACCAATGTAACCATTACAAGTAATGGTGCCCAATGACATGACGTTTTCCAAAGCTGTTACACCCAATGAATAGTATGCCCAGCTCATACCCCTAATCATGATAGACAAATAAGAAACATGGGAGCAAACAAAGATTACCCATACCAATTGAAAGATAAATATAATGGATAACAATACTAAAGATAATTTTTCTCTAAATCTTTCTTTTACATAATGTTTAAGAAGGAGAAATTAGATAAATAGTTTGAGAAGTTTCATAATATTTTCTAGAAGTTTAAAGTAAATATCTTAATTATCGAAGCATTGTCTCAAATGTTAAACTATATGAAATTAATGAATGATATCACGAATAATAAAAAAAATTTGGAGATATATGAAACTATGAATATGACCGAAACATATAGTGTGATTATTCAACAAAAACTCTTGAGAAAGTTGAAGGATCAAGAAGTTTTTGAGCTCCATGGAGCTCCAAGTCGAGTTACATGTAGCTCGATGATTTCATGGAGCTCCTAGATCTCCTAGGTGAGCATCATGGAGCTTGTTGAGCTCCTAAAGCTCATGTCACGCATCTGGAGATTGATGGAACTTCACCTAGGAGCTCGATGAGCTCGGGCGAGGGGCAAAGAGAGAGAGGAGCGAGGGGCAAGGGGAGAGGAGTGAGGGGAGAGGAGCGAGAGGTTAGTGGAGAGAGAGATTGAAAATTCATTATAAGTATATTAAGATTACATTATTTGAGTGCACCGAAAATCAATTCGTTAGGAGTTTGGTGTATTTTTTTTTATATTAAAAATTTTGTTTTTCTTTCATTTTTTTTTCAGAGAATGCACCAAAACATAATTATCCCAAATATTATCCTATTTATCAATAGAGAGAATATTTGTTAAAAAAAATCAAGATAAATAAGCTCATAAAAATATTTTTGATTTTTTATTAAATTATTGAAATCTACAAAACAATTGAGCGAACCACAAAAATCATCAAATTTAATGGTGCATAATACACCATGATACTATTGTGATAGTTCAATGCAATTTAATAAAATTTTAATTAAGTTTAAATATATTTTATTGATGTGACAAATTTATACTCAATATTATTATTTGACATTTGAAAGGTTGGTGTGCAGCAGATCTATCTGATCGAGTGGGATTCAGCTCTTCCGGAGGATCATCGCTGCCTCTGGCCTATTGGCTATCAGTCGATCACATCAGGCTCGATGAGCTTGCACCAATCACCATCACTCACCTGGCAATCTGCCATCGTCAACAATCTCCTGATATTCAGTGTTGCGCTGCCTTTTATACTATCCGGACTTTCCTTCTATGGATCATGCGCTGCATTCTTACTGGGCACCCTCTCTTGGCGTGCGTTTGGAGCTCCAGGATTTTCTCTTGTAGCATCTACCTTCGTTGTGGTGAGTCCAATTCTGGCACACCTGCATCATCGGTAATGTATCCCAATCCCAAGCGACTTTAAATTGTATTTTATTCTATTTTATAATTTTTAATATTATTATTTTATAATTTTTTTTAAATTATTGATGCATATTCTATTTTTATAATGGTGATATCAAATACATAATTTAAGATTTTAATTTTTTTGGATAATATATGGCTAGAAAAAATTTGTTAAATTATGATAAAAGACTCATAGTTTGTAGTTTTTAAGAGATTTTTGCAACTCTTTCACTTATTTAGTAATTTTTTTAGTGTATTTAACATAAATATGTACTATTATTTTCATATAATATGTATTATAAAGTTAAAATGAATAACAATGAAATTTGAAGTAAAAATGTAAAGTAAACATTTTTTATTATGAAAAATGAAAATCAACATAATTTTGAGAAAAATTAATCACTTAGATACAATTGAAAAAAGTCTACCAGCATTAATGAATATTAGTAATGAGATGAATGATAATATAATTATTAATTTATATTTAGTATTAGTTGTTAGAGTACTATTTTGCATGATGAAAGTAAAATAATAAAAACAATTTGAGATACTCTCAGAAAATTATACCTGACAAAATTACTTCACAACATGATTTTAAAGAAGAGATTATACACTCTTCGAATGATAAAATTTTATTATTGATCGCATTAATATTTTGAATACTCTATCTTCTTGACTTATTATGTTAAGTCATAAAATAAAAAAAGTGAGCATGCTGAGATTTTATTTTAAAACTTATATAATTTGTATGATCAACTCATTATTAATAATATAAATAATATTCAAACAGACTATATAGTCTTCAATAATATTCTAGCTATTATCTTAGAAAAAAAATATATATGCAAAAATAAAAAGAAACAGACATACAACAAACATAAACTTTGGCGGTGATCAAAGGATATTAATAAAATATGTCTCTAATGAGAGTTAGAATTATAGTATATCAAAATTTAGAAATAAGAAGAATATTAAATATTATAATTATGACAAAAAATAATACTTCAAAAAAGATTATTAGTATAAGAAGATAAGCAGAGACATTGAATTATCAAATACTCAAGAAAACATAATATTCAATACAACATGACAACAACAATGTTGAAAACAAAAAATAATTTATTGATGTTTGATTGTTAGATTTATGAGCATCATAACACATAAAATCGTAGAAAGAATAACTTTATAAATATAAATCAAAATCATGAAATTCTATATATATGAGTAATGATCATGTTTTGTGTTAGTTTTCACTTGTAATTGTGATTACGAATATGATAATTAATTACAAATTCAACAACATAATATAAATATCAAAACTATATCAGAAACACATAGAAATAACGTGGTTCACTAGCCCATTCAACATGGTTAGTTACATCCACCAAAAAAGTAATTAGGTGCTTATAGATTAATAACCAAAATGTTTATAGAATTAGAAGAGAGAAATAAAGAAACATGCAAAATAAATATCGCAAACAACAAGAAAAATTGTATGCTCTCTTCTTTCACTTGAACAATACCAAAAAACATATATATATATATATATAATGTTTCTAGGTTTTTAATATTGGAGACTGGAGTGGGTCGGATAACTTGAATGGACTGGATTTTGTTTTAAAAAAAAGCTTGTTGGCTTGTTGATCGGTCAGTGGGATCCCCTTTATTGTTCATTATTATAATCGCAATCTCTCTCAATATTTTAATTCCTATACTTATAATAAAACATTGTAACAGAAGAATATTTGGTTATACAAAACAGATAATCAAAATAAATTATATACTACACTTTGTAAATTATTAATATTAGTACTATCAGAATTAAACACATCTGATGGTATAATTTATATCATTTAGGTATGATATATAATGGACTTAAAAGAAAATTCTATTTATCTTTTGGACTTAAATGGTCTTGGATGCAAAACTCAAATTAAGAATAAGGTAATACAGATTATAAGAGGTATACTTGTGATTATGAAAGCAAAAAATATAAGGAAAGATTTATTCATATTTAAAGGAAATAATATTGAAAGCTAATACATGTGTTGTATTAATTGATAAAGAAGAATGGTAGACAATTATGTGACTTATTAAACTGAGTCACATATTAGAATAAAGCTTAAAAATTCTCTCTAATAGAAAACTATTTTCATGGCTTAAATCGGTGGATCTATCTTTTTATGATTAGTATGTTACAAGTAAACGACATAAATTGGTGTTAATTGTTTATTTGTCATGAAATTATTTATCATTTGATTGCTTAATTATTTTCATTGTTATTCATTCTCCTTTCTCATAGTTATAACTTGCGAGGATGAATATGTTTATTTGATGTTTTAAAATAAAATTTAAATTAATTTTATCAAATCACTTCAATTTTAAAGGTTTGATTATGAATTAAGTAATTAATTTAAAGTCTATTTTAATGTATTTTAACATAAAATCAATTTAGGTTATCAAGTACTTGTATATTTTTTATTTTTGAATAATCTATCATTACTAATAAAGAAAAAAAATCAGCTTAACCATAGAATTAAAATTATAACAAAAAATGATGTTTGTGCTGATTCATCCATATTTAAATATAACATTTGGAGATAAATAGAGAAATCTTTATTTTTCCTGTTATTTTTCATTTTAAAATAAAAATTAAGGTTTCGAAATAGTTTTAAACTTTGAAATTAATACAGTGGTGAGATTCAAAAACCCGAGTCTTGAAGGTTTTATTCACACATAACATCATCTAGTTGTTATTATCAAATAATTTCTTAAATAAAAATATAATAAATAAATAAAAAATATATATATATATATTATTTATTTATATTTATTGTATTTTCACTTAAGAAATTATTTGATTGTAGTAGTTGGATGGTTTCAGGTGCTACTAGAACTTGCAGGACTTAGGTTCAAATCCTACCACAATAATTTTAAGGTTGAAAAAATATTATGTAATCTTTTTAATTTTTATTTTAAAATAAAAAATTGTTGGAGTAAAATTTGGTTTTTGATTTTTTTTAGTCCCAAAACATAAATATTTTTTGTTTTGGAGTATATTTATTAAAAAAAAATAAAAATAGATCAAAACATAAATATTTTTATTTTTGGTCCCTTAAACATAATTTTAGCATAATAAAATTCGATATGAGATTATTAATAAAATACTTTGTTCATTAAAATAACATAGAATTTTGTCAAAAAAAATAAAGTCAAATAAATTATATAATTAATTTCTACTAGTCTAAGAAAAAATGTAGCGATGATGATGATGATTATTAATTAATTTCAATTAACTACAATTTATTATAATTTTAAAATATTCAAGACAATTTATTTAAACTCTGAGTCATTAGCTTCTTTTTTTTTGAACTCGATGACGACACAAGGTGTGAGTTCTAGTGAAGTAATAAGGGGTACCCAAGTCATATAAATTTTATAAAATATAATTAAAAATCTAATTTATTCAATAAAAAAAAATTTAACACCTCCAAACTATAAAAAGAAGAATTAAATAAAATGTAATTAAATTTACTTAGAGGTGTCAACTGGGTTATGTCGGATTGTCACTTCCTAAATTTTTTATGACCAGCCAGGCTACCATGCCTTGGCGGACATGGTTCATTGCTCCACTCTAGGTCATGCCATGTCAGCACTGCTCCATGGTATAGCTGAGCATGCGTCTTGCCAAGTTGTGCCGGATCGGATTTATGCTTGGTGAAAACAGGCATGACTGAGCCAGGCAAGATGTAGTGCATGGCCTGGTCCTTAGGCAGCACAGTAGGCTATAGAGGATAGGCCGATACGGCAGCCCAGGGGCCTGGGCCAGCCTACTAGCCACCATGGCTACCACAGGCAGCAAGCTTGCTGCCTTAAATTGTTAAATTTAATATATGTAATATATGATATAATTATATATCTATTAAGTACATAAATATTATTATAAAAAAGATGTGTGAATGCAGATGCCTATTTTATAAGAGTGACAACATAGCAAGCATGTGTCAGGCACATGCCGTGCTTGTCTTGCCAAGTTCGTGACAAGCATGCTATTTTATTGTATTGCCTTAGCCTGTGTAACTTTGCTAGTGATAGCAGTTCTAGTGGATTAGTTAAGGCATGCGTAAAGCACACCTCTTAAGCTAATCAATTTAGCTAATTGTCAACTGTTAGTGTGTTCCATTACGACTCGTGTATTGAAATTAGATGTTCTTTGTGTTTGCTAGGGAACAGTAGCTACAAAGGTCAGGTTTGCTGAAAAGGAAGCTGAGGGAGTGGCAGAGAAGAATAAGGGAAGAAGAGGAATGTGGAGCGTAATCGGTTCTAGCTTTGCTGGTTGTGTGTGCGCTGCATTGTCAATATATGAAGTGTGGGGAAAATCATACTCTCATCTCTGGCGACTTGGTTTTGCTGCAAATTTCTGTACAAAAGTGAGCGACACCGTGGCAAGTGAGGTAGGAAAAGCATATGGAACAACAACGTGAGTAATGCAAGTGGGTTTGTTGCAATTTTTCTTCCTTCATTTGATTTTAATGTGCAAAAAATGTCTCACGTTTTATATGAGCATATCTATAGGCTGTACGGCAATACCCGACGCGGTTCAAGCCGGTACTGAACAGCTCGAACTGGTCGACCTGGGTGATTCCAAGCCAGCCAGCTGGTTTTCAAAAATGATTATTTAATTAGTGCCTCAATTTTTTTTTAGTTTTGATAAACATTGTATTTGTTTATATTTTATAATTTATTATGTTATGAATATAATATATGATGACTTTTACATGTAATTAAATCCGAGAAAAAACTCAGCAAACAAAGGAGATGCTATTAAAAATTTAATTGAATTTATATTTTTTATAATTATAAATTACTAGAATATTATTTTTTTTTTAAAATATATAAATTATATATCTATGACATCATCATCTCCTAATCGGTTCAACCAGACTCAACTATGAAATAATAACTTTTCCACTTCAATAATCTAATTGGCCTTAAAAACATTGGGAAACATGATATGTTTGGTTTGGCCCATGGGTCATGCCATAGATATAGGCTAGCCAGAGAGCTTAGCCAAACTATGAGAACTTAGCCAAAGAACTTGGTTAGGTTTTATGATCATGTAGGTGGGTTGGGTGAGAATAATACTGAAATGACTGATCGATCACTGTAGAAGTATTTGTGTTATAGGTATGTGTAGGTGAAAGTTCATAGCTTAGTGTGATAATAATTGGCTTTATATTTCTGATTCTCGGAGATAATATTATTAAAATATTATATCCAAATATAAAACACAAGCCTTGTGCATTGCATTAAAATCTCAGAAGCCTCTTCCCTAGACCCAACCCAACCAACAATGTATTCAGTCGCGGCTAACCCATGGGCCTTCCCAACCATGTCATTCTCTATTTTACATTTTGCCCTCATCTTAAAGGTTTTGAATTCCCATGAGAACAGGTATCTTGTCACAACGTTTAAGGTGGTCGACAAGGGAATAGAGGGTGGCATGAGTGCTGAGGGAACCTTAGCCGGATTATTGGCTTCGACAGCTCTGGCCTTAATTGGCAATCTCTTGGTGGAGGTATTTCATAAACCCTAACTGGATTGTGTTCGTTGGAATCAAAGACTCACCCAAGTGGCAGTTTTCTTTTTTTTCTTCTTCTTCTGTGCTGATCAGATAGATGCAGCTGAAGCAGTGATATGCGTGATAGCTTCCCAGATAGCTAATCTCGGTGAGAGTATTATAGGTGCCACACTGCAAGAGAAGGAAGGATTCAAGTGGGTACGCACGAATATAAACGCCCATTTTTTTCAAGTAAAATTTATGAATGATATGAAGATGATGATATCCTTTTGCCCTTGTGGCACGCTGATCGGCTGTTTAACAAACATGCAATTCTGCAGCTCAACAATGATGTTGCAAATATTATCAACATTTCCATGGGCAGCATTGTAGCAATCTTGATTAGAAAAAGTGTAGGTTCTGTATCTCCAATTTTCTAAACGTTCCCACGTGCCATCACATTGCCATCACATCGCATTGTAGTGTATCACATTGCGTGTTGCATCACCTTCAATCCTTAGTACTTGTTACATTATATTGGAAAATTAATAATATATACAAAATTTTTTTTTTTTTAAAAAAAAATTAGATTTACATGATAATAACATCATATAAAAAATTAAAATTTATATGTGACATATTATCCAGTATAAATGCCTCACGCTTGGAATGGAAATATGGAATCTAATAAATATTCATCTCCACGATTAAATATGATAATTAAAGAAAATACATTTGATTAATATTAAAATCAAGACTTATCACCCTTGAATGAAACCAATTATTGCTGCACAAAATCATGTAGCATTATAAATTTTTTAATAATTAATTACAATATTATTTTTGTTTAGACATTTTTTGATTTATTTATGTTTGTATAATATTAAACAAGATCTATATAATATACAAAAATTATATTGAAAAAAATTACTTTAAAGGTGATATTAACGTAGGAATATTTTGCACTTGCTTGCAGAGAACATTATAATGTCATAACCTTCTTTGATCTTGCACATGTAGCAGCTTCCATTCAATCTGGTTTTACAGATATTAGAGCAACTTATTCCATCTCGCCCAATTGGGTCATCAAAGAAAACGTCAGGAACTAGAAGCGCACATGCAAGGTGTGCCCACGAGCAATCTTAAGTAGTTATATGTCGCCATTTTTGCTGGGATAAAAGCAAAGAGAAATGGGTTTCTTGATGTTTTTTGCTTTTGCAGCGAAACACTGCGTACGATACCAGTCATCTTCCGGAACACGGTTGATCAGACGATTGCCGTAGCAACTTGGATCTGCATCGCCATCTGTAAATCGCCATCTGTTCCTTGACAAACTTTACCAAGAATCCCATCATCTTCTCCTTCATCACCTTTTTTCCGTCTAGGGTTTTCAGCAACTGGGGGTTCCCTGCCAGTGATATGAACTTTGCTTTCTTCTAAATTAGCTCCCAGGACATGGTTCACGCGATATTCGTTGATGCTTCTGTCCGCCATATTTTTTTCTTCTACGCCACAACTGCCAGTAAGATTCACCATCTTGCTTTCGTCGAGAACAGTTATTCTAATTTCCTCATCTTCATCGGCAGCGACAATCAAGCCAGATTCATCAACGGGGATATGTTGAATCTTGCTTACACCGGCAACAAAACGATCAGACCCACCGCCAGATTGAAAATTAGGTTTCAGTACCCGTATCCGTTTTTTTGCAGGCAAGCAATACCAAAGGTAGTCATCTTCCATGCGATCAGACGCAATGATTTCCCTTGATTCCTTCCGCTTCTTTGTGGGAAGACGATACCAGCTAGAAGGAATGCCGCCATTTTCGTGGTCGAACTCGTCCATCGGAAAGAATTGAATGCCAAGATCATCTTCGTTAATGTATTTCATCTTTCTCGGTTGACGCAGAGAGAGAGACTGGAGTGTTTGAGCAGAAAGTTTCGGATCTGTGGGATTTGAAGGATGTTGTAATCGTAGAGGCGCGGGGAGCATGAGGGATTGCGCCAGCGTTTAAAATGTCAATTTTTTTTGGCGCAAAACGTACTAACAGGCGCGAAAATTATGTTTTGGATTTAGGGATGCATCAAATCGGATTTGGATTAGATTTTTCAAAATCTATATCCGATCCTTAATAAAAATAATATATTCATATCCATATACATATACTATGGATAAAAAAAATTTAAATCCATATCCTATCCATCGGATTTCGGATATTCTCCACGGATATCGGATTTATCCATGCGATATTAAGACGTATTTTGCTAACCTATGACACCAGTTATAATTTTATGATTTATAAATTTAGGAATATAAACCAAAGTATAATATTAATAAAACATCACAAATCAAAATATTTGTATCAAGTGACAAATTCAAAATGTTTAACATCTTAAACAAAGTTTCAACAAGGTTTGATACATTTCATTTTCATAAAAGTTGATAAAAATGTTGTCATCGATCATGTGTAATCTCGAATCCTACAATTATAAAAAAAAAACTTAATATTTGAATACTTAAATTATAATATGAATTAAAATTTATTAGTTATAAAATTTAATACCTTCATCATGCACGTGAATATCTTCTTCATAAATTGATGCATAACCATCTGAAATGAACAAGTTATCTCCACCTAGAAAAAAAAAATATAAAAAGAAAAATAATATTAAAATTTTACAAATATTATGAAATTATAGGTAAATAAAAAATAAATGATCAATGAAATAAATTTACCATCATGTTTTGTCACTTCACTCCACAACCAACTTTGAGCACACATCAATGCTTCTATCATCTTCGGATTAAGTCGATTACGATAAGGGCTAACTAATCTCCCACTAGAACTGAATGCAGACTCTGAAGCAACAGTAGATACTGGAATTGCTAATATGTCTCTTGCAATAGTTTGCAAGACATGATGCTTTACCCCATTCAACTTCCACCATAATATTAAAATTACCTGATCCGCACGTTCGGGTCAGATCGGATACGGGTTTCGGATCGGATATGCCTAAATCCATATCCAATCCATATCCATTGAAAAAAATCGGATTTTATCAATATCCATATTCATTATCCAGTCAACGGATTTTTCTATTGTTTGACCAGATCGGATCGGGTCGTAAATCCACGGATACGGACACATTTGCCATCTCTATTTCAAACTAAAAATATTAAAGTTCTCATATCATACATTTTAACTAACACATATCCAAACAGTCTCTAATATATGGAGTAATTGTTTTTTTTTATGATATTTTTTTGTCTTTCTAATTTGCTCGAGCGATCTTTTAAAAAAAAAACAAACAAAAACTGAATAGTATTGAGAGTGAACTTTGTTTTTTCGAAAACACTGATTATTAAATATACATACACATAACATAAACGTATATATATAAACGTATATATATAAATAAATAAATAAATAAATAAATAAATAAATAAATAAATAAATAAATAAATATATATATATATGTATGTAACCTTAGTGAATAGTGAACATGTGAATAGTGATCGTATGAATGGTACATTATGCATGGGCGGTCAATGTGTTGTTTTTTAAGGAATATATTTTATATGGAATTGTGACATTTATATAGATTTTTTGAAAGTTACTATCAACACATTGACCACACATGCAGAATGTACTAGTCAACTCAGTGCATTCATACGATCACTATTCAACTCGTGATTTATGAAGTATTTTAAATTAGTTTCTTGTCTCATTCTGACTGAACAAATCAACGTACTTCTAATGAGAAATAATGAAGCACGTCCAACTGGTTCTACTCCACTCTCTAAAGTGAATGTAACTACATATCAATTTTATTTTGAAATTCAAGGTCATGGTCGTGGCTGTGGGCACAGACGTGATCGAGGTCATTCAGGTCGAATTGATAATCAGGATGGTTATTTCAAAAAATCATCGCACCACCTAAAATGGAAGATAAATGAGAAGAAAATTGATATAAATTAAGAGATTTTCTAATCAAAATTCAAAGGAAAACTCATGTTACCATTGTGAAATATCGGTCATTTGTCACGTATAGAGGTGTCAACTAGGGCGGGCCGGCCCGCCCTAGCACGAGGCACGACACGATTCGGTAGTGCCCATGCCCATGTCGTGCATGTCCATGGCATGAATTGTGTTGAGGCTAACCAGGCCTCGTGTCTTGCATGACTTGGCCTGGTACAATGGCCCGTTGGCACGGTACCTTGGCACGACCCGAGAAACTGCCCCAGCAAAAGAAGCTGAGCCCAATGATTCCGGAAACCACCCGGACTCGGGTTCGATTCCTCTCCCCTACCCGCCCCGCCAGCCCACTCCTAATCCCCAATGATTTGAAATTAAAAAAAAAATTTATAAAAATTTTTGAATTTTAGCTATTAGATTTTGACTCTAACTGCTCTGGGGCAGAATCCAAATCTCTCATAATATTCTCTCTCTCGAGATTTTGGCTTGGTTTTTCGAGACTCGCAACTCGGGCTCGGCTTTGGAAGTTGGAATCTTGGTGTGGTGCACGTGCGTTACCTTTACACTACTTTTCTGATATTTTTATTATTATTTAACTAAAACTCTTAGCTTAACATAATAATTAATATTAAAAAAATAATTAGTTTTATACTTTTTTCCCCCTCTCTACATTTTAATCTATCCTCTTGTATAAAAAATCAAAAAAAAATAACTGATACTAATGAAAATAATTAAAATTTAGAAAATAAAAATCATACACAAAAGTCTGAGACTACTAAAACTTTTGTTACCCTGGTCGTCTCAACCCAAATATCTAAAAAACAAAAATATAGGAGGACTTCTATAGTTTGGACTCATTTTAATATAATAAAACATAAAAAATATTAAGGGTGAGGAAGAAGAAATGATACTGTATAAATATCGTAAGAAAATTTTTACTTGTAAGAGTACATTTGGGACTGTGAACCTTAAAAGGAATGCCGAAATATACACCAAAAAATAAAGTGCATTAGATCATAGGCAAACTCAACTTAGCAGTGTATTTTTTGAGACTGGATCCAGTTCAGTCTTAAAGTTTACCCCCTTCATAAACCGCAGCGAGTTGGTTAGGGAAGGCATGACCAAACTTATCACTTGATTGGTTTTCCAATAAAATTTTCGGAATATCTAAGGGTAGTTAGCATCGTGCAGACATATTTTTCGCCTGCTTATCGTAAGATTCCTAGGTCTACAACTAGGAATGACATACTAAAATTTTATAAGTTAGAAAAATAAATAATAATTAATGAATTTATGATATATAGTGTAGCAGTGTTTGTGATGTCCGATATATGGACTAGTCATGATGATTCATCTTATGCATATCTCACCGCCCACTATGTAGATTCTAAATGGACTATGAATAAAAAAATACTAGGATTCTCTAAGATTATTCATCCTCAAGATGGCCCTGTCATTTTTGAGTGTATGATAAAGATCTTTAGAGAATATAAAATTTAAAATAATTTTTTTAATATCACATTCGATAATGCATCTAATAATTGAGTAGTGATTAATATATTTATTAGGAATATTAGAGACACATCATTAGAATAGATTTTCCAAGTCAAATACATGTGTCACGTGATTAACTTGATTATACAAGTGGGTATGAAGGTGTGTTCCCCTGCTTTGGATAATATACGTAAATCACTAAAATATATTAGCACTCCTCGCAAACAATTAGAGTTTGATACTCTTTGTTTGTCTGTGAATTTTAAGAAGAAGAAATTCTAATCGGATGTGAGACATTGTTGGAATTATACGTTCCTGATGTTAGAGTGATGTGTTGGATACGAACACGTGATATCGGACTACGTCAATAGTAAGAGTGACAAACTTTTTATTTATGATAGTGACTGGGCTACAAAAATTTTTATTTATGAAATTCCTAAAGATTTTTTATGACATGACAAATATGTGTTCATCAGTTTATACTCAACGACTTGCATTGCACTCAGGTGCATATACAACATTGGTAACATGTTTAGGAAGTATCGAGCTGACCCGACACTTAGCCATATGGTTGCAAGGGTTGAAATCAAGTACATAAAGTACTGATTCATCATTCCATCTCTTTATTGGCTCGTTGCATGCATGGACCCTAGGGTTAAGGTGGAAGGAGTTGACAATATTTTGACTTACATTTTCTTGTATATAAACCTGGAAAACCCACCTGAATGGTTCATTCATGAGAAGTTGACTGAGCTTTTCACATACTATGATAATAGGTATATTGGTAGTAGTAATAAGGCTGTGAGATTGAACATTGATATCATATTCAGAAATGATGATTTTTCCATTCAGTTAACTACGAGGAAATGACGGGGTGGACCGTCGAATAGGAGCGAACTGTCTCGGTACTTAGAAACTGATTACTACTCAATCATATCACATTCTGATACTAAAAATCTTGATATATTACAGTTGTGAAAATCATATGAGTCCACTTTTCCGTGCTATCTAATATGACACTGGATCTACTGACTCTTCTAGTGTCGAGCGTATCATCTGAGTCTCCTTTTTCTATTGCAGTGAATGTGATTTCAAATAGGATATCGATATTACATTCATATATTATCGAGGCTTTAGCATGTATGAATGATTGGGAAAATTCAAGATTTAGCATCTAGGATCGTGCTAGGACATGGATTGCAGTGAAAGCGGAGGAGTTGATTGATGATGATGATCAATATGGTAGTGATTTTGATGTTGAGGTCGTGGATGATAATGATATGCCAATTGATGATTGATGAGGTTGCCACTTGATGACTAATGGTTGATGATTGCGGGATCGTGACACATCGACACCAACACTTATGTTACGTTATGCTTATGCTTATGAGTTATGCTTGATTCTAATTTTTGATTTTGATATTTTGTACTCGTTTTTATTTACAAAGTATTTGCTTTGGTTTGGGTATTTGGTTTGGCTTTGTGTTTAATAATTTCATTAAAAATTCTAAAATTTAATTCTTATAAATTATAATTTAAATCTATTAATCTAATTAAAACATAATTAAAAAAATAACATAAAAAAATTAAACTTTATATCTATTCAAAAACTTTCACTTTACAAATTAAATATTTCTAAATATTATCTAATCTACTTTATATTTTATAATTACATAAATAATAATAAACAACAAAAAATTATTTTTTTTAAAAATCGGCTCTTAGTTGCATGACCTGGCATGGTAAAAAACTAGCCGTGTCGGTGGGCCATGCTGGTAGGCCATGTCGTGCCTAGCTCGTCACGGAAGCATGGTCAAGCAGCCTAAAACCTTGTCGGGACAGCTCGATATGGCTCGTTTGACACCTCTATGTAAATGTCACTGTCAAGTGGTCCATATAAATAATCCATAACTACATACATTAAAAACATACCAAGTTACCCCTCTCATATGGAGCTTAGCTGGTTAAGGCTCTTGGCAATGTCCAGGAGGTCACGAGTTTAAGTCTTATCGGTGGGGGGTACTAGAAATATTTCTTACCAGCTTGATTCTCTGGAGGCCCAAGGGAACGTAAGGGCCCACGTAAGTGGGCCCTGAAGCCCTTGGTTCTCAAAAAAAAATTACATATCAAGTTTTTCATGTATTACTAGGCTAATTAAATTTTGAAAAGTAGTTGCATCCACTATATAGGAATACGTCTCTTTATAATCAATACCAGGTCATTGAAAGAATCGTTGTACAACTAATTGTGTCTTATATTTGACAACTTTATTTGTCACGTCTCATTTTCGTACAAATATTTATTTGTATCCTACAAGTTTGACACCATCAGGTATACGCACAATGTGACCAAAAACTTAGTGTTTTGAAAGATAATTCAATTCTGCTTCTATTGTATCTTTTTATTTTGGCAAATCATCTCTCTATCTACATTCATCGACAAACTTTGGCTCATGATCCTTATTGTCATTAATAATATCGAGTGCCGCATCATAGGCACATATATCATCGACATCGATTTTATTCTGATTCCACATTTGGTCAGTTGTGACATCGTTTATCTAGATCTTTTGATTATCACAAGATTCAAGTACCTAAATTTCTTATGGAATTACAACTAGGGACTCTTCTAGAACCATCAATTCCTTAACTTAATCCTTTGATCCTTTTCTTTTATGAAGATTTTTATCTTTGGAACTAACTGGTCGAACATATTTCACTAATGCTTTAGGTTCATTAGCACTAGATTGTCCTACATGAGCTTTAATTCTAACTGGAGCATTAGCAACTGGTATGTAAGATGTAGTTACTCTCTTCGGATTAGTAAATATATCTTATAATTAATTTGCTAAATTTTGCAAATGAATAATATTTTGAACTTCCAGTTGGTATTCCATTATGCGAGGGTCAAAATGAGATAACGATAATTGATTCCAACTAATAGTTTTTTTAAACTATTTATTTTATTTCTTTAAAGTTAGAAAATCTAATTCATCAAAATGACAATCAACAAAATAAGTCATAAATAAATTTTTAGTTGATGGCTTTAAATATTTGATTTTTGATGGAGATTCATATCCAATATTTATTCTCAATCTTCTTTGGGGACCCATTTTAGTGCGTTGTGGTAGAGTAATTGGAATATATACCACATACCCAAAAATCCTTAGATAGGACATATTTGATTCTCTACCAAAAACTAATCGTAAAGGAGAGAACTAATGATAATTTGTTGGTCTAATACGAATCAGTACTACTACATGCAAAATAACATTGCCCCATGCAGAAGTTGATAGCTTTGTCCTCATTAGTAATGGCCTTGCAATCAATTGAAGACGTTTAATAAAAAATTCTACAAGATTATTTTGTGTATGAACATATGATACAGTATGTTCAACAGTTATTCCAATAGATATACAATAATCATTAAAATCTTGGAAAATAAAATTTTCAGCATTATCAAGATGAATTGACTTAATTAGATAATCCAGAAAATGAGCCCGTAGCCAAATTATTTGAGCAAGCAATCTAGCAAATCATTGCTTATGTGTTGATAACAAACATATATGTGACTATCTCATTGATGCATCAATCAGAATCATAAAATATCAACATAGTCCACATGGTGGATGAATAGATCCACATATATCACCTTGTATACGTTACAAAAATGTAAGAGATTCTGTCCTTATTTTTGTTGGTGATGGCCTTATAATTAACTTCTTTTGAGAACAAGCAGCACATTAAAATTTATTGGACAAAAAAATCTTATGATTTTTTAATGAATGCCTACTTGAAGTTTTAATGATTCTCCACATCATTATATACCCATGATGTCCCAATTGGTCATGCTAAATAATAAAATTATTTTTATCAGTAAACTTCTAGTTTATTATGGCATATACTCAATTGTGCTTATGTTTGTGTAATACAAATCAGAGGAAAAAGTGAGTAATTTTTTCTAATATATTTTTCTTACCCGAGACAATGTTGGTAAAATATAAATACTCAGTGGTCTTCATTTGTATTCTCAATATGATGTCCATTTTGTCGAATATCTTTAAAACTCTAAATTTCTTTGAGAATTTGTAGAATATAATGCATCATCAATATGAATTTTTATTCCTCTTGGTAACAATATATTAGCTCTTTAGGAGCCCTCAATAAATTTTGCACTACCCAATATTGTATTCACATCCAATCCTTACATTATTAAAAAAGAAAATTATTTTTTATCCTTAAGTATAGTATGCGCTAATGCACTAATTCTAAGACACGTATCATTGTCACTGATTGAGGATCTCACAAGATGAGTTTCTATATTCTTCAATATATCTGTTGAAAATCAAACAGAACTTCATGCTGATAACTTATTATAAAATAGAAGAATAAGAGAGCAAGAGATATAGGAGAAATGAGTGAGAGATTTCTTATTCCTTCAAGTGTATTATGACTCATATAAAGGCTCCCTATTTATAGGGTTTAATACATGAATATATATTAAATCTATCAATCATATCAATTAATACACATTAATCAATGAATAATAAGAGTCACAAGAATATCAATAGTCAAGAGATTAATAGAGAGTTTATGGACATCCATAATATTGTTCATAATAATTATCCATTTGAGAGATAATATATTTTTCATTTGTTAATCTAAAAATTTTAATGTATCCGCCGAATAATTTTTTTCTAATATATATCTATTTCAGATATCTTCGAAAATTGAAAAATAATGTTTGAAATAAAGCCCAAGTTTAATGATTGATATGCAATGCCTACTTGGTTGAAGAGGCTTCGGCATTTTCTGTGCACTACTTTCAGTCACAATTATATAATCGGCATAATAATTTATCACCAAATAATGTATATAGTATGAGGGATGGATCAGAAAAAAATCATATACTTTCTATATTTAGACATACGGGTAGATTATATGGTAGAGCAACATCAAGATATTTTTTGGATAACCTAGAGTATCATGCTATGCACACATACATTATATTGAACTATAAGGAAGTTACACCTCATGCTAAATAAGATTTATAATTATTTCATATTCTCATTTATTTAACATTTTAATTTTATTTTTGAAGAATATTTGTTCAGGAATTAAGACAAACAAAACCTCATATTATGATGATTTAATTGATTCAAAGCTTGAAAAGGATTTTTCAAATTAACTTGATAAATATGTTAGTATATAACTTATCATTCTTGGTTCTAGATAGTTACATGCAACATTATATATATTTGAATTTATCCTTTATCATTTTCCAGATTTTATTTTATTCATCAAAAATATGTAACAAGCAAATCAAACATCTTGCAAAATAACCATTATGAAATTTATAAATATATCCCATATATTATGTAAATAGATATAAATTTTACACTTTGGATCATGGATGAAATAGAGCTGTAATGAACATTGGTGTTTGCATCAACGGGTCTATCTATACTTCATGTATTATTAATTTTCATGGTCAAGTAATTGAAATTCTGCACGTGGAGTATGATGTTTAACAAATTAAAAGGACTATTCTATTTAAGTGTGAATGGTTTGATCATTTTTCTAATATGGGTACTAGAATTCATCATCAATACAACTTAGTTGATGTACGCTAAAATAAATTTTATTATGAGTAGGAGCCATTTATTTTTGCAGCATAATCCAAACAAGTGTGTTTTACTACTTATCCAATTACAATGAGAAATTTATGTCACTGGTGGGCAATATGTAAAATAAAAATTAGACCAGCTATTAAAGTTGTTGAAAAGGATCTTATGACTACTTCATCGCATGTATCACCATTTTAAGTGAATAATGTGGAACTTCATTCAATCATTCGTGGGACATATGATGGCCTTTAAAATTAACTTGTTGAAGGTAAAAATTATTTTGACATTGATGATGAAAATGTTGAAGAAGATAATGAGGAAAAATTAATTACATAATAAGATGATGATAAATATTTAAATAAAGATGATTTCTTAGAAATTTCTGATGTTGACTAAAATATTTATTAACTATATTGTTATTTTCTCATTCTCATTTTGTAATCATTAAAAAGTGGATGTTAAATTGAAATATTTTAATTGTTTTTTCTAATATCAATGTATTTAGCATTTAGTCTTGTTTTATGACATTTTCATATAATGTTTTTATTGTCTCTATATATTTTATTGTTTATGTAACTTGATTTAGGTATGAGAAGTAACCATTCAAGTAGTTTAGGATCTCAATGTGTAAGGAGGGGCAGAGAAAGTCAACTAATAGTTCATGAAGGATGGAATCTATATGTATTCAATGATGACAATACTATAAATGTCTTTTTGCATTCTTCTACATGTACAGACTATGGAGGAAACTTTGGCATCACCTCATCATGACATATATAGATTTATTGCCATAGATATTCTATCTTTGTCTCATTTTTTTAACCAGAAGATAGTGATAGTTCTTTTCCACCTAACTTAGAAGACCCATGCATTGGTTATGCATGAGCAACACATGTAGAATATCCACAATCTTTAATTTACATGCCAAAAAATGAAAAAATCTTAATTCGGCCCATAATTGATAATAAACCATACATTCCTTTTTAAAATTTACTACATCCATCATTATAATTTGTCACGTTTTACATTTCAATTAAATATAAATTAATATGTGATTGAAATTATAAATATATTTATAATTTTTGAATTTTAGTAATTTACAATAATAATAACATATGATATTACAACTTATTAACATTATCATTTATAATTTAAAAAAAAATTAAATTTGTAGCAGAAAAAAATGTGTATTTTTTGTATATGTATATATACGTGATGATTTTATGTTGGCCACAAGTTTATTCCTTCTGATTCTCAGACAATCAGAAAGAAATTTAAGGTTAAAATAATTACAGAAGATATAAAGTTGAGCAATGTTTCTCCAGATATCAAATAATTTTATTGAAAATAATTTGAGGTACATCTTTCATGCATTTACTTATTTTTCAATTTGGTATAATATGATAAACTCTTAAAATAAATGTGTTATAATATATTATTATTTTATTTAGTTTTTGTAAAACAAATACAAATGGAATAACACTTTGATGGTATTAGTGAAGGATTCATGGAAACATGTGACAAGTGTGAGATACAATAATAAGCTTAAAAAATAAATAAAAAGTATGGTAAAGATATATAGAATAATATTATCCCCCTTAGCATTTAGATAAAGTGCTGGAATACATGAATAGTGAGGAGATCAAGACCTTATCCCTGGTGGTATCGCATAATTGTCGATCAAAAAAAACATAAGAATGATCATGACCTTCAAAACATATTATAAGTTCAAATATACATTATAAGTTCAGAGATATTATAAGTGTTGGATTACATTGAGTAGATTTGGTATATTTATCTTTTATTTTTTATGATTATTTAAATTTTTAGAATCCAAAAGATAAAATCTATGTTATAATAATGATGTATCTTAATAGTAACCAATTTTTATTTTTATGAGACTGAGTTGGGACATCCACCAACACCATTTGTGGTATTCAAGCAAATACATAAGAAGAAAGGGTCGATCATTTCTGGACAAGTGCTCAAATGATATAAATATGAGTTTCTCATTTTGTACTTTTAATTTCATTTGACAATTATAAATAATAAAATAAAAAATATTAAAAAATTGATTATTTTAGCATTAAATGTAAATAAAATACAAATTCAAGTATATTTTTTACTATAACTAATGATTAATTATTTATGAACTCTGTAAATATAATTACTAACTTTATATTTAAAATATTTTTTAGTAGCGAGAGGACAATTTATTGTGCTAGTATAAAATTACTTTTAATATAATAATAGATGAGATATATTATATTTTATTAATTATACTAAGCTATGTAAAATATGATTGTATTTGCTTCTAAATTGACAGATCCTTCTACAGAGGAACAAGAGATTGAACGTGCACCAATTTACCTTTTGGCTATTAGATTGGAATTGAAAAACATGTTTGATCCCGGTCTTATATCGAGTTCTTCATCATCTTCTTCCAATTATAATAACATATTTGTTGCACGAGAAGATGCAGGATATTCATGATGCATTACAAAGGAAAAATAATTTGATGCAATAAAAGAATGAAGAGATGCAAAAAAAGAATAAAGAAATTATAATGTGATAATGATAATTCATTTCAACTAATGTTTTTTTCTATTTTTTTTAGTTTGTCACTCAAATAAAGTGCAGGTTGGCTGAGGTAAAATCTATTTTTCAATCATTCTAAAGAAGATCCATCTAGACCTCTAGAAGACAATACGCACCAGGAGAAGGACTAGTAGTTGTTTGTAATGTATTATTAATTTTTTGCAACATATATTTTTGATCCAAATTATGTTTTTTTGTATTTATCTTTTTTATAATTACTTAATAAATTGTGTTTCCAAATGTATCGACATTTATATTTGTTATCAGACATTTTATTCTATAGTGGATATTATGTGAATATCATTTGATTAATAATATATGGATATGCCTATTTGGTTATTGGTCATATAGTTCTTTATGTAATTATTTATAGTGTACATCATATAGAAACTACTCTAATGGAATTTTTTTCGTATACAGACAATAGAAATAATAATTTTTGTTTCTAAATATAATCTGATTGTGTTTCTTTGATTTAGAAATGAAGTAAACATTTCTGATTTATATATCTCAAAATTAGCAAAGAAATTCAAAATCCTTTTGTTGTCACAAAATTTAGTGATGGAAATTATCTATTGCTATTTATAGATACATCCTTATGTAATCCATTTCTAAAATTTAGAAAGGAAGATTATAGAATTGGAACTAATCCATTTCTAAATTTGTCACTATTCAACCATAGTGAAGGTATTAGAATAGAATAGGGCATTTCTAAATCTTTCTTTTCTTGTAATGAATAATTCTGATAAGAGCATTTGCTGCTTGTATTCGTGGTTTAGTCACTCTTTTTTTTTTGTGTTAGTAAAGTTGTTTAGCAATTGATTTGCTAAATTTTATAAAAAAATTATCTTTTGAACCTTTTGTTCACATTGATATTTATGAAAAAATATTTCTAATAAGATCTTTTGTAATTGTTTTGTGAGAAGATTATAATGTGATAATGCTAATTCATTTCTTCTAATATTTTTTTATTTTTGTTTAGTTTGTCACTCAAATAAAGTAAATGTTGGCAGATGCATTATATATTTTTCATTAATCTGAAGAAAATCCATCCAGACCTTTAGAGGACAATACTACCAGGAGAAGGACTTGTAGTTGGTTGTGATGTGTTATTAATTTTTTTCAAAGCATGATTTTGATCCAAAATTATGTTTTTTGTGTTGATCTTTTATAATTACTTAATAAATTGTTTTTTCAAATTTATTGACATTTATATTTGTTATCAAACATTTTATTCTATGGTGGATATTATATAAATGTCATTTGATTAATAATATGTGGATGTGCTTATTTGGTTGTTGGTCATATAGCTTCTTTATGTAATTGTATATAGTGTACAACATATAGAAACTACACTAAAGGAATTTTTTCCTTATACAGACAATAGAAATTAAAAATTTTATTTCTAAATTTAAACAAATTCTTGTGTTTCTTTGATTTAGAAATGAAGTATACATTTCTGATTTTTACATCTCAAAAATAGCAACGGAATCCAAAATCATTTTGCTGTCATAAAATTTAGAGATGGAAAATATCTATTACTATTTATAGATACGTCATTACCTAATCCATTTCTAAAATTTAGGGAGGAAGAGTATAGAAACGGAATAATCCATTTCTAAATTTGTCACTATTCAACCATAGTGACGATATCACGGTATTAGAAATAGAATAGGGAATTTCAGAATCTTTGTATTCTTGTTGTGAATAATTCTGATAAGAGCATTTACAACTGGCATATATGGATTAGTCACTCTTTTTTTTTGTGTTATTAAAAGTGTTTAGTAGTTAATTTGCTAAATTTTATAAATGAATTATCTTTTTAACTTCTTGTTCACATTGATATTTTTGAAAAAATAATTCTAATAAGATCATTTGTTTTTGTTTTGTGAGAGGATTATAAGGTGATAGTGATAATTCATTTTAGCTAATGTTTTTTTCTATTTATTTAATTTATTACTCAAAATTTAGGAAAATTATTTCATCAAAATGACTATCGGCATAACGTACCATAAATAAATCTCCCAAAGATAGTTCAAGATATTTAATTATCAATGGAGATTCATACCCCACATATAATCCTGATTTCATTTGAGGTCCCAAATTTGTGCGTTGTGGTTAAGCAAATGAAACATAGATCACTCATCAAAAAAATTCTTATATAGAAAATATTTGGTTCCTGACCATAAATAAATTGTAATAGGATAGAATTTATAATGTCTTGATATGAATAAATGTTGTTGCATGTAAAAAAGAATATCTCAATGTAAATATAGGAAGCTTTGCCCTCATAAATAATAGTCTAGCAACTAATTGAATTCGTTTAATGAATAATTATGCAAGACCATTCTAAATATGAACATGTGCTACAATATGTTCAACACTTATTCTAATAGCTATACAATAATCATTGAATGCTTGATAAGTAAACTTACTAGTAATATTAAGTCATAACATTTTAATTGCATTATTTGAAAGTGAGCCCGTAGACAATAATCTTGCAAATGCCAAGATCTGAGTTGCCAATAAGCATACATGTGACCATCTAGTGGAAGTATCAATATAAACCATAAAATATTTAAATGTTCTATTTGGTGATTGTATAGGTCCAAAAATATCATTATATATGTGTTCCAGAAATCCAATTGATTCAGTTCCAATCTCAGTAGGTGAACATCTAAAAATTAATTTTCATTGAGAGCAAGCAGTACATGAGAATTCATTGGATTGTAATATTTTTTGGTTTTTTCAATGAATTTCCACATGAATTCTCTATAGTCATTCACATCATAATTGAACCAAGAAGACCCAACTGATTATGACAAATTGTAAACTCATGATTATTTGTTAACTTCTAGTTCACTATGGCATGTGCATCAATGTTAGCAGTAATGGTATAGTATAAACTAGAAGAAAATGCATGTAATTTTTCTAGTATACTTTTCTTACCTGAAATAATAGTTGTAATACATATATATTCGACTTTGTTTTTATTTTTCGTCTCAAAATGATTTTCATTTTTGTGAATATCCTTAAAACTCAATAAGTTTTGTCGAGACTTTTTAAAATATAAGACATCATAAATTATTAATTGTGGTTCCTTGGGCCAATATGATTTGAACTCTTCAAGATCATTCAATTAGCTTTGCACTACTATACATTGTGCTTACTTTGGGGAATATGATTTGAGCTCTTCAAGTCATTCAATTAGTTGTGCACTACTATACATTGTACTTACTTTTATCATTTGACTCTTTAAAGAGGAAAAATATTTCAAATTTTGATTATATTGTTTATTGTAGCAATGTCTATGAGGAACACATTTTTGTTATCAAAAAAAAGTTTACTTAATGATAATCCCATCTTCAACATTGGAAGAGTCACATAAACTAAAGTAAAAATAAATACATGAATAATAATATATAGATGACGTAATGTTGAAAAAACTTTAATTAATATTGTATCGAACACAAAATTAAGTAAAACTTATTTTATTATTAAATAATTTATTTAACAACAATTTTACATAAACACCTAGACCCTCTTCTTAATATGATCATTATTGGACATTTTTGTTATTAATCAAACTAGAAATATTGATTTTTATTAGATGAAAAAACCTACAATATTCATATGAGTTATATCATTAAATTGTGAATTAGAAGAATCACACTCAGTAACAAAAATAATTTCTACTTTTGTCTCATTTTTTTTCTGACTCCTTATATAGGTCGACAAAATAATTCGATACATGGTAGGTACGTGACAAATGACCAATATTTCACAATGGTAACATGAGTTTTCCTTTGAATTTTGATTAGAAAATCTCTTAATTTATTTCAATTTTATTCTCATTTATCTTCCATTTCAGGTGGTGCGATGATTTTTTGAAATAACCATCCTGATTATCAATTCGACCTGAATGACCTCGATCACGTCTGTGCCCACAGCCACGACCATGACCTTGAGTTTCAAAATAAAATTGATATGTAGTTACATTCACTTTAGAGAGTGGAGTAGAACCAGTTGGACGTGCTTCATTATTTCTCATTAGAAGTACGTTGATTTGTTCAGTCAGAATGAGACAAGAAACTAATTTAAAATACTTCATAAATCACGAGTTGAATAGTGATCGTATGAATGCACTGAGTTGACTAGTACATTCTGCATGTGTGGTCAATGTGTTGATAGTAACTTTCAAAAAATCTATATAAATGTCACAATTCCATATAAAATATATTCCTTAAAAAACAACACATTGACCGCCCATGCATAATGTACCATTCATACGATCACTATTCACATGTTCACTATTCACTAAGGTTACATACATATATATATATATTTATTTATTTATTTATTTATTTATTTATTTATTTATTTATTTATTTATTTATATATATACGTTTATATATATACGTTTATGTTATGTGTATGTATATTTAATAATCAGTGTTTTCGAAAAAACAAAGTTCACTCTCAATACTATTCAGTTTTTGTTTGTTTTTTTTTTAAAAGATCGCTCGAGCAAATTAGAAAGACAAAAAAATATCATAAAAAAAACAATTACTCCATATATTAGAGACTGTTTGGATATGTGTTAGTTAAAATGTATGATATGAGAACTTTAATATTTTTAGTTTGAAATAGAGATGGCAAATGTGTCCGTATCCGTGGATTTACGACCCGATCCGATCTGGTCAAACAATAGAAAAATCCGTTGACTGGATAATGAATATGGATATTGATAAAATCCGATTTTTTTCAATGGATATGGATTGGATATTGATTTAGGCATATCCGATCCGAAACCCGTATCCGATCTGACCCAAACGTGCGGATCAGGTAATTTTAATATTATGGTGGAAGTTGAATGGGGTAAAGTATCATGTCTTGCAAACTATTGCAAGAGACATATTAGCAATTCTAGAGGTGTCAAATGGGCCGGCCCAGCACGGCACGGCCCGTTTTTCACGTGCCCCGCCGTGCTACCGTGCCGTGCCCGGCCCGCTCGGCCACGGCTTGGCTTGGCCAGGCGGGGCACGAGCGCACGGCAGGCGTCCAGCCTTGGCCAGGCGGGGCACGAGCGCACGGCAGGCGTCCAGCCTGGACGTCTGGACCGGCTCAACCGGGGTCTGGGTCCCGGGAGCCAAGCACGGGCACGGCCCGTGCTTGGCACTTGGCAGATTATAAAATTTTTTTTTTATTTTTTTTATTAAGTTTCTGTTATTCTGTATACAGTATATACTTTAGAGTATATGTAATAATTAAAAAATATAATTTTTTGTAAAAATTATAAAATTTAAAATTAAATAAAACAAACAAATATTAGAAATTTTTTTTTTATTCAATTAAGTTTAGCTTTTTTTATTATTATAATTTATTAATTATATATTAAAAATTAAAGTTATTAATTTTTAAAATAAAATTTAAATCGTAAAATAATAAATAAATACATTAAGTTAGTAAAAATTAAAATTAAAAAAAAATTTAAACTACACAAATGAAAAATTACCATTCATGCTTTTGAAACCAATAGTCAGAACAAAACATGTATAAGTTTCAACACAACATATAATACAAAGTACAAACAAAGCGTATAAATAAAATAAATAAAAAAATATCGAAAAAAAAGAGCAGATGAGCATCAATCGTCAAGCGGCATATCATGAAAATCATCAGCCGCAACATCAAGATCAGTATCATATGGGTCATCATCATCGGCAATCAGCTCCTCCGCCATCGTAGTGGATGTGGATGCGACTGCAGTGTCTGTCACAGTCCCAGCTTTAGCATGATCACTGATGGTAAATCTCGATTCCTACCAATCCTTCAAACATGCCAAGGCCTCAACCATATTTCGACGTAATCTCGATCTCCTATCCGAAATCACGTTCACTGCAACAGAAAAAGCAGACTCTGATGCTACGCTCGACACCGGAGGAGTCAGTAGATCCCGTGCCATCCTAGATAGCACGGGATAGGCGGACTCATATGATTTCCACCACTGTAATAAATCAAGATTCTTATTGTCAGAAGGTGATAGGATTGAGCAGTAATCGGTATCTAAGTACCTAGACAGCTCGCTCCTATGTGAAGGTCCACCCCTACGTTTCCCCCTCGCTAGGTTAATGGAATAATCGTCATCTCCGAACAAGGTATCAGTGTCCGTACTCACAGTCTCACCACCACCACCACCATACCTAGTATCGTAGTATGTGAACAGTTCTGTCAACTTCTCGTAAATGAACCCTTCAGATGGCTCTTCCAGGTTCATGCACGAGGAAATGAAAGTCAGGGTGTTTTCAACCCCTTCCACCTTAGCCCTAGGGTCCATGCATGCTGCGAGGCAATAAAGAGATGGAATGGTAGACCAGTACTTCAGGTACTTGGTCTCCATCTCTGCAACCATATGGCTAAGCGTCGGGTCCGCTCGATACTTCCTAAACATGCTACTAATATTGCATATGCAACGGAGTGCAATGCAAGTGGTGGGCGTATAAACCGACGAACACATGTTCGTCGTGTCATAAAATATCTTCAGGAATTTCATAAATGAAATTCCTGAAGCCCAGTCAGTGTCGTCAATAATAAGTTCGCCACTCTTACTATTGACGTAGTCGGATATCACGTGTTCGTATCCAACACATGATTCCAACATCAGGTACGTGTAATTCCAACGATGTCTCACATCCGATTGGAATTTCTTCTTCTTAAGATTCGCAGACAAACATAGATTACCAAACTCTTGTAGTCTGCGAGGAGTGCGAATATACTTGAGTGCATTGCGTATATTTTCCAATGCGGGGGAACACACCTTCATACCCGCTTGAACTATCAGGTTAATAACATGACACATGCATCTGACATGAAAGATCTCTCCTAATGGTGCGTCTCTAATATTCCTAACAAACATATTGATCGCTACTCCATTATTCGCAGCATTATCGAAAGTGACACTATAAATTTTATTTTGAATTTTATATTCCCTAAATATTTTCATCATACACTCAAAAATGGCCGGGCCATCATGAGGATGAAGAATCTCAGTGAATCCTAATATTTTTTTATTGATTGTCCAGTTAGAATCTACATAATGACTCGTGAGACATGCATAAGAAGAATCATCGTGACATGTCCATATATCGGACGTCACGGACACCACTCCACTAAATGCCAAAAATTCCTTAATTATTTTTTGTTTTTCTAACTTATATATCTTTAGTATGTCACTCCTAGATGTGGACCTAGGAATCCTACGATAGGATGGCTGAAAATAAGTCTGCATGATGCGCACTACCCTCGGATCTTCCGAAAATCTGATCGGAAGACCCATCAATGTGATGAGCCTGGCCATGCCGTCCCTACCCAACTCGCTGGAGTATACGAAGGGAGTAAACTTTGAGACTGAACTCGATCCAGTCTCAAAAAATGTAGTGCCAAGTTGGGTTTGCCTAGGATTTAACGGTCCATGTTTTTTGGAGCATATTTCAGCATGCCTCTTGAGGTGCCCAGTCCCACATGTACTCTTGCATGTTAAAAGTCTCATACAATATTTGCACTGTGCAATTTCATGTTCCTCACCCCTAATATCTAATTGTGTTATGATTTTAAAATGTGTCCAAACTACAGAAGTCCTCCTAGTTTTTTGTTTTTTAGAACTTTGGGCTGAGACGACAGGAGAAACCAACGTTTCAGGAGCCACAGACGTATGTGCAACACTAACATTTTCATTTTCCAAATTTAAATACGTGTTAGGTGTATTTGTCATTTTTTATTTTTCGTAAGTTTTTCTAGAGAGAGAAGCTTTAGAGAGAGAAAGTACAAAAAAAGTAAATTATATTACCCGGTAAAAGTAATGAGGTCACTCACGTGCAAGGTGCACCGCAAGAAGCTTTGATGTTCAAAACTCAAGTTGAGTTTCACGAAAATCCAAGCCGAAATCAAATTCACGAGGGCCGAGAGAGAGATGCACGGTTTATGTGAGAGAGAGAAAATATTGAGAGATTTTATGTTTTTGAAAAACATAAAATGTTATAGGGAGGGGGGTAGATTTTATAGGCTAAATAAAGTTTTATTTTTTTTTAAAAAATATTTTTTTATTAATTTTTTGAATTTTTTAAATATATTTAAGGGGCAGAATCATGAGGACTGTTGGATTCTGCCCACTAGCCGTTGGAGGCGAATCCAAGGGCTGAAAATCGCTCAAGTTTGAAAATTTTTTTTTTTTCCATTGGAAATTTTTTTGGATTCGGGTTTCGGCAGAAAAGACCGCGGGTCGGGTCTGTTTGGACCCGACCCGCGGTCTTTTTACCGGTGGGGGGGGGCCCGGTTGGGTCACGACTCAGTGAGTCGCGACTCACGCCACGGCACGCGTGGCACCCCGCCGGTGCCACGCGTGCCTGCGTGAACCGGCACGGGTCCATCTTCACCCGGGCATGGCACGGGCCCGGGCACGGTTTTTGAACGTGCCGGGCCGGCCCAGGCACAGCCGAACCGTGCCGTGCCTCGTGCCGGGCCGGGCCGGCCCGGCACGTTTGACACCTCTAAGCAATTCCAGTATCTACTATTGCTTCAGAGTCTGCATTCAGTTCTAGTGAGAGATTAGTTAGCCCTTATCGTAATCGACTTAATCCGAAGATGATAGAAGCATTGATGTGTGCTCAAAGTTGGTTGTGGAGTGAAGTGACAAAACATGATGGTAAATTTATTTCATTGATCATTTATTTTTTATTTACCTATAATTTCATAATATTTGTAAAATTTTAATATTATTTTTCTTTTTATATTTTTTTTTCTAGGTGGAGATGACTTGTTCATTTCAGATGGTTATGCATCAATTTATGAAGAAGATATTCACGTGCATGATGAAAGTATTAAATTTTATAACTAATAAATTTTAATTCATATTACAATTTAAGTATTCAAATATTAAGTTTTTTTTTATAATTGTAGGAATCGAGATTACACATGATCGATGACAACAATTTTATCAAATTTTATGAAGATGAAGTGTATCAAACCTTGTTGAAACTTTGTTTAAGATGTTAAACATTTTGAATTTGTCACTTGATACAAATATTTTGATTTTTGATGTTTTATTAATATTATACTTTGGTTTATATTCCTAAATTTATAAATCATAAAATTATAACTGGTGTCATAGGTTAGCAAAATACGTCTTAATATCGCATGGATAAATCCGATATCCGTGGAGAATATCCGAAATCCGATGGATAGGATATGGATTTAAATTTTTTTTATACATAGTATATGGATATGGATATGAATATATTATTTTTATTTAGGATCGGATATGGATTTTGAAAAATCCGATCCAAATCCGATTTGATGCATCCCTAAATCCAAAACATAATTTTCGCGCCTGTTAGTACGTTTTGCGCCAAAAAAAATTGACATTTTAAACGCTGGCGCAATCCCTCATGCTCCCCGCGCCTCTACGATTACAACATCCTTCAAATCCCACAGATCCGAAACTTTCTGCTCAAACACTCCAGTCTCTCTCTCTGCCTCAACCGAGAAAGATGAAATACATTAACGAAGATGATCTTGGCATTCAATTCTTTCCGATGGACGAGTTCGACCACGAAAATGGCGGCATTCCTTCTAGCTGGTATCGTCTTCCCACAAAGAAGCGGAAGGAATCAAGGGAAATCATTGCGTCTGATCGCATGGAAGATGACTACCTTTGGTATTGCTTGCCTGCAAAAAAACGGATACGGGTACTGAAACCTAATTTTCAATCTGGCGGTGGGTCTGATCGTTTTGTTGCCGGTGTAAGCAAGATTCAACATATCCCCGTTGATGAATCTGGCTTGATTGTCGCTGCCGATGAAGATGAGGAAATTAGAATAACTGTTCTCGACGAAAGCAAGATGGTGAATCTTACTGGCAGTTGTGGCGTAGAAGAAAAAAATATGGCGGACAGAAGCATCAACGAATATCGCGTGAACCATGTCCTGGGAGCTAATTTAGAAGAAAGCAAAGTTCATATCACTGGCAGGGAACCCCCAGTTGCTGAAAACCCTAGACGGAAAAAAGGTGATGAAGGAGAAGATGATGGGATTCTTGGTAAAGTTTGTCAAGGAACAGATGGCGATTTACAGATGGCGATGCAGATCCAAGTTGCTACGGCAATCGTCTGATCAACCGTGTTCCGGAAGATGACTGGTATCGTACGCAGTGTTTCGCTGCAAAAGCAAAAAACATCAAGAAACCCATTTCTCTTTGCTTTTATCCCAGCAAAAATGGCGACATATAACTACTTAAGATTGCTCGTGGGCACATCTTGCATGTGCGCTTCTAGTTCCTGACGTTTTCTTTGATGACCCAATTGGGCGAGATGGAATAAGTTGCTCTAATATCTGTAAAACCAGATTGAATGGAAGCTGCTACATGTGCAAGATCAAAGAAGGTTATGACATTATAATGTTCTCTGCAAGCTTTCGATTGGAGAAGAAGTTTGCCAGTTGTTAGAATATATGTAATGAATTTGTTTCCCATGTTTTCAAAAATATGTTTTAGATTTTGTATCAACATAATTATAATTATTGTATTAAATTATTTTTTTTATTTTAAAAAAACTCTTCTCATTACGATACTCACTTTCAAATGCAAAATATGTGAAACAATATGTATATATGTACTAATGTACACGCATATAGTTTAACACACACACACACACACACACACATATATATATATATATAATGTGTGTGTATCTCTCAAATGATATATAATGGTATGTATACATATTTTGGTAAAAATATATACATATGCATATATTGTATGGTATATGTTAAATATTATATGTATGTATATATGTTAAATTGTATATACATTTATATAGTTATTCTAAACTAAAAAATATAATTTAACTATACACGTATTGTTTTTTAACATTTAATTTATATATTGTTTTATATGTATTTATATATATATACATTATATATAGTTTAACTATATACATATATATGTTATCACACACACACACACACATAAAACTATATAGTTTTGACATATATAATATAACTATATAACATATATATAGTACATAGTTATATATATATATATAAGTATATTATTCTAACCTATATATAACTATATATGTTTAACGTTACATATAAATTTATTGAACAGTCTTTTCGAAAACCACTGTTGACTAGCAATATCATTTTCACTTTTTTTAAAAAAAGATGGATTGGACATATTCGGAAACACAAAAAAAAATCATAAAAAAAAATATTTTATATATTAGATATTGTTTAGATAAATATAAATTTAGATGGAGATCAATACATAATTTTTTTTTGTTTTGGACCCATCAAGATCAACATTATTTTCCCAATAAAATTTTCATAAAATTATATATTAATTGTTTTTTTTATTTTAGTGAATACTTTATTAACAAACATACAAATTTCGAACATTTTTTAAATTAACAATTTATACATATTTTTAAAAGTGCATGATAAAGAATAAAATTATAATTCCCATCAATTAGAAGCTCCTAATTAAAATCTGCTGATTTTATTATCTGAAAATCTAATACATAAATTTACATTATATTTAACACAATATTTTAATTATGTGCTAATTAGGTCTGTATAAATTTTTGATTAGTGAAATAGATTATAGATCATGCCTAACACTAGCCCATGTTTAACTCATGGTTGGTTGGGTTAGCCATGTTCTAGTGAGATATAAAATATGATATATCCAAATATAATTATGATATCCTAGATATATTCAAATATTTTTACCCTTATGATAATTTATATTAAAAATTAAATTAATTTAATATAAATTATATATTATAATATAATTAAATTTATTTTTATGTTAAAATTCAAATGTATTTGAATAAATTAAGCTAACATATAATTATTTATTTTAATTAACAATTTACTACATTTCTAATATATAAATAAAATTAAATTTAATATTACTCATATATTAAAATATAATTATAATTTTATTTCTAGTAAATTAGAATAGTATAGAATACATTTTTAAATAAAATTTTTATTGTATACATACATATAATATGTAAATAACATTAATTATTAATATTATTTATATATTAAAATATCATTAAATATACTATTAATTTTACATTCAATAGATCTAAATAACATCATAATATTAATACATTTATAATAAATTAATATTTCTTTTTTACGAACATAATATAATTTAATTTTTTTATTGTAACTTGAATATAATTATTAAATTTTAATTTCATTTCCATTATTTTAGAAGAAAAAGTACAAAAATACATTATGATCTATCTAGAGATAGAATTAACTCAAGGGACCATTTACACCAATATATCACCACTTACATATCATATTTTTGTCCATTAGACTCTGGTAGGCCTAGTTTTTAGTTGGTCATGATGAATGCTAAGGTGGGCCTTCTCGCCCAAGTTGAGCACTAAAATACTGATTTGTCTAGGTATAGGGTCATGCATTCTTCCCTACGAATCAATATGGGAGACATGAACACCCAAGATAAAAAAAAAAAAAAGAAACAAAGCCATTTTGCTAACGCAGATAAGTGAAGTGACAGAATTGAAAATTAACTCAGTGAGATGGATAAGGATAACCCTAAATCTAGCTTCTTGAGAACAAGATCCAATCTCAACTTGGCCAGTAAGTTGATTTATCTATGCCCATGGGCTCTTTGCATGTCATACATGCCCCAGGCCCCAGCTGCTGCTGATCCTTGTTGAGGATAACCTTCTGCATTGGCCTGCAACATAAACCTCTATTAGAAAATGGAGGCAACCTACAAGCATTGAGTTTGTGTGGATGCGCGAGTCTGTGGGTGCAAAATACCAATCAGATTAGAGACATACAGAACTCACTCCATAGCCAGAAGGATACATATTTGCAGGATATCCAGTTTCCAAATTGCCATAGTTTGCATTGTAGGTGGCCCCTGCAATTAAAAGGCTGTAAGCATCACCTACATACATCACTGCTTGGTATCATACTTGATAATTTAATATAAACTCGAATTTTCCCCCTAGAATGTAACAAGAATGTGCATTTGCTTTATAATTATAGTTATTAGTATCAAGAATCGGAGCCATATGATTTGCTGATCATTTCAATGCCTAAACTTTGACGTACACAAAAACAAAAAAAAATACATATACACACACAAATAATTCCTGAAGTTCTAGCAGATGAATTTCATAAAGAAATTAAAAATTTACATTGTCATGAACAAACAAACGATGACTGTGATCAGGGGAGCAGAAGAAGCTAACACTTGCAGCAGTATAAATTAATTTAGTTGTGCACTTAAATTAAATATAATTTAATTATATAACAGCATGAGATATGCTGATACACCATATTGAGATTTTTAAATTTCTCACGAATAGTGTGAATATGCTGCACGTGCTGGCAACATATGGTATGGGAGTGATACCCTACAGAAAATAGACCATATGTTACACGTGTTGGCATGGCTCAAGAGAGAATAGTGTGCAATGTACTAGCAAAGTGCATGCACACACATTATGTTCTGGACAAGAAAGAAAATCACAAACTATGTGTTGTGCCGCATGCACATTGTGTATGCCGAAGGCATTGCAACATCCACTACGGCAAAGCCAATTGGTTGCACAATATAGACTAAGGAGGTGTGGTAGGCACGTGTGCCCTAGAAGGAAGATTGGTTTCAGGAATTTCCCCAATTTATGATTTTGGTAATTCCCCAATTTCAGACTTCAGAACATATTTTTTTAGTCGCCTAAAAGGTAGACTAATGAGTCATGCTCGGTTGTCCATTTTTAAAGCCGTGCGGCACGGCACGACTATATATGCTAGTTACAACCATGCATTATTTGTATATTTCACCATTCACTATATAAATTCAAAATAAAAACTTGATTAAAAAAATTTTAAATATTTTGAGATTCTTTATCCATATGATGACCTTGTCATATGAGTATGACATAAATTTTTAAAGAATATTAAATTCAGAAAAAAATATTTAATATCAATTAAAATAATTCTTTTAATAATTAAATAATTATTAGTATGTTTGTTAGAACTATTAAAGATTGAAAATTAAACTTTTGTCATATTAAAAAATTAGAATAATTCTTTGAATAACTATTAGTATGTATATGTCATATGAGTATAATATATACATCTAAAGTTAGATATATATATGTCACATAATTAACCTAATAGTATAGATGAGAATAAAAATTATTTCTATTATATTAAAAAAAAATAAAAATTTCACAATCATCATAAGATACCTAGTACAAAAATGTAAAATCTTGTGTTTGTCTGCGAACCTTTAAAAAAAAATTTAAACAAATATGCGATACTATTAGAATTACATTAAACTTATGTTGAAATCATGTGTTGGCTCTCAAAACATGATATCCAATTACATTATTAATAAGAATAACAAATTTATTATTTATAATTAAAATTAGGATAAAAATTTATTTTATAAAATTCTTAAAAATTTTTTATGACACAACGAACATGTATTTGTATGTATACATTCTCACAATTTGCATTATACTTGGGTGCGTATATAATATTAGTAGCATGTTAGCAAATAATCAATCATAGAAATTACTATGCATTTAGTATCATAACTATTAAGATAAAAATTAAGTATTTGAAATATTAATCTTTCATTCCAATTCTATATTATTTAGATATCTATATGAATCTTATAATTAAGGTAAAGGAGAATAAATAATTTGTCATATATATTGATGTACACAAATTATATACATCAACCTAAATGATTCATTCACAAAAAATTAACTAGCTTATTTATATATTAAGACACTAAATATAATAGTTATAGTTAGACTTTGAGTACAAAAATGAGCACCAAATTCAAAGATGATGACTTCTCCATTCAGTTAGATAAGAGAAGATAACAAAATAATATATCAAATAGAAACAAGTAGTCTCGATACTTAAATTCCAAGTTACTAATTCATCATATCATATTATGATAATAATAATTTAGATATTTTACTATGGTAGATATCATATGAATCTACTTATTTCATTCTATTAAAATGATATGTGGTCTACTGATACCTTTGATATCTAGTATAGCATCAGAGTCTTTTTTTTTTTTGGGCAGTCAATATTATTTCAATTAGAATATTGAGATTGAGACTAGATATCATAAAAGTATGTATTTGCATGCATGAAAAATTATAAAGATTCGATATTAGACATTCAAGATAAGACACAAGAGATGATAATAGATAATGATTCTGATTCATGAAACATGAAAATCAAAAATATCCAAGACACTAATACCTTCAGATGTATTCATGATAATGACAATCTACATATATATCCACACTATCATACCATAGATACTGATTAATAATTAATGATTCTTAATTCATGTGATAATAATAATATGCTAGTCAAATAGTACTTATTTATTTTTGCTATTTTCTTAATTCAATATGATTTATATATTATTGAATAATGAATATTAGATTGCACTTATTATCATTTATACTTTTTATTTCTGTTTTAATATAATGTATGCAATATTTATATTATGTTTTTGTTCAATTAATCCTTTATTAATATTAAATAATTTTGTTTATCTTTTATTTGAGTCGAACTAAATACAATATCAAGACATGAATATATTATCATGATTTATAAATTAAATTTATATTCAAATTTATAAAAGTCCAAGCCCCCCAAAATACCAAAAAATTAAAAAAAATGAACCGGTTCATGCTAGCATGAATCAGCTTGAACTAGCACGGTCCACTCCAAGCCCAGAACGACCCAAGACTTTGTAGGTCAACCATACCATGTCGAGCCACCATTCTAGTTCCCATGTTGTGCTCAACATGACATAGTGGCATAGTAGTGTCACACTAAAATGGATTGTGCTGGCAAGACACAATCCATTTGACATCTCTATTTTAATATCAACAATTGGATAATAATACCATACAAGTGAAATATACCAAATGAGTATGTTGTTGCATTCAACTACCAAATCTTCTTGCATATATGCAAGAATCAAAAATGTTTATTATACTCAAATGAATTAATTATCATAAATAAATCAATAATAATGAATTGATCACCAACAAATCACTTTACTTGCTCTTACATGACTCATCCAACTAGTGTCTCATGAACCTTTGGCCCAAAAATCAAATCCTCGTTGACATGCTCACAACTAATGTGTTCATTATCAATTGCAATTAGATTATTCTTGATGACTCATACTAATTACAATTATTTTTCTCAACAAAAGGCACAAGAAAAATAACATGAATAATATGTATACAATTATAGTTATTAAAGGCACAACTAAAGAACAGACATCATAACACTTGGGCAAAAATACCTCACCTAGGGCAAGGCATCATGATTTTTGTAAAGTGTTAGAAGCAACAAAAATCATCATGCCTCGCCTCACATCACTTGGGGAGAGGCATGCCTCCCCTCACCTCTCTTCGTCATGCCTTGCATCGCCTCGCCTGGCCCCGCCCGAAGAAAAGCATGCCTCGCCTGGCCCCGCCCGAAGAAAAGCATGCCTCGCCTGGCCCCGCCCGAAGAAAAGCATGCCTCGCCTGGCCCCGCCCGAAGAAAAGCATGCCTCGCCTGGCCCCGCCCGAAGAAAAGCATGCCTCGCCTCACCTCACCACACCCAAAGAGATACATGCCTTTCCTGGCTTGGGGAGATGCATGCCTCACCTCACCCAGGAAGATGCATGCTTCGCCTTGCCTACTAGAATGCACGTCTAATCTTTGAAACAAATTGTTCAAGCTCGTTTGTGTGTGTGTGTGTGTACACAAATATATACATGTATATATTTATATGTACACACATATCAATATATAGATATATGTATATGTATATATATATATTATGCATACTTATTTACATATCTATCTATATGTATATCTATATGTATATATATATATATATATATATATATATATATATGCATATATATATATATATATGCATATATATCTATACACGCACACATATCTATCTATATGTATATCTATATGTATATATATATATATATATATATATATATATATGCATCCATCTACATTTATGTGTGTGTGCGTGTATGTTCACTTATATGTATACATGTATGTATATCTATATGTATATATCTATATCCAATATCCATACATATACACACACACACACACACACATATATATACACACATATAAACTAGATTATTAAAGTAATTATTATTTATTTTTATATTTGATTTATTTTACTTGATTGTTTTATAATAATAAATAAAAATTATAGACAAATTTCATGAAAGATATAAGTTATATATATATTAAGTAGAGTGTGCCTCAAAAGAAATTTGTGTTTTAATTACGTTTTATAGCTCAAGGCACCAAGACTTTTACACCTCACCATGTCTTGTACCTTAAATAACTATATATACAATAAATTCACACTACACAATATCAATACAATCACAACACAACAACAAAGTAAATAAAATAAGTTGTCACATGCTTCAACAGCGACAGTAAACCAAAACACCACATGAAATTTTTGTTTATAAAATGTAAAATAATAAGTATAAAATAAATCAAACATAAAATTAAAATAATAAATATTTTAATAATCTAGTTTATATGTATGTGTGAGTGAGTTCATTAATATGTATCATATATGTATATATATATATATATATATATATATATATATGTATGTATGTATATATCTATATCCAATATCCATACAAATACACACACACACACATAAATATATATGCACTCACACACATAAACTAGATTATTAAAATATTTATTATTTTATTATTATGTCTGATTTATTTTACTTGATTGTATTATAATAATATATAAAAATTTTAGATAAATTTCATGAAATATATAAGTTTCATATATATAAAGTAGAGTGCCTCAAAAGAAATTTGTGTTTTAATTACATTTTATAGCTTAAGGAAAAAAAAGACTTTTACACCTCAGCATGCCTTGTACCTTGAATAACTATATATACAATAAATTCGCAACTGCACAATATCAACACAATCACAACACAACAAATTAAATAGAACATGTTGTCACATGCTTCAGCAGCCACAACAAACCAAAACACCACACAATCCCATCAATCACACCAAAGCAAACCATGGTGCAACAGCCACACCATATCAATCAAGCACCAAATCACCTCCCTACAAGCCTTGACACAACAAGAAGCACAACCATGGCACACCAATGCACTATACCAGCTGGATCACACAAATCACTATGAGAACCAATATGAAAACCACCAAGAACACACTGTACTCGCTCAAAACCACCTCGACACATCTGCAAAACACTATTGAGGCCGTAAAAAAGGAAACATGTGGAAGTCTCAATTTTACCACTAGAGAAAGACGACATCATCATTACCAATGCCAACATGAGTGCACATTGTTGTCGGCTCTCATGCATGGGGCACCACTACTTTCATATGTCAACGCATTGATAGACCCCTAGTCGATTTCATGTATGCTAGATGCCAAGGTAGTGTCTGTGACATCTGATATCTAGACTAGTCACAACAATATATTTTATTCATTCTTCACAGCCAACTATGTAGATTCTAAATAGACACTAACTAAAAAAATATTAGGATTTTCAAATATTCTTCATCTTCATCATGTTCCGTCTATTTATGAGTGAATAATAAAAATTTTTAGAGAATATAATATTCAAAAAAATATATATAATATCACATTCGATAATGCATCTACCAATGAAGTGACAATTAATATTTTTGTTAGGACTATTAAAAATAGAACATCAAAAGAAATTTTTCAGGTTGTATGCATATGTCACATCATTAACCTCGTAGCACAAGTAAAAATAAATATTATTTCACATGCTTTAGAAAATATACGTAACTCACTAAAATTTCTTAGTATGTCTCATAGATAACAGGAATTCGATAGATTATGTTTGTCTGTACAACTAAAGAAGAAATTCCAATCAAATATTAGATATTATTAGAATTACATATACTGTATGTTAAAGTCATGTGTTAGATACGAACATATGATATTTGATTACGTCAATATTAAAAGTGAATAACTTATTATTGATGATAATGAATAGGCTACAAAAATTTTATTTATGAAATTCCTGAAAATTTTTTATGATACGACGAATATGTATTAGTCAGTTTATACTCCCACAACTTGTATTATACTCAAGTGAATATATAATATTAATAGCATGTTTAAGAAGTTTATAGATGACCCGACACTTAGCGATATAGTTATAGAGATGAAAACCAAATACTTAAAATATTAATATGCCATTATCTTTTTATTGTCTGGATGCATGCATGGACCCTAAGATTAGAGTGAGAGATTAAAAATATTTTGACATACACATCTTCGTGCATAAACCAGAAAGACCAACATGAAGAGATAATTTATAAGAAATTGACTGAGCTTTTTATATATTACGATACTATCAATAGTGATAGTAGTTGTGAGGCTCCAAGTACGTGCATAGATATCATATTCGGAGTAGATAACTTTTCCATTCAGATAACGAGTAAGAAACAAAGGGATGGACAATCAAATAGAAGAAAATTATCTCAATACTTAGATACTGATTACTGTTCAATACTACTACATGCCAATAATAAAAATTTTAATATTTTACAGTGATGAAAATCATGAGTCATCTTATCCCATATTATCTAAGATGACACGTGATCTACTGATTCCTCCAGTGTAGAGCATAACATCGAAATCTACTTTTTTATTACAGTGAATATGATTTCAGATAGGAGATCCAGATTATAGTTAGATATTATTTAAGCATCAGCATACATGAAGAATTAGGAAGATTCGAACTTTGGTATCCAGGATCATGCTGAAACTACAGCAAAAACAAAAAAAATTGATTATTGATGATGATTCATGAGACATTAATGATAATTAACGAATAATATAAGATTGAGCCATTGATGATTGAGCTGAGCATCTGAATCTACTTTACTGCATATAGCCTACTATTATTGATACACTAATACTAAATATTAAAATATCAATTTCTACGAATATATCGATACTTTGATTTTATGAATATATCAGATTTATCAAAGATATATCGGTATGCATTTATAAATAAGCATATATCAAGAATAGATATATCAATCTTAATGAATTTATCGATACTTAAAATTTATGAATATTTCAAAGATATATCAGTGAATATATGGGAAAATTTTATCACTGACTAATACTAATATCATCATTAATCATACGCTAACAATGTCTATCATTTTATTTATCATTTTTAGATTATCTTTATTTTTTTTATCATACTTTGAGATTTGATTTAGATACTAATATTTTTATGAGTGACATTAGATTGGATTCATGTTTTATTAAATCAAATATTAATACTACTATTGATTTAGACACTTGTTAGTTTTTAGATTTTAATTATTAATATTTTATAAATTTAATTAATTAAAAATTAATTAATTAATTATTTTAATTTAAGTATTAAAATTTTATTATGAAATAGAAGGGCAATAGAGCGAGAAATATGAGATAAACAGGAAAAAAATTTCTTATTCCTCCAAGTATATGCTGACTCATACAAAGGCTCCCTATTTATATGATTTAATACATGAATATATAAATATGTATATAAATACGTCAATGAATATATACATCAATACACAAATAAATATACCAATGAATACATATTAATCCATATCATTTAATACACATTAATCTATGAATAATAAGAGACATAAAAATATCAATAATCAAGAGATTAATGAAGAATTTATGAACATTTATAATATTGTTCATAACTCTCCCTTGAATATTCATGATACTGCCTCATTAAAAACCTTACCAGAAAAACTCAGTGGGATAAAACCATGGTGAAAAAAATGAGTACAATATAAAATATTATTTTAAATCTCTAAGCATGCACATTTCAATGCTATGAACTAACCTTTCAAATATTGCAGCAGGTAGAGCCTTGGTGAATAAATCTGTAAGATTATTAGTTGAACAAATTGATTCAACATCAATATTAGCATTCTTTTGTAGATCATGAGTAAAAATTTTTTTTGGTGATATATGTTTTATTCTATCCCCTTTAATGTATTTATTTTTTAATTTAACAATGTATGCAGCATTATCAAATACACGGTTATCGAGACCTCCTTACTAAAAAACAAACCACATGATACTCAATTATGATGTATTATTGATCTTAACCAAAATATTTCTGACTTACTTCATGAATCACTAAGATCCCTGCATTATTAGAAGATAAAGCAATAATTAATTATTTCGTATAACGCCATGCAATGGTAGTATCATCACATGTGAACAAAAAGGTCATTATTGATCGAGCATTATGAAGGTCTGACATATATCTTGCATCTGCATAACCAATTAATTCTGATTTTGGTATATTGAGATAGTATAGGCTCATATCCATTGTACCTCAAAGATAACTCAATACATGTTTAATTTTATTCTAATATCTTCTTGTTGAACAAGAACTATATCTCGCTAACAAATTTACTAGAAAATGATATATCAAGTCGTATATGACTTGCAAGATACATTTATGCTTCAATAGCATTAATATATGATACTTCAGGACCAAAAAGCTCTTCATTATCCATTAAAGATCAGAAAAATTTTTATTCACATATGATGACCTTACAACTATTGGAGTGCTCAATGGATGAGTATTATCCATATGAAATCATTTCAACACCTTTGATATATAAGCTGATTGATGAACAAAAATTTTATTCTTTAAGTGTTCAATTTACAAAACAAGAAAATTTTATTTTTATGATATTTTTTATCTCAAATTCTTTTTTTAAGTTGCCTACTGCTTCTGAAATCTCATTCGTAGTTCAAATAATATTCATGTCATCAACATAAACTATAATTATAACAAACTCGGATCTAGAACTCTTAATAAATATACATGGGCAAAGGGGATCATTCTTATATCCTTTTCAAAATAAATATTTACTAAGACGAATATACCACATGCATCCAGATTGTTTCAACCTATATAAAAATCTACATAATTTTATCGAGTAAAGTTCTCAATGACCTAAATTATGTGTTGCAAACAATTTTAATCCTTCTAGGATTTTCATGTAAATGTCACTATCAAGTGATCCATATAAATAAACTGTAACTATATCAATTAAACACATACCAAGTTTTTCATGTATTGTCAGACTAATTAAATAAACTGTAACTATATCAATTAAACACATACCAAGTTTTTCATGTATTGTCAGACTAATTAAATATCAAAAAGTAGTTACAACCACTACAGAAGAATTCGACTCTTCATAATCAATGTCAGGTCTTTGAGAGAATTATTGTGCAACTAATCGCACCTTATATTTGATAACTTTATTTGTCACATCTCATTTTCGCACAAATACTCATTTGTATCCTACAAGTTTGCCACAAATAGGTATACGTACAATAGGACCAAAAACTTCATGTTTTGAATGAATATTCAATCTTGCTTCATTTGCATCTTTACATTTTAGCCAACCATCTCTCTGTTTATATTCCTCGACAGACTTTGGCTCAAAATCCTTATTATCATTATTATTATTTTCTACATTATAGGCAAATATTTCATCGATGTCAATTTTATTTTGATTCCACTTTTGGTCAGTTCAGACATAATTTATTGAGATCTCTTGATTATCAAAATTTCAGATACTTGAATTTCTTCTGGAATTACAATTGGGAACTCTTCTAGAACTATTACTTCCTCAACTTGATTATTTGATCCTTTTTTTTTCCGAGAATTTTTATCTTTAGAACTAACTGGTATGCTATGTTTCACTGATGCTTTAGGTTCATTAGCAACAAATTATCATACAGGAACATCAATTATAACTGAAATATTAGCAGTTAGTATGTAAGATGTTACTTTCTTCGGATTAGCAAAAAAAATATGGCAATTAATTTGCTAAATTTTACAAATAAATAATTTTTTGAACTTCCAGTTCACATTCCTTTGTGCGGGGATCAAGATGAGACAACGACAATTAATTTTAACTAATAGGTTTTTCTAATAGTTTATTTTATTTTTTTAAAATTGAAAAATTCGATTCATCAAAATAACAATCAACAAAATGAGCCGTAATAAATCTCTAGTTGATTGCTCTAAATATTTGATTATTGATAGAAATTCATATCCAACATGTATTCTCAATCTTTTTTGGAGACTCATCTTAGTACATTATGGCGAAGAAATCGAATATATACCACATACTCAAAAATCATTAGATGGAAAATATTTGATTCTTGACTAAAAATTAATTGGAAAGAAAAAAACTCATGATAATTTATTAGTCTAATACGAATCAGTACTGTTGCAAACAAAATAGTATGGCCCCAAACAGAAGTTAAGAATTTCATTTTCATTAGTAATGATCTTGCAATCAATTGAATACGTTTAATAAACGATTCTGCAAAACCATTTTGTGTATGAACAAATGTTATAGGATATTCAATGATTATTATAATAGATATACAATAATCATTAAAAACTTGGGAAGTAAGTTCATTAATATTGTCAAGACAAATTGACTTTATTAGATATTCTGAAAAATAAATTTGTAACCAAATTATTTGAGCAAGTAATCTAACAAATAATTAGTTACATGTTGATAACAAATAGACTTGTTATCATCTCATTGATGCATCAATCAGAATTATAAAATATTAAAATATTCTACGTGGTGGATGAATAGGCCTATATGTATCACTTGTATACATTACAAAAATATAATGGATTATGTTCTAATTTTTGTTGGTGATGATCTTATAATTAACTTTCCTTGTGAACAAATAACACATGAAAATTCATTAGACAGAAAAATCTTTTAATTTTTTAGTAAATGCCCACTTGAATTTTTAATGATTCTCCGTATCATTATAGACCCAGGATATCTCAATCAATCATACCAAACAAAAAAATATTTTTATCAGTAAATTTTTGATTTACTATAGCATGTGTCTCAATTGTGCTTTTGTTTGTATAACACAAACTAGAGAAAAAGCAAGTAATTTTTCTAATATATTTTTCTTACCCGAGACAAAATTGGTAATATATAAATACTCAGCGTTGTCTTCATTTGTAGTCTCAATATGATATCCATTTCATCAAATATCTTTAAAACTCAATAAATTTCTTTGAGACTTAGTAGAATATAATGTATCATCAATATATTAGCTCTTTTGGAAATCTCAATCAATTTTGTATTATCCAATATTATATTCATATCTACAAGGAAGCACGAACACAGCTCCCTACATATGTGTCCGATACGCCACGTGGCGTATCGGATGGTTGCGTCGGCAGCCGTATCCATGTCTATAGTGCCCGACGTCCGATGACGTCGGGTGGCCAACGTTGCCGCATGGGCGACGTTGGCTACTGGCAGGGGGCGGGCGCGATTTAAGGGTGAGGCAGAGAGCAGGCACGATTTGAGGGTGGGGCAGGGAGCGGGAGCGATTTGAGGGAGAGGTAGGGAGCGGGAGCGATTTGAGGGAGAGGCAGGGACGAGCGCGATTTGAGGGAGATGCAAGAGCGGGCGCGAATTGAGGGGAGAGGCAAGGGCAGAGCAAATTGAGGTGAGAGGCAGGGGCGGCGCAATTTAAGGGGAGAGGCAGGGGCGAGGGTGTTTGAGGGGGAGGCAGGGGCGGACGTTTTTGAGGGGGAGGCAGGGGCAGGCGTGTTTGAGGTGGAGGCAGGGGCAGGCATATTTGTGTGGGGATGTGGCATAAAATAAAATATTTTTATAAATTAAAATAAAATATTTTAATAAAATAAAATAAAATATTTTTATTTTATAAAATAAACAATATATATTTATTTTATATAATAAAATATTTTAATTTAATAATTTAATGAATTTTATAAAATACCTAATATTTATAATTAATACTTTTTATTTTTATTTTTATTTTTTTTATCACGTCGTATCCTAACCGTATCCGTATTCTAGTTTTTTAGAATTTTCCGTGTCTCTATATCCTGCCATGTCGTATCCCCGTATCCGTGTCCGTGCTTCTTAGCATATTTAATCCTTACATTATTAAAAAGAAAAAAAATTATCCTTAAGTATAGTATGCATTGATGCATTATCTCCGAGACACATATCATTGTCTTTCTATAATTATCCCAAATATCCATAATATTGTTCATAATAAATTAAAATTTTTTAATAATTTTGAATTTGGGATTAATATTTTTCTAAACAGCCCAAAATCGGCTAGATCTGGCAACTCTAGGCAAAACCCGGCCCAAAAAAGTTAAAAGCTATGTTGATGAGTCATGCTAGGCTAGCTCTGCTAAAGCCGTGCCATGCCAAGCAGAGCATGGTGGCCCAATTGGCCACCTAAAAATTGGTTAGACTGGCTCAACCTATTTAACACATCTACTTGTAATATGTTGACTTTAGCTTTAATTTTTTTCCAAGCAATAAAGAACTTGAATAACATTTGAATATAATGTGTTCTTCATATCTGAAATCACACACAACTACAAAATACTTTGATATTATACTATATACCATAAAGATAAGTAGATTACGTATCATTCTAAATAGTATGAGAGAGATAAACTCATATGATTTTTATTAACTCAAAATATTATAATTTTTCATTTTATTATAACATAAAATAGAGCAATACTCAAAATCTAAACAAATCACTCATATTTGACAGATCTCAAGTTATTTGTTTTAACTAACTAAATGAAAAAACATCTCCAAAAAATATAAACTTTTGTACATTGAGATATATTAAAACTATCAAAAAATTTTTTATAATATTTAAATAGATTAATTAGTTATTAGTACATTGTACCCTTTACTTTTTTTAGTTGGTTCAGACATACATACATACATACATACATATATATATATTGTTAGTTTATGTGACATATATCCCAGTCTAATTCATTAATTATTAGGTTCATTATGTGATACATATACCTAACATAAAAAATATTAGCTAAGAAAATCTTTATTATTTTCTTATAAAAATATTTATCGCAACACTATTATTCAGAATATTATTAAATATTATGCTAAATATTTTATTTTATATTTTATATTCTCATAAGATCCAATACAAACACTAATATATAGCAGAGTTATCATGAGAATAAAAGATCTCACAAAATTATAATATTTTTTATTAATTTTCATTTATAATCAAAAAAATGAGCAATGGCGCATATGAATATATTATCATCATTACTAATCTAAATATTAAACCTCAATTAAACTACCTCATTTTGTTTCTAGGTTTTTAATTAAGAATTTTTTTCATTTTATTATATTTTATTACATCAATGCTACATGATCATCCAAAAAAACTTACCAAAGAGGGCCTAAAAATATGTCTGCATATTTAGTACTAGTCCAACATCTTTCACAAATATAAACAAAAAACACATGCTAGCAATGAATCTAATCATGCATTCACTTGTGATTAGATTTGCCTAAGAATCAATGGATCATTGAACTTGAAGTTAATCCAGATTCAATGACCTCACCACTTGGTTAAATTTGTCTAAGAAATAATAAATCATATTTTTTGATAGATTATTCAGGGCATCTCCTAAAGTATTTAGTCTCATCAACAATCTTCCAAGTATATTTTTTATAATATAATTATTATTCTATATCTTTTATAAAGCCGATAAAAATTTTATTTTTAATAATATTAATATAAATCAATACTCTTATAAGATGCATGTTTATTGTTACATTTTTTTGGTAGTGAGATTGAGGCCTCCCCAAGATTATGAATGAGAATATCTAGTTTCAAAAATTTCAATAAATTTATTATTATATATATTAATATTTACCTTATTTTCATAATTAAATAAATTTCAATAAAAATAATTAATATTTACCTTATTGTTACATACTAAAATTCAAATCCAAATTTTAAGCTAAGAAATCATAAATCCACAACAAGACTAGTCCATCAATATTACTTTACATGATTATATTTTATATAAAAATTAATACAAATAATAAAAAAAATACAATTAACAATATCTCTCACAATTTAGATATTTTGAGTGAGCTAAGGATTAGAGAAAGATGAAATTACAATTTCAATATAAAAAATTATAAATGTCAATTCTTATTTGTTGATAATTTTTTAAATTAAAATAATAATTTTTTTGTTCTTTATTAATTTGTTTGGCTAAAAAAATCCAGAAATTGCATTTTCCCTTTGTTTAAAAAAATTATTATAAAATTAATCCTACTCCAATATACTAGCAATGTGAATAGTTGTTGTCAATTGTTGTAGGCCACCCATTGCAAAGTCAAATGCCTTTTTTAAACGAGGCTTGTGCACTTAACATGCTCATGTTACTATAGTTTAATAAAAATAGGCATGTAGGCTTCACATGCCTTTTTTTTTATTAAATGCAATACAGACATGCACATAGAATTGTCACAGGACATTATAATTCTAAAAAATACAAATCACAAGTCGAATTTTAACGAAATTTCACAAAAAGTCTAAAAGACTAAAAACTTTACATTCTAAAATATTCTAAGAAATTCATATGTAATAAAATTATGACATGATAAAACTTGAACATCTGGTAAAAAAAAATTATCACTATATAAGAGAGCCCTCTAATTATTGTATTCATTTTAAATTTTATTTGTATTTTATTCTTTCTTTAAATATTTATCTCACTTGTTAAGCTTGTTAGTAAAATATTATGGGCATAATTCATGTGAGGGGCAATAGCATACTACCTTATGCAATTGAAAAATTAAATTTCCTAACATAAGGCCGCTCATATAGTACTAAAGTTTGTGACATATGAGAAGTAGTATTAAAGATAATTTACTTTTTTACTAAAGAATTATTTTTGAGATCAAGAATCCTGAGAAAGATACATATAAAGTTATAGGCTAAGAAAAGAAAAGAAACTCAAATAATGTAATATCATCCATATAAGCTCAAATAGCTAAGAAAAATTTGAATATTAATAAATTACGAGATAAATTTAAGAAAGTTGGTGAGAGTATCAATAAGATGACATCCATGAAAAATAAAATTCAAAGACCGGATGCAAAGCAACCTCAATATGAACTTTGAGGGTGCAAGATGTTTTGAAATCTATGACAATTATTATGCAAGACAATAAAAAAATTAAAAAATAAATATTTCATCTTATAAGAGTAATAAAAAGTGGCATAATTATCTCAATGAATCAATGATAGTTAACTTCTACACGTATAGTGAATATTACACTTTTTTAGTGGTGATGAAGCTATGGAGATAATAATGTTCATACTTAATAATTATTTAATTTAGAATTAAATTATCATTTTTTACTCAGGGTAAGTGAAAGATAAAGTAAGAACTAGATTGTGGAGATCAACTCAATGTATGAAAACAAGAGACTATGTACATTAATTATCTGAACTAATACTTTAAAATTCTAATTTTTATACGAAAAAAATATTTTTTTCTTTATTATTAAAGATGATTTTAAAACTTGAGCTAAGCAAAAATTACAAAAGAGAGATATCCAAGATCTCACACATGCAATGTCAATGGTTAAATCATTGATAGAATTCAAGAAATTAGACAAACTCAATCTTTTTAAGAGTACAAAAAAGAATCGGATTAATCGAAATAAACAACTAAAAAATAATTATCCAATGACAAAGAAAAAATTATTCAAAAATGATAGAAAGTAAAATATATCACTAGTATATTTTCATTGTGACAGTATAAATCAGATTCGTGATTGTCTCAATCAAAATAAATTTATTGTTATTATCATGGAGAATTAATAATCATTAAAATATTATTAAATTAAGTTCAATTTTATTGAGCTCAATCAAAAATAAAAAACATTAAATACAGCAAAGCTTCATATTTGTGGATTTCATTAAGGCTAACCATAATATCAAAGAATTGAGAGATATAGGTGTATCTAATTTTTTTTTATTTTTTAGATCACAAAAAAAATTGAATCTTAAACATTAATAAAGATAAAAATAAATCAAAATGAACTTTAAAGAAAATTTAAAAGTTTATGTAGTACCTAGAGTAGAGATCCAATTGGAGGAATAGAAAAGAAAAGAAAGTCAACAATTCTCCTGAATAATAATGATTTGGTACTTGAGTTTAATTTTTTAGATCGTATACATATGCCTCTAGTTTCATTTGATGATTACAATGTAACTTAAATTTTATTTACCAATGCATTATTTTTAACAAAAATAAAGTGCTAGACAATCTGTAAAAAAGTTATCCATGATACAATTAACAAAGGGAATGAGAAGCAATGAAATAACATATTTGGCAAAACTACAAAATTTTGAGAATTAAGGTCATCATAAAATCACTGATAGAAATGGCAAAACTTATTAACTTATTTCAAGATATCATGTCTGCGGAGTTGCTATATAAGTTACTTCCAAAGGAGTATCATCATCAAATTGAGTAGGTGCCATATATTCTTCTAAAAGTCAAGGCACTCTATCAAATAGCTCTCTCATAACTTGAACTATGAAAGTAATTAAAAAAATTAATCAATACCAATTATATTCATCATTCAAAAACCTCATATGATGCTCTTATTTTATTTAAAAAAATGATGAATGATAATAATTGCTCATTGACTATCAAACACTCGATAAGTTGATAGTAAAAAATAAATATTTGATTCCTTTGATTTAAATTTTTGATCAACTAACTTAAGGATGCAACGTGATTTTTTAAACTTAATTTGAAGTCATTGTACTATCAAATATAAATAATTAAAGATTACAAACCAATTGAAATATCAATTAAATCAAGTAACCTGAGCACGACATGAGGCACAACATAGAAATGTCATGTTTGGTCTGATATAATGCAATCCAAAACCAAGCTTGAACCATGGCTAAGCTGGCAAACAGCATCACACTAGCCATGTCGAGCCATGATTTTTGGCCTACATGCGGTAAAGATGGCAAGACACCACAAGCCCATGCAAGCCATTTTCAACTCGGGTGGACAAACCAAACTAGCATAGACCTAACCTAGGCTAGCCAAGCCAAGCATGAGCTAGTTTGGTATGATCCAGCACAATCCAGGCAATGACTCATGCAGAGATTCCACATATAAAGAGTCATGCTAGTACATCATAGATCATGCTACAAATCAAGTCGAGCCATGATTTTTGGCCAACATGCAGTAAAGATGACAAGACACCACAAGCCCATGCAAGCCATTTTCAACTCGGGTGGACAAACCAAACTAGCATGGACCTAACCTAGGCTAGCCAAGCCAAGCATGACCTAGTTTGGTACGATCCAGCACAATCCAAGCAATGACTCATGCGGAGATTCCACATTTAAAGAGTCATGCTAGCACAGCATAGCTCATGCTACAAATCATGTATTGTCGAACATAACATAGCAACCAAGCTTAGCCTAAAAAAATATGCCATGCCAAAATGGCATGGCACATTTGATACATCTACGAGCCAAAAACAAGTGTGATGAGGTATGATTCTATGAATTCTTTATGATCTTATGTAAACTTACAAATGCACCAATATGAGGCAACATTTTATACAATTATGAATATATTACTATAATTTTTCCTTGATAATTTTGTGGTGGTATATTTGAACAATTTTTATGTATATAGTAAATCATTGAAAAAACACGTTGATCATTTGAAATAAATATTTCAAATCTTATGAGAAAAAAAACCATTTGTCAAATGGAACAAATATTTTTTTGTCAACTAATTTTATTTATGGGTCATATTCTAGGTGATAGAATAATACGAATAGACAAAGATAGCACGAACTATTATCAAATGAGAAAAAACAACAAAAGTATCAAAGCTACAAACATAGCTTGGGTTAACTAATTACTATTAATATTTCATTCAGAAATATTTTCACATTATCATACTTTTAGCTAATATATTTTAGAAGAAAAGGATTTTGAAGTGAAATGAAGCTTGTCGAAAAAATTTTTATCATTTGAAGCACGCTATCACTTAAGGGCATGACATAGCCTTAAATCATTCAAAATCATGAGAAGTGCATACAATTGCTTTGGATTTTACGATCAAATGGGTATTTGTTCAGGATATCATTTAGTTGAATTTTAATGCCGAAAACTAAATAAAGTTTAACGATAATATATAATCCATGAAAAAGAAATAATGAGAATAAGACAAACTTTACTAAGAATGAATGAGACTCATGATCAAATTTAATAACCAAGATGGTTCTACAATTTGTTATGTGGGAAAACATATCAACCCGGTGTCTATACGAAATCAAAAACCTCAATATAATAATAAAATCATAATTAATTATGAATGATCGATTGAAAAATCATTGATACATGTCTAGATAAAATCCTATTAGTTCAAAAAGTTTTCAAAAAACCAAATAATTTATTCTCATTCAAAAATTATCTGTTTATTTCATTCCACAAAATAATATATATAAAGTGTTTGAGCAAATTTCTCAAACTTGGTAATAATTACAAACTCTAATAATTATTATTATATAATAAAATAAACAAGAATAAAAAATAAAAATATTATGTCTCTTAATCATTACTGTGACTCAAAACATATAATAATACTTATATTTCAAGAAACACTCACACATATCATTACACTTCATACATAATCATCAAAGACTAAGGATATTGATAGAGCCTCTTTGTTGAATGCATTTATTGTCATTGATCTCGTAATTAGCTCAACTTCTATAAATAATAAACGATAAATATTTAACATGCTAATCAAATTGAATTCATTATTTCACACACAAAGTCTACTTTGTGTTCGATTCTTCTACCTTGCAGCAATGAATTAGGTAGATCGTCAAACTCCAGCAACAAAATTATAGGCAAATAACTTCTAATTTTTTAATTATTTAAACAAATTATTTTACACAAAGGTGCAAATGAGAATTTATTTTTATTTTTCTTAATCAAAAACATCACTTTTATTTCATTAATTTCCTTATTATCTTTCTTTTTCTCAATAATTTTCTTACCATTTTCTTTTTTCTCGATGATCTTTCCTCAATTTTTTTATTATTCTTTTCCTTAACTTTTTCCTCACCTTTTTTTTCTTTTTTATCATTCTTTTCCACAATATTTTTTCTTTTTTTACTTCTTTTTTCCTCTCTCTAAGTTTGTTTTTTTTTCTCTACTATTTTTTTCATTTTTACCTTTTCTATTTTTAATTTTCATCTCTTGAATAATCAAACAAAATACCTTGTCAATAATAGATTGGCACGTATGAAACATATTTTTCATTATTATCTTAGCAATTTATTGTGCGTCTTGGCACAAGTATCTCTTCATTAGCATTGTTGAATTAATTTTTCTTATATTACATTCCAAAACTTTCATAATATTCATCTACATCTTTCTTTCTCTAAATATTGTATTTCATATTTTGATCATTATGTGACCAATCTAAATAGGTATGCTTCATCCACGTCAATCATTCACAAATATGTGTCAAGTGAGTCAAGGACCCCAAGCAAAGCACAATGCACTACCCAATTGAGTCGTGCATAGCCAAACATGGCACAGTCCAAAACCAAAGTTTTAAAAGGCAAAAGCGTAAGGCGATGCGTTTTTGTATTTGTGAGGCGAGGCGTAAGCCTCGAGACGTTGAGGCGTAAGCTTTTTGAACCTCACAATATATAATTAATTAATATTTTAAAATATATAAAATAAAATAAAATAACATAAATAAAAACATGAAAACAATTCATTAAGATTATTAAAAAAAAAGCATACTTGTTCACTATTTTCACAAAAAACCATAACAAAGTCATAAAATATAAAATGGATTCAACTATAGTAATAGCTTCAAACTTTAACAAAAAAATATAACCAAGTCATGAAATAAGAAGTAGAGTAAATTATTTCAATTTAAATCATTCTCTCCAAGGTCATCATCATCCTCATTCAATGTATCAAAAGTAAGAAAATGTCCACTATCATGTAACCCAATTTCATGTAAATCTTCATCTTCATCAATTGATGTCAAATTGAACTCATTCTCTTTGCCTTTGCCTCCACTTGTACCTAGTATAAATTATTAATGAGGTGTAAATATTATAAGTTTTTTTATTAAATTTAATCAAATTTATGATTTCAATTTTTGAGTACTTACTTGGTACTTCGTTATGTTTCCTTTTGTAGGAATGTGAAGAAATCATGTGATCTGATGATGCTTGAGTCTGTTGGGAGTTGGATGACACAACTCTAATAGCATCGACATTGAATAACTCATCATCTTAAAGCCAACAAAGATCAAGGGGGAGGAGGGGATCTTCTTTCTCCGTAATCCATTCATCATCCGAATCAATCTCCTCTACCAAAATCGGATCAACATTTTACTTCCTTTGTAGACTTCATTCTCTCAATCTAGTGTTGTACCTTACATACACTAGAGCATTCAACCTTTGATGTTCAAGTCTATTTCTTTTTTTTGTATGTATCTACAAATAATAAAATAAAAAAATTTATATGTTAAAATGAAATAAAGTTCTCCAACATTAAAATAAAAATATATGTATAAAAGTTTACAAAAATAGAAATATTACCGATTCAAACGTACTCCAATTTCTTTCACATCCCGAAGCACTACAAGTAAGGCTAAGGACTCGAATAGCAAACTTTTGCAACTCTGGTGTTGAACCCCCAAAATGCATCCACCAACTTGTAGGACTTTTTAATGTTCTAGAATCAATTGCAATACGACTCCCAAATTCACCCATTGCTTGATCAAATGAGTCCAATTGAATATCAGCTTTTAAATATTCGTGATAATCCAACATCCTATCCATGCATTTAAATAATCCCTTCCTCACCTCATCAACATTAGAGAACTTATCCCCATACCGCAATTGAGGATTAAGATAGTAACTTGCTGCATGTAAAGGTCAATGAAGTTGCGGAGTCTATCTTGCATCAATTTTCCTCCAAATTGGGCCATATTTTCTCTCCACTCCCCCACAATTAAATGCAATCTTCTCCTTAGCCGAATCCATCAGCTCATAATATAACTCATGGCTGGTCTTTCCTCTGAATCAACCTCTCTCAAGACACTAACTAAAGGAACAGTAGACTTTATGCAAAAAGCAACATGAGACCAAAAATTTGGATCAAACAACATTGTACTTCGAGCTTTCACACATTCTATCTTTTTAGCCCATTTGCTTGAACACCATTTTTCTGAGGAAAACATTACTATAAGAGCTTGCTTTTGCTTATAAAGACTTTGGAGAGTAAGAAATGAAGTAGTAAACCACATAATTGCTGGACGAAGAAGTTCATGATTTTTTGTAAATGTTATCATCAAGCTAAGAACCCAAGTATGCCCATATATGAACTTCACTACTTGCCTAGCCCGAGCAAGTGTAGTAGCATGAACATTTACCTTTCCAATATCCTCCAACATCAAATCAATACAATGTGCAGCACAAGGAGTCCACCACAATTTTCTCCTTTTTTTCATAAGCCTCATTCCAGCATTTACATAATTAGAGGCATTATTAGTAATGACTTGCACAACATTCTCCTCCCCAATTTCTTCAACCACGTCATCAAGATATTTGAACATCAATTCCCCATTTTTTATTGTATCAGAAACATCAATTGATTTCATAAACCAAGTGCCAGCAGGACTATTCACCAAAAAATTGATAAGACACCTACTCTTTCCATCTGTCCAACCATCATACATAATTGAACATCCATATTGTTTCCAAGATTTTTTGTGATCTTCCATAATGATACTTAGGTCATTCACATCTTCTTTAAGAATTCATGTCCTCAATTCGTGCATAGATGGAGGCTTAAACCCGGGCCCAAAATTTACAACTGCATCCATCATAGGAATCCAATAAGGATCATTCACAGTGTTGAGTGGGAGACCTTTTGAATACATAAACCTACAAATTTTTCTACACACTTCCTTCCTTTCTTCTTGCTTCCACCTTGAATTCAAAGTACTTTGATGAGGTTGTGAAGTGATAAATTTATCCAAGGGTCCCCTAGGAATAGGTTCCCCACTCCCACTTCTTAAGGCACCTATTATTTTGGACAAATCACTCACATGCATTGAAATTGGACCCATACCAATTTCTTTAAGCAATTCATTTCTTTTAATTTTTTGATCCTTAAAATTGACCAATGCTTCTTTGCATTCCAATCTAACATCTTCACTAACTTTGGAGCACGGTTTCATACCATGATGAGTTCCGGTTAAGTGATGCTTGAGTCTATTCACCCCTCCCGCACATCTTTGATTGCAAAATTTACATCTCAAATATTGCTCCTCAGAAACTTTAATAACATATTTCCACACAAAATCTCTTCTTGAATTTTTTGAATTGGAGGAACTCATTCTAAAAAAAACACCAATAATAATATTCACATTTCTATATAACAATATAATTGACTAAAAAATAATAACATGACATAATTGAAAGGAATTTAAAAATGAAATTCATAATTTAATTGGTTTAAATTTTAAAAAACAAATATTTTTTTAAAGGAATTTAAAAATGAAATTAAGAATTTAATTGATTTAAATTTTAAAAAGTCAATATTTTTTTAGAGGAATTTAAAAAAAAATCGGAAGGCTGTTTAAGGCTGTTTGAATTTTTTTTTTTTTTAAAGATGATAAACTTAAAAGCTAAAGCTCCAATTACCTTAAATAAAAAAAATTAAGAAGAAAAGAGATTGGATGAATCACTTTTAAATTATTTAACAAAAAAAAGAAGGTGGGAGGGGGGGGGGGGATTTCAGAGGGGGGAAAGGGGGCACGAAAGGTTGCCGGGTGTGGGGGGATCGGGATTTCGAATGAGAGGGATCGGGAGGTCGCCGAGGGGGGGGAGGAATCGGGATTTGCAGAGAAAGGGGGGGGGGCGGGTCGACGACACTGATCGAGATGAAGAATGAAAAATCGGGAGAGAAGACATACCTGGAGATGGAGCCGAGATGAGATCGCCGCTGGAGAAGTGATTCAAACTGATTGCCGATGTCGCAAAGGTCGATCGATTCAAACTGGAGAAGTGATTCATAATTTTACGCTTTTCTTCCGACGCCTCAAGGCATTTTTCCCACGCCTCGCCCTGAGGCGCGCATCAAGGCGCGCCTGGAAAACACCTTTTAATACCTTGTCCAAAACCATGCATGAACCTGTGTCGTGCTGGCCCAAGGCACAGTTCGTGCAGTACTAGGCCAAAGACTATCAAGTCTCGTACTGGACCATGCACGACCCACATTAGAGGTGTCAAACGTGACATGCATGGCCGGCCCGCCCCATTTTTTGTGAGCATTACAATGCTTTCCTGCAGGGCCAAGCACTATTTATTCAAGCCAGGCCTGGCACGGCCTGCTGGTATAAGTGCCATGCAGGTTCAGGCCTGTACTGGCCTGATTAAAAAATTAAATTTTTTTATTTTTAAAAATTTAAATTTTTATATTGAACAATATATAAAATATATATTATATTATATATAGATAATGTTTTAAAAATTTTTAATTTATAATTAAAAAATTGTTGAATATACAAAATTAATAAAGTTAAAATTTTTTTTACTAATTTTTAATAAATATAGATTATAATTTATTAAAATTAAATTATATCATTTTAAATGGAAATTTTAAACACAAAAATAAATTAAAAAAAAATTTGTTAAAAAAATTACAAAGTCACAAAAACAAAAGCAAACCAAATATCCAATACAATCGGCTAATAGATACCAAAACAAAGCAAATACAACGTAACGTAAATAAAAAAAATATACAATCAATACAAAATAAAACATCGAAATCAAAAATCTAAATCAAGAATGATACAAATCATTAACTGTGTTCGTGACCGTAAGGCATCAAAAATCAAAATCAAGTGGCAATAACAAATAGCATGTAACGTGGCATTGGCAAATGACATCTGGCAACAGGCAATGGCAACCAGCAGTGGCAGCCGGCAGCGGCAACCACGTCAATCGTTAATTGACATATCATGATCATAATCAACCGCAATATCAAAATAACTATCATATGGATCATCATCATGAGCAATCAACTCCTACACTTTCACAGCGGGTGCAGTCCCTATCCCAGCTCCAGCACGATCCTGGATGCTAAACCTCGAATCCTCACAATCCTTCAAACATGTCAATGTCTCAACAATATCTGAATATAATCTTGATCTCTTATCCGAAATCACGTTCACTGTAACAGAAAAAACAAACTCTGATGATACACTCGACACCGGATGAGTTAGTAGATCCCATGCAATCCTAGATAGTACGGGAAAATAGACTCATATGATTTTCACCACAGTAATATATCAAGATTCTTAGTATCAAAATATTATAGGATTAAGCTATAATCGGTATTTAAGTACCGAGAAAGTTCGCTCATATATGACGGTCTACCCTGTCATTTCCCCCTCACTAACTGAATGAAAAAATTATCATCTCCAAAGAAGATATTTATGTCTGTAATCACAATCTCACTATTATTACTGTCATACCTAGTATCATAGTATATAAACATGTCAGTCAACTTCTCGTGAATGAACCCTTGAAGTGGATCTTCCAGGTTCATGCACGAGGAAATGTAAGTCAGTGTGTTATCTACCCCTTCCACATTAACCCTAGGGTTCATGCATAAAGCGAGACAATAAAGAGATCGAATGGTGGACCAGTACTTTAAGAATTTGATTTTTTCTCTACAACCATATGGCTAAGTGTCGGGTCAGCTCGATACTTCCTAAATATGCTACTAATATTGCATATATACCTGAGTATAATACAAGTCGTGAGAGTATTAACCGATGAACACATGTTCGTCGTGTCATAATTCAGGAATTTCATAAATAAAATTTTTGAAGCCCAGTCAGTATCGTCAATAATAAGTTCATCACTCTTACTATTGACGTAGTATGATATCACGTGTTCATATCCAACACATGACTCTAACATCATGTACGTGTAATTCCAACGGTGTATCACATCCGATTAGAATCTCTTCTTCTTGAGATTCACAAACAAACAGAGACTACCAAACTCTTATTATCTACGAGGAGTGAGAATATATTTTAGTGCATTACGTATATTATCCAACACGGGGAACACACCTTCATACTCACTTGTACAATCAGGTTAATCACGTGACACATGCATCTGATATGAAAAATCTCTCCTAATGATGCGTCTCTACTATTCCTAACAAACATATTAATTACAACTTCATTATTATATACATTATCGAATGTGATACTAAAAATTTTATTTTGTATTTTATATTCTCTAAAAATTTTTATCATATACTCAAAAATGATCGGGGAATCATGAGGATGAAGAATTTCAGAGAATCCTATAATTTTTTTATTCATTGTCCAGTTAGAATCTACATAGTGACTTGTGAGACATGCATAAGATGATTTATCGTGACTTATCCGGATATCGGACGTCACGGACACCACTCCATTATATGCCATAAATTCATAATTATATATTTTTTTTCTAATTTATAAAATTTTAGTATGTTATTCCTATATGTGGAATTAGGAATCCTACGATAAGCAGACTGAAAATATATCTGCATGATACGTACTACCCTTGAATCTTCCGAAAATCTGACTGAAAGATACATCAATGTGATAAATTTGGTAATGTCTTCCCTACCCAATTCGCTGTAGTATATGAAGGAAATAAATTTTGAGACTTAACTCGATTCTATCTCAAAAAATGCAGTGCTAAGTTGAATTTGCCTAGGATCTAATGCACCATATTTTTTGGTGTATAATTCGACATGCCTCTTAAGGTGCTCAGTCCCAAACGAACTCTTATAAGATAAATTTCTCATACAATATTTACAATTTGCCATTTTTTCTTCCTCACTCTTAATATTTTTTTTGTTTTATTATATTAAAATGAGACCAGACAACAGAAATTCTCTTAATTTTTTGTTTTTTAGATATTTAGGATGAGATGACTGGAGAAACCAAAGTTTCAGCAGCCTCAGACCTCTATGTAAGATTTTTATTTTCTAAATTTAAATATATTTCATTAGTATTAATCATTTTTTTAGATTTTTATTAAACAATAGGTAGAGCCTACAATGATATTTTAGATATTCGAATTAGAGAGAGACTAGAGAAAGAGAGAGTAAATAAAAAAACTTAATTTTTTAAATAATAATAATTTTTAAAAGTTATAGTTCAATACTAAACAAAAATTAAAATACTTACAAAGCAGTGAGATAGATCACGTGCACGGTACACCACAGTCTAGTTCAAACTTCCAAACCCGAGTTGTGAGTCACGAAAAGTCGAGCAGTATGACGAAATCCCGAATCCCGAGAGAGAGAAGAGCAAGAGCTTTGAAAGAATTTTAAAAAAAGTGAGAATAAATATTTATGAAAAATATAAAATTTATAAAGAGGTAGGGGATTTTTATAGAATAAAAAAAACTTTTTTTTAAAAAAAAAGTAATTTTTATTTTTATTTTTTAATTTTTTATTGATTTTTAGGGGGACAGAATTATGAGGGTCGTCGGATTCTGCTCCCTAGCCGTTGGAGGCAAAATTCAACGGATGATATTCAAATTTTATTTTTTTTAATCGTTGGGGGGGATTCGGGTGGGTCAGGACCGCGGGTCGGGTCGGAGTGGATTCGGGCCCGTGCCCAAGCATTTTCCCGATCTATATGGCCCTGGCAATGGGGTAGGGCTCGGGACATTTCTCGTGCTGGGAAGGCCTAGCCACGGGCCACAAAACCGTGCCAAGTCAGGCACGGCACGATGCCCAGTTGGCTTCGGCATGGCACGACACGATTGGTGTCATGGTCGTGCACGGCAAATTCTCGTGTCAGGCCGACCCAGGCACGGCCAAATCATGTCATACATCATGCCTCTAACCCACATACCTGGCTCATTGGCATGATCCAAAACATTATAACCATGAAGTGGGTCAAGTGGAGCGCACCCACCTCACCCAGATCCTTTTTTTTAAATTAATATTTATTATATTTAAATCAATAGCCACAAACAAGTGGTGGATTTTTTTAAAGAAACCCACCACATGAATGTGGCGGATCATTCAGGCCGACACACCTCTACATGCAGCAGGCAAGCGGTGGGGATCATATTGGCAAAAATTCAACGTCTCAAGTATTTTCTTATTTTAATATTCAAAAAGATAAAAAAATAAAGAAAATAAAAAATATAATATTTTTTATTAAAAAATCTATAAATATAAATTATAAGTTTAAAATTTTTCTTTCTTATTTCTCATTCTAAACTCTCTCTCTCTCTTTGCTTCTCTCCTCTATTTTCTCTCTCTCTTTCTCTCTATTCTACTTCTCTGCTTTGCCTCTACTCTCCCTATCTTTAAACTTTAAAGCATTATGAGTTTGTCTTGATTTTCCATTACCTTTGACTGTAGGGTAGAGGCTATGACTTCTCTCTTCTCTCCAAAATATGGATTTTTTTATTTTTTAAAATATATATAAATTATGCAATATATAAAGTAAAAAAATGACCAATTATAAGTATAATGATAACGATATTAACATAGATTTAGATGTAGATAATTATGACAATGCAACAAAAATATCTAAAATTGAAACAATGTTTTCTATCATGTCCTCAATTCAAACTCAAATGACTAAAAACAAAAAATTAAAAGAATATTTATAATTTGGATCCACTTTAACATTTAAAATATATATTTAGAATTTCGATGAATAATCGATACAATGTATATATTATAAAAATATATATACATATAAGAATACGTGTGAGACTTTACACTTAAAAAAATATATCAATCAATGTGCCAAAAAATATAGTGTTTTAGATCCAAAACAAATCTAACTGAGCATAAGCGATGAAATCTTTAAAATTTGATCTAGTTCAGCTTCTTTGACTTCCTTCATATACTACAATGATTTAGTGTATTAAAGTCTGACCAAACTAATTACGATCATAAATCTTCCGATTAAATTTTCTGAAAATACTATGATAGTCAATATCATACAAATTTACTTCCAGCCTGCTTATCATTTGATTTCTAGATCCACATATAATAATGATATAATTAAATATTGTACGTTAAAATAATTAATAAATAATAAATTTAAATAATATAATAAAGTAATATATGTGACATCTGACATATGGATAAGTCATGACGATGCTTCGTTTACATATTTCACTGCTCACTATGTAGATTCTACATAAAAACTTAATAAAAAGATTTAAGTTTTCTGAGATTCTCTATCATCTTGATAATCTTGTCATATATGAGTACGTGACAAGGTAATCTTTAGAGTTTATCATATTAAAAAAAAATATCTAATATCACTTTTAATAATATATTATCAACGACGAAACTATTAATATGTTTGTTATAATCATTAGAGATGGATTATTAGATAAAATTTGTTACGTCAAATATATGTATCATATTATTAATATGATAGTACAAACAAAGATAAAAGTTATTTCCCCGACATTATAAAAAATAACTCACTAAAATGTCTTATAACACCTAACAGACAATAAGAAATTGATAATCTATAATTGTATGCGAGTCTAAATAATAAAAAATTTTAAATGAATATGCAACACCATTAGAATTATACATACCTAATGTTAGAGTCATGTGTTGAATATAAATACTTGATATCCGAATACATCAATAATATGAATGATAAACTTATTATTAACAATACTAACTAAGATACATAAATTTATTTTATGAAATTCTTAAAAATTTTTTATGACATGGTAAACATGTAATCATTTATGTACACTCACACTACTTGCATTGCACTCAAAGTACATATATAATATTAGTAGTATATTAAGCAAGTTTAGAAATTATCCTATATCTAGTAGCATATATGCTAACATGAAAATCAAATACTTAAAATACTAGTTCACCATTTCATCTCTTTATTACCTAGCTATCAGCATGAAACTTAGGATTAATATAGTTGTAATCAGAAAAACCTAGGAGTAAAGATAATTTTGACATATATATCTACGTGCATAAACTAGAAACACCAACATGAATATTTTATTCATAAAAAATTAACTGAGTTATTTACATATTATGATACTAAGTATATAATAATTATAATCATACTCCGAGTATGAACATGAACACAGTATTCGAAAACAATGACTTATCTATTCAGTTAACAAAAAAATAATAATGAGATAGTCTATCAAAAAGTTATATTGGTACTTATACTGATTATTATGCAATCATATCACATAATAAAATAAACTTTAATATCTTATTATCGTGAAAATCATATGAATTCACCTATCATGTACTATCTAGGATAGCACATAATCTATTAACTCCTTCGGTGTCGAACATACCATCAGAGTTTACTATTTCTATTACAGTCAGTGTCATTTCAAATAGAAGATTGAGACTGCAACCAGATATCATTATGGTGCTTATATACATGAAAGATTAAGAAGATTTAATATTAAACATCCAAGATAGAACTAAACCAAAAGCACAAAAGTTACTGATAGATAACTCGTGAGATTTTAAGTATGTTGAGGTCACCGTTAATGATACTATCAGATACTTACACAATGATGATAATTATTTGCATACAGACATCAATTAGAATTGAGATTAACAATTGTAATTTTTGATTTTGTACTTATTTACAATTATATTATTATTTATTTTTAATTTATATGATACAATTGCATTGTGATGAATCTTTATTTGAATTTTAAAATAAAATATGTATTTCAATTTTTAAATTAACTGTATTGCACTTACAAATTACAAACATAAATTAAAATATTTATTTAATTTATTATTGTAGTGGTTGTCACAGTGACTGGTGATGATGGATAGTACCTATGGTGTGGTGATGCTTCCCACAAAACCAACATGATCATGCACGACTCAAAATGACCCAGCACAAAAGGCACAAGTTTGCTCGGACTCATGCCGACCATGTCATGACATGCCAAGTTGGGCAGACTACAAGTCGTATTGTGTCGAACTAAGCAGACTGCAAATTGTGTCATGCCTGGCACAATACATATTCCTTAGAAGATTGTTCCCAGCACAACAAGGTGGCCAGAATAGGCCCCAAAAAATGGGTCATATCGTGCTGGGAACAACATGACTTCCTTACCAAGTTGTTCCCGACACTACAAAGTGGCCTAACTACACCACCCAAAAGTGAGTCATGTTATGCCGACACGGCCCATTTGACATTTCTATTTTCAAACATGATCAACTTTTGATCACATCAAAATTCTCATCTAAATTATACTTTTTTTCATAAATGAATTGTAATTAATAACTTGCACAAATAATCGGTATAGTGAGACATGATTTTAGAAAAATAAATTGACATTCTCAATTTTAACAAAAAAAAAAAAAGGCAGACCTAAGACTAGAGCTAATTTTTCAAACCAAATATTAAAAATCAATGAGACTCCTGATCGGATTCAATGATCAAGATTGTTCAACAATCAAATCTACAAGAAAATACATCAACATGTTACTTATACAAAAGTAACAACCACTATAATGATGACATCACAATTAATTATGAAAAAACTAATTGATAAGTCAAAAAAATACGAAAGAAAAACTTGATTTTTCAAAAAGTTATCACATGACCATAAAGCTTACGCTAACCAAATAATAACCTGCGCATTTCATTCCACGAAACATTATAAAATATTTGAGATATACCCTCAAACTGACAATAATTACAATCTTCAATAATTAAAATTATATAATAAAAAAAACAAAATAAAAGATAAAAATAAAAAAAAATATTATGATTATATTTCTAAATTATTACTATCACTTTAGAAGTGTCAAACAGGCTAGCGGCCCAAGCACGGCCAATGGACTAGCCCGATTCAACAGTGCCAAGGCCGGCAAGGCATGGTCCAAAACCATGCCTAGTACCATGTCGTATCGCTCCATGGCACAGTTAGTGTTGTGCTAGGCCAGCATGAGCCGTGCTTCTTGTTGAGCTAGGCACAACTTATGTATTTGGCTCTAGCCTATAGGTGTCAAATGAGTCGGGCAACACAGAACCGACATGAGGCACTATCGATAATCATGCCTGGGCCTGTGCTGGGCTAGCTCGAGGCATGGCTCATGTCGAGCTAGCTCGAGACACGGCTCATGTCATGTCGTGCCTAGGTACCTGGTCCTCGTGTCGTGCAGTGCCGAGGTAACCCGAGCCTCGCACCGAGCCAAACACAGCCCGATATCCTAACCCAAAGGCATGGTTCATTGGCACGACCTAAACCATGCTCCGCCCCTCGACCCTAGTAGGCCGTATCTCAGGCCGGTGTTCAGGCGAGACTGCCTCTGAAGTCCAAACTCTGAGTCCGACCAACTGAAGACTGAAACCGAACCCGAAGCCCAATGTCCCGAAGATTCCAAATGTTTTGACTTTTGGAATATGTGACCATTGAATTAGTTCAAAGGTCGAACCGACATTACGATCAAAAAAAAACATGCAATTTAACTTTTAAGCCGTTGGATTCATCTCCAATAGTTAGGGGCATAATTCTGATAGCTATCGTGATTATACCCATTAAAATTTTATAAAGAATTCAAAAAAATAAAAAAAAGATGATTTTAAAAAAAATTACATTTTTAAAATCTATATATTATCCCCTCTCATTCTCAATTTTAATCTTCTCTCAGTCTCTCTCTCTCTCTTATATTACTTCTACGTCTCCTCTTGGCTCTTTTGTATCTCCCTCTCTCTCAGTCTCTCATTTTGATTTTAACTTTAGGGACTAAGATGTGAAGTACAGACTATCAATTACGATGCGAACAACGTAAAATAAATAAATTTTTACACATTATAGGTATTAATTTTTTATATTTATTTAGTTTAGTTTTTTTTATTTTAATTTAAATTAAAACTTTTAGTTTAATTAATGTAAATTAATATTTAATTTAAAAACAAAATTTATAATATAATTAATAAATTAATAAATAATTAAAAATTTAATAGTAATTTTAATAACAATAACAAAATTAATTTAAACGTAAAAATAAAAAATTTTAATATGAATAACAATAAACCTTAGGAAAGGTCCGATACCGCCAAAACCTTATTTTTTTTTCCAATTGTCTCGACCCAAATATCTAAAAATAAAAAAAAAAACTTAAAAGAAAATCAATAATTTGAACTCACTTTAATATTATACAATATAAAAATAATAATAGTGTCAAACAAGGAAGCACGGACACGGCTCCCTACAGCCGTCTCCACGTGTCCGACACGTGGACACAGTACGGACACGGCACGGATACGTGTCCAATACGCCACGTGGCGTATCATTATTCAATCTGTATCTGATACGCCACGTGGCGTATAGTACGATTGTATCAGTTGTCGTATCCATGCCGAGTGACCAACGTTCGACACCGTCCAGCAGCGACGTTGGCCAATCGACGCAAGCGACGGGCACGATTTGAGGGGGGAGACAGGGGGTGGGCGCTAACTGTGGGGATGCAGGGCTGGCATAAAATAAAATATTTTTATAAAATAAAATAAAAAAATATATTTTTATATAATATAAGATAATTTTAAAATATTATTTTATAAAATAAAATAATTATAAATATTATCTTATAAAATAAAATCAAATAAAATATAATATTTTTATTTTATAAAAGAAAAAATATATATTTATTTTATAATATAAAATATTTTAATTTATTTTATTTTATTTTATTTTATAAAATACTTAATATTTATTAAAAAAATAATTTTTATTTTTATTTTTATTTTTTTATCATGCCGTATCCTAGCCGTATCCGTATTCTAGTTTTTTAAGAATTTGTCATGTCCCCGTATCATGTCGTGTCAGTATCCGTGTTCGTGCTTCTTAGGTGCCAAAGAATAATCAGCACAAAATAAATATTATAAAAAATATTAACCTATAAGAGTTCATGTGTAACTGAGCATATTAAAAGGCATGCTGAATAATATATCAAAAAATATTGTACATTAGATCATAAGCAAATCAACTCAGTGGTGGGGTCTTTGAGGCTGGATCCAATTCAGCCTCAATGTTGACTCCCTTCATATATCACAACGAGTTAGAGAGAGAATGGATGACCAAAACAGATCATCACGATGGGTCTTCAATAAATTTTTAGAGGATCCAAGGATTGTAAATATCATGCATATTTATTTTCAACCTACATATCGTAGGATTCCTCGGCACTCATCTAAGAATAACATACTAAAATACTATAACTTAAAATAATAATTATTATTAATAAATTTAAGAAATATAGTGAAGTAATATCCGTGATATCCAATATTTAAACTAATTATGATGATACATCTTATATATATCTCATCGCTCATTTTATAGATTCTAAATAAACACTAGGTAAAAAAATAATAGAATTCTCAAAAATTCTTCATCCTCATGATAGTCCAGCCATTTATAAGTGCATGATAAAAATCTTTAAAGAATATAATATTTAAAATAAAATATATAATATCATATTTAATAATAAATAATTGATTAGTCATTAACATGTTTATTATTACTATTAGAGACGGATCATTAGAAGAGATTTTCTATGTTTGATGCATATATCACATCATTAATCTCATAATACAAGTATGGATAAAAGTTATTTTTCTGACTTTAAAAAATATACGTAGCTCACTAAAATATCATCGCATGCCTCACATGCAACAAATATTTGATAGTCTATATTTTTCTGCGAGTCAAAAAAAAATTCCAATCAGATGTAAAATACTATTAGAATTACATATATCTGACATTAAAGTCATGTGTTAGATAGGAAGATATAATTTCTGACTGTATTAATAGTAAAAATAACAAACTTATTATTAATAATACTAAATATGCAACAGAAATTTTATATATGAAATTCCTGAAAATTTTTTATGACACGACAAATATATATTCATCAGTTTATACTCTCACCACTTGCATTACACTCAGCTACATATACAATAATAGTAACATATTTAGGAAGTTTAAAGATGACCCGACTTGTAGTGACATAGTTGTTGAGATAAAAATAAAGTACTTGAAATAATGTTCTACTATTTTATCTCTTTATTATTTAACTTAGAAGTGTCAACAGGGCCGGGCCAGCCCGGCACGAGACACGGCACTGTTCCCTCGTGCCGTGCCTGACCCAGCACGGCTCGATGGCCCACGGCATGGCGAGTAAGCACGGTCGAGGTCACCGTTCACACCCAGCCCCAACGTCCCGCACCCGCAGACCTAGCTTCCCTCACCCTCACGAGTGGGTTCACCGTGACTCGGGCGAAGCCATGCTTCCACTTCCCGCAAAAAAGATCGCGAGTGGGGTCCAATCAGACCCAACCAGTGCCCCCCCCCCCCCCCGACCCGACCAGATCCCCCCCCCCCCACGGGCAAAAAAAAAAATTTAAATTGTTACCGTTGGAAATCACCTCCAACAGCTATGGGGCAGAATCCTATGACCCTCATGATTCTGCCCCCTAAAAAAATCAAAAAAAAACATAAAAAAATAACTTTTTTAAAAAAACATTATTTTCTTTAATCTATAAATATGTCTCCCTCTCTGTAATATTTATGTTTATCATAAATATTTTTCCTCTCAAATCTCACTTTTTCTCTCTCTCAAAACTCTTGCTCCTCTCTCTCAGGACTCGGGAAGTCGGGATTTCATCATTTGGCTTGGCTTTTCGAAAATCTCAACATGGGTTTTGAATTTTGAGCTAGACTGTGGTGCACCGTGCACGTGATCGACCTGACTAATTAACTGTGTAATTTATTTAAATTTTTTTTACTTTCTCTCTCTAGTCTCACTCTCTCTAGTCCTAAAATAGTTAAATCTAAAATATATCATCTAGTCTCTAAATAAGTATTCTGTTTAACAAAAATCTTAAAAATAACATATACTAATAAAACATATTTAAATTTAGAAAATAAAAATCTTACACAAAGATTTGAGGCTGCTGAAACTTTGGTTTCTTCAATCGTCTCACCTCAAACATCTAAAAAATAAAAAATTAGGAAGACTTCTATAATCTGAACTTATTTTAATATTATAAAATAAAAAAAAATATTTGGGATGCGGAAGAATAAATGACACAGTGTAAATATTGTATGAGAAATTTAACTTGTAAGAGTTCATTTAGAACTTGACACCTTAAGATACATGCCGAATTATGCACCAAAAAACTTGATCCATTAGATCCTAGGCAAACCTAACTTGGCACTACATTTTTTGAGACTGAATCGAATTCAATCTCAAAGTTTACTCCCTTCATATACTCCAGCAAGTTGGGTAGGGACGGCATGGCCAGACTTATCACATTGATTGATCTTTTGATCTGATTTTCAGAAGATCCAAGAGTTGTGCGCATAATACAGACATATTTTTAGCCTGCTTATCGTAGGATTCCTAGATTTACATCTAGGAATGACATACTAAAATTGTATAAATTAAAAAAATAAAAAATAATTAATGAATTTATGACATATAGTGAAGTGGTGTCCGTGACATCCGATATCTGGACAAGTTACGAAGAATCATCTTATGCATATCTCACCAGCCACTATGTAGATTCTAACTGGACTAAGAATAAAAAAATTTTAGAATTCTCTGAGATTCTTCATCCTCATTATGGTCCTTCCATTTTTGAGTGTATGATGAAAATCGTTAGAGAATATAAAATTCAAAATAAATTTTTTAGTATCACATTTGATAACGCATCTAATAATGAAGTAGTGATTAACATGTTTGTTAGGAATATTAGAGACGCACCATTAAGAGAGATTTTTCATGTTAGATGCATGTGTCACGTGATTAACCTGATTGTTCAAGCGGGTATGAAAGTGTGTTCCCCCGCGTTGGATAATATACATAATGCACTAAAATATATTCATACTCCTCACAGACAACAAGAGTTTGGTAATCTCTGTTTGTCTGTGAATCTTAAAAAGAAGAAATTCCAATCAAATGTGAGACATCATTAAAATTACACGTACCTGATATTAGAATAATGTGTTTGATATGAACACGTGATATCCGACTACGTCAATAGTAAGAGTAACGAACTTATTATTGATGACACTGATTGGGCTTCAGGAATTTAATTTATAAAATTCCTGAAAATTTTTTATGACACAACGAACATGTGTTTGTCGATTTATACGCCCACGACTTGCATTGCATTTAGGTGCATATGCAATATTAATAGCATGTTTAGGAAGTATCGAGCTGACCCGACACTTAGCAATATGATTGCAGAGATGGAAACCAAGTACTTGAAGTACTAGTCCACCGTTCCATCTCTTAATTGTATCGCTGCATGCATGAACCCTAGGGTTAAGGTAAAAGGGGTAGAAAACACCCTGACTAACATTTCCTCGTGCATGAACCTGGAAGACCCACCTGAAGGGTTCATTCACGAGAAATTGACTAACATGTTCACATATTACGATACTATGTATGGTGGTAGTGGTAGTGAGACTGTGATTACGGACATGAATACCTTGTTCGGAGATGATTTTCTATTCAACTAGCGAGGGAGAAACATCGAAATGGACCATCACATAGGAGAAAACTTTCTCGGTACTTAGATACCAATTACTGTTCAATCCTATCATATTCTGATACTAAGAATCTTGATATATTACAGTGGTAGAAATCATATGAGTCCATCTTTCATATGTTATCTAGGATGGTACGGGATCTACTGACTCTTCCGGTGTCGAGCATAGCATCGGAGTTTACTTTTTCTGTTGAAGTGAACGTGATTTCGAATAGGAGATCAAGATTACGTCCAGATATTATTGAGACTTTAGTTCGTTTGAAGGATTGAGAGGATTCAAGGTTTAGCATCCATAATCGTGTTAGAACTTAAACTGGGACAGGAACTGCAGCCGCATCCACTGCGAAAGCAGAGTTGATTGCTGATAATGATGATCCATATGATACTGATCTTGATATTTCGTCTGATGATGCTCATGATATGCCGATTAACGATTGATGATAATACACTGATTTTTGATTTCAATGTTTTGTTTTTTATTGATTGTATGCTTTATTTATACGTTACGTTGAAACTTTAATTTGTTTGGTTCGGTCCTTCGATATCTATTGGATAATTGGTCATTCTTCATTTGGTTTACTTTTATCTTTATTACTTTTTTATTTTTTTTAACAAAATTGTTTGATTTATATATTTTTTTGTTTTATTTTTTCATATAAAAATTTATAACTCTACAATTTAATTCTAATAAATTAAAAACTAATTTTTTTTAAAATTAAAAAAAATTTAAACTTTGTATGTTTATAAATTTTAAACAATTTTCATTTTATAAATTTATAATAATATACATTATCTATAATTCTATATATAATTTAATATATTTTATAATTATACTAAAAAATAAAACTATAAAATTAAAGAAAAATTTAACTTGGCCCGTACAGCCAGGAAAGGCCCGACCGGGCCTGGCTTTTATAAACCGTGCCTGGCCCAGCACGAAAGCACGGCCGTGCTCTAAAAATGGGCTGGGCCTGGCCGGAACGGCCCGTTTGACATCTCTAATCTAACTGTCTGTATGAACCATATAATTAAGGTGAAAGAGAGAGAATATTTTGACATACATATCCTCGTGTATGAACCAAAAATACCAACCTAAAAGATTCATTCATGAAAAATTAACTAAACTATTTATATATTACAATATTAGGTATGATGATAGTAGTCAATCAGGCTCCGAGCAAGGAGATAAATTTCACATTCAAAAATGATAAATTCTCCATTCGATTTGCGAGAAGAAAACAAGGTAAATCATGGGATAGGAATGAGTTATATTGATACTTAGATATTAATTATTGTTTCATCCTATCACATACTGATAATACGAATCTTAATATTTTATAATAATAAAAATCATATGAGTCCACCAATTACGTGCTGTCTAAGATAACATGAAATCTACAAACTCCTCTGATGTTGAGCATTGCATTAGAATCTACTTTTTTTGCTGTAATAAATATAATTTTAGATAGAAGATCAAGATTATACTCATATATTATTGAGGTATTAACATGTATGAAGGATTGTGAGAATTCAAAGTTGAGCATCCAGGATGATGCTGCAACTACAACAAGAGCAGACGAGTTGGTTGCTGCTGATGAATCATGAAACTTTGATAATGATTAACGACTGAGATTGAAGCTATTATACTGCATGTGGCTTAACACTAATGATATAATTATATGCTGACAAAATTGATCATTTTTGAAGTATCTTTATTTATTTATGTCATTTAAACTTGTTGCTTTTATTGTTATTTTATTCTTTATTTATTAAGATATTTACAAAAATAATATTTTATGTTTCTGAGTAAATATTTAATATATTAATTTTTATCTTTTAATGATTTAATTTTACTTTGTTATTTTATAATTTATAGATATTTTTATTTATTAGTTGTGATTTGTGATAGTAATTTTATTTTTTGTTGTATTAATTTAATTAATTAATTATTTATTTGAATTTAAATTTTAAAATATTTTTTAAAGTTTGGGATGTCCGAATTCCAAATGGCCCTAAACATCACGACCAGGCCCGACTCGACAAGTCCAGGCACAACCCTGCCCGAACCAAGTACAAATCATGCCGGCAGGCCATGCCAGGCCAACACTTCTCAAGCCTTGTCATGCATGGCAAAGCATGGTTACTGTACAAGGTCATGTCAATCACGACATGGTGGCCCAATTAAGCAACCAAAAAATATATCATGCTGGCCCGACCCATTTGACACATCTAATCTAGCCCGGTGGCATGGTAAACTGAGTCGGGTGACCTTCCGATGTCATATGAAGGTCTCATCAACTCCGACAAGCATGATTTTATTTTATTTTAAAAATAAATTAGACCCTGACCCCATGCCCGAGATGAGGCGGGGTAATAAATTAGAGCGTCTCATCATGGGCCAGTTTAATATTTTTAAAAAATAAGTCACGTGGCCGACAAGATTATTTCACAATGAGATTCTTTTGCAGCACGCGAAAGAATCCCATCGGTCAACACAGCCATGCCTTTAAAAAATTATAATAATATAGATTGGGCCACTTCGAACCAGAGTAAAGTTCAAATATTTATGATTCAAGTCATTTTTGTTTAATAAGTCCATTGTCATTAGTCTCTAAATTAGCTCGGCTATTATAAGTAATAAATATTTAATAAGTTATATCTTGATATACATCATGAGATAATTCATTATTTATGAATATATAAAATACTATTTTTTGAGTTTAATATTTATAATGAAAAATGATAATAATGACTATTAGTTACTTCCAAACACAGAAAATAACTCTCAAATAAACATGATGACAAAAGTTCTTCGGTGAATTTGACTTTTCATTTGAATACAAGCCGAGAAGAACCAATATAGTAATAAATAAATTAAGCCAAAAAATATAACTTACGGCTATTAGCCAATAGTAAGATTGTACTAGAAAAAAAAATTATTCAAAGACCAAATAATCATATCTCTTATGGAGTATATCATGGAGGATAAGAATTAAAATCGAGGTTCAAAATAATTTACTTTTCACAAAAAGAAAACAAGTTTATGTCCCCTCATTTAAATAATTACAAAAATAAATTATCAAAAAATATGATAGTTCCAAGAGAGCTACCTATTCAAGTATGCATCATACAATAGCTCAATAGAAAGAACAATATTATTGACCACACATTACATGTCATTCGAGTTATGTTAGGCTGGCATAGCCCAAATTTTGATGGCCTAATCAGGCCACCAAGTAGTACAAGATGCGATATTAATTGGGAATATTGGTCATGTCATGCCAACATGACAACATGGGAGATAGGCCCAGTACTTCTCCATGATCTAACTTCTTGATCTGAAAAAATTAAGTAGCATTAAGGCAATCTCGAGCCAAGCCACTCATGGCTTGGCCATGGGACTAGGTCACTAGTCAATAAACCAGTGCCCAAAGCCTAATGGCAAGTAGCCATTGGCATTGGACTGGCTAGCCATGTCAAATAGTGCCCAGTGGCCACTAACACTTTGTTACACCAGCACTTATGGAGAGCTCATCTATCCATCAAATAGAGACAAATAACTCTTAAAATATTTCTATTGATAGATGAAGAATTTCTAGAGAAACATATAGAGACTTTCATTTCAAAATAGAGAGTAAAAAATTCTAAATGATTAATGTATCTAAAACCTTACAAGATTTTAAAGAATTAAAGTATTTATAACCTTCAAAGACTATAAAAGATTAAAATATCTAAAATCTTTCTAGACTCTAAGGAATTATAAACATCTAAACTTTTTCAAGATTCTAAATATTTTTATTGATATATATATATAAAATGTAGACTCATTTTAAAATCAATAAGTTGTAACATTTTTTCTTGAATACCAAATATTTTTCTTTATAGTATTTTTTTGGATCTGTTGCTCTTAATTGTTAGTAAAAGTTAAGTATCACTTAAAAGACAAGAAAAAAATCGACATAGCAATATCAAAGGAAAAAGTTATCCAAGTGCTGCATAGAAGTTTAGCTAGTAAAACTAGACCCATAACAATTAATATCAAAGCGAGTACAAGGGGTGATGACAAAGCATTGCCTTTGTTGATCTTGAAGGCCAACAATCTATTTCTCCTATCAATGAATTATAGAAGATAAAGTCGGGTGTAAAGCTGCAATAAGAAAACTTGCATTCTTCCAGAATCAAGAAAGTGTCAATTGCTATCTAGAAGTTCATAGCATGTGTTTGCCTACAAGGTGTGGAGGTTTCACTATATATGTTACATTTGAGGTAATAGTAAACTAGGTCTTTTTTCATGGCTCTGAGAAGTCACATACTAATGAGAAACATCATCTTCAACCCAAGGAATTAACAGGAATCTTAATAAATTAATTGAATATATGTACATCTATGACCGTAAATAAAAATTTAATTGAATATAAAGCATACTGATGAGTTTGAGTTGAAATATACTAGAAAACTCCAACAAGAAAGTACAAATGCATTGAAAATGATATTTTTTAAAATTCAAGCATGCTGAATAAAAAGTGTCAAATGGGCCAGGCGTCGTAGGCAGGGTCCACCCCGAGGAACGGCCCAACTCGGCCGTGCCTAGCCCAGCACGACACGGTGTAGGCCCGTGCTCGTGTCGGGCCGAGGATCTTCATCCCACGTGCCTTGACAGGTACAACCCAAGTACATGGCACGTGGCCACAGCATGGGCAACGTGCCCGAATGCTGATGAAATGATGCCTGCCGGTGGACAATGCAGTGTGGCTCAATAGACAATAGCTCGGTAGGCCCGACGGAATGGCAGCACTGCGATGCGGCAACACGGGTCTCAAACCCTAATTTTTAAAATCTACCTCAACTTAAATTTACCCCAACCCGACTCGATCTGACCCAAACCAACCCGAACCCGAGCTGAATTTGGGTCATGGGCCGTGTCGAACATACCCTCAAAATAATCATGTCGATCCTAGCACAGGACTGTATTGCAGCATGTCATGCATGGCACGGCACGTGAGCCCAGGTGGGACTAAAAAATGAGTCGGGCTGGCCCGGTCCAGCCCATTTAACACATCAATGCTAAACTATTAAGTTTGGAAAATTTATCACTTGTCTAGGACATAACTATGAAAATGGATGATATCCTATCTTACACAAACTAATCATGAGTTGAAATCACTCTCATAATAAGCCCAGAGCAAAACTAATCAATATTGAGGCATGAAGTATAGCATGACATACTGGGTCCCACAATAGTGTTTATTACGAGACAACCACACTGGATGCATCACTCGATGAATAAGTAGGCATGTGAAATCTTATTGTATATAATTAAAATTTTAAAACCAATGATCATTTGATGTGAGACCATCAGCATTGACTCTGTCAAATACAATTTATCATTAAAATTTAAATAATAAATATAAATTATTTTATACAAATAAAATAAATAAAAATCATAACTCGATATAAAAATATATCTATTTTTATCATGATATCACAAATAATAATAAAACATAAAATTATACAGCACAACAAACATCAATAATCACCAACAATAATACGCTAGTCCTCTAATATTCATGATCAATTTGAATGACTTACATCATCACATCTCAAGCTTGTAGTCATAGCCCTCATATCCTCAATGTAATGTGAGTCATCTATCACTAGCAACTCTTTTAGTTAATCATGAAAGCCACTTAGTCCTTTAATTAAGATAGTTCTTCTACGATATTTAGTTGCAATGTTAACCACTTATTCGAAATAATATTCATAACTTCAAAAACAAAATTCTAATCCAATGGTCCTTATGTAAGATGGTTTGGTTCTGGCCATCAAAGAGTTTAGTAAATCACGCATTATCTTAGAAAGCACGAGATAAATTAGTTCATACATACTGATATGTATTTTAATGGATTTTCTATCTCTTTCATCTTAACTCTATAATCCAAACAGACAACTAAGTAATAAAAAGATAAAATAAATTATTAATATTTTAGATATTTATTTTTCATCGCAATAATTATACACTAAAATTAGGATGTTATCTTCCTTTTTATATTTACTAAACATTCCATTAATATTACATATATATATATAATGCAATACATAGTATGAAAATATACACAAATAAATATATATTCATCATACCATAAAAAAACTTTAAAAATTTAAAAAAAAAACATGTTTTTTAGAATGAATCAGCTATGATAATTTTGTCATATTTACTATTAATACAATTGGATATCACATATTAATTGTCAGCACATAGACCCAACATCAAGTGAGTATAAATTCAACAATATTTAATTATACCATGCATTCAAGTTAACGAACTTAAACTATATACTTTTTATAGTTTGCTAGGTTTCTTATGATATTTTATTAAATTTTTTATGTTTTTTAGTGTGAAAAAAAAATTATTTTTATATCTATTTATATAATTGGATTAATTATGTGACACATATAAATAACATAAAAAATATCATCTAAAAATTATTCGTTAACAAATCTCGCAAACATATTAATCAATACATCATTATTTAAAATATTATTAAATATAATACTAAAAAATTAATTTTAAATATCATATTTCCTAAGATTCTCGACAGACACTTATAAAAAGCGAGGTCATTGTGATAATTGAAGATCTCACAAAAAAATAATATTTTTTTTAGTTTACTTAAATTAGTATTATGTGCAGTGACGCGTGCAAATACAACCTCATTGAGAATAGTTTAGATGTCAAACATCATGAAAATCACTACAATGTATTTCCTTAAGTTTATGAATTATTAATTATTTTTCTAATTTATAATATTTTATTTTATCAGTCATATTAATCAACCTAAAAATTTTATGATAAGTGAACAAGACATGGATGCTCCGTCAAAGAGCCAATTTTTAGCTCTTATATAGAATTCAAACCCCCCAAGGCTCGACATTGACATAGACAAAACAATGCATGTCATTGTCATGTGGAGAATTATTAAAAAATAATTATATAGAATTCTTTTTGAGCCACTGAATTACTTTAATGACTTATAGGTAGAAATTCAAAGACTAACATAATTCTGCTCTAATTAATATAAAAAAATTTTAGATGTATATTATTTTCATCAAAAAATTTTCTATAAAAACTTAATTCATATATTTGTGTCTCAACATTAACTTGTAAACTATTATCCCCCTATCTTTTCTAGATGCTCTGAAATTAATATTATACTTTATTTTTTATAATTTTTTAAATAATTTATTATTTAAAATTTTAGAAAGTAAAATATTGTTGATATATTAGCTATCATAATGATTAGTACCTTTTAAGCATGAGAATACAATTGTGCAACATCCAAAGTCTCTATTGCCAAAAAATTTAGGTATACATTACGATTTAATTTTAATTTATTTATTTTATTTAATTTCTTAAATACATAAATAAATAAGAAAAATATTAAAAAATAATTCTCTCATCCTACAAGCATACTTCCAGTCAAGTCTCACACTCATACATAAAAAATAATATATAATAAATTTAATAAAAATAAATTAGACATAAATATATATAGTAATAATAACATAACCAAAATGTATGAGAACTAAACTAAATTCTCTCATGATCTTAAATCATATGGCTAAAAAAATTAACAATAAAAATATTATGAATATCAAAAAAAATTAACACGATATATATTATAAAAAATATATGTGCATATAAAAATATTAGTAATATTAATCACATTAAATGACATGATAATTAATATACAAAAAATATAATAAATCTCAATCAAACCCAATAAAGTAGCAAAATCTTTGAAGTTAAAACTAAATCAACTTCATATATATTGATCTCTTTTATTAATCACGATGAATTTGAGAGAAAAAATATCACAAAATTAATTATTATAATAAATTTTTCAATTAAATTATCAAAGAATAATTGAGTAATTAATATTATACAGATCTACTTCTAGCCTACCTATAATATAATTTCTAGGTTTAGAAGTATAGATATTCTAATAAATATTATAAATTTAAAAAAATTATTAATAATTAATAAACTTATAAAAATATAATAAAATAGTATATATGAATTTGATATATAGATTAGTCATGATGACATACTTTTCATAGGCCTCATCGCATAATATGATGATTTTAAATAAAAACTAAATAAAAAATTTTAGATTTTCTTGAAATCCTCCTACCTCATGATGACCCCAACAATTATAATTATCTAACAAGAATACTTGGGTAATATAATTATCAAAATAAAATTTTTAATATTATATTCGATTAATTCAAATAATAATTTTATTAATATATTTATCATAACTATTAAAAATGAGCTCTTAATTAATATTTTTCATATTATATGTATATGTAACATAATTAATATAATAGTGCAAACAAAAATAAAATTTAATTTCCTCACATTAAAAAATATAAAAATTTTATTAAAATATCAAGAAAATTTATTTATATTATATTTATGAACATGTGTTTATCTGTTTATACTCTCACTATTTATATTATATTTGTGTATATACAACATTAATAGTATATTTAGCATGTATAAAAGATACTCTAATTTTAGTATCATAATTATTAAAAAAACTAAATATTTAAAATATTAATTATTTATTTTATCTCTTTATTATTTAGCAATATGAATCCTAGGATTACAATAAAAAATATATAAAACATAAAAAGATATATATCTATCTATATAAAACAAACAAATGAATATGACAATTAGATTTATAAAAAAATAGTTAAAATATTTATATATTATAATACTACGTATAATAGTTATAAAGAAACTCTGAGTATATACATGGATATCATATTCAAAGATAATATCTTTTCAATTTAATTAGCAAGGGACAAATAATGATATGATTTATCAAATAAGAAGAAACTATCTCAATATCTAAATATTAATTACTGCTTAATACTATCACATGATGATAATAAAAATTTGAATATATTAAATTTGTAAAAATCATATGAATTAACTTATAATTTATGATAACTTATAATTTATTGACCCCTCTAATGTTTAGTATAGTTTCAGAATTTATTTTTTCTATAATTATGAATATCATTTCAAATAAAAAATCTAAATAACAATCAAATATCATAAAACATTTTCATGCTTAAAAAACTAAAAAATTCAAAGATAAAATATTTATGATTGAATAAAAGATTTATGGAGAACAATGAATTATATAATAACAACAAAGATATTAAGTCTAGCACTAACTTCAAAATCAAACATGATGATATAAATCATATTACTAACACGGACTAATTACGAAACTCAAATATTAGACTCAATCACTAATAAGACTAACATACAATGTATTATTTTAAACTTTTTAAACTTATATTATTTATCATGCGATGGAACATTCAAAAATGAAACATGTATATTTTTTTATTAAGATTTTATAATTTTTATTCATTTTAATTTATATTACCATGCAATTTAATTTTGATATTTATATCTTTAAAAAATAAAATTACTTATTAATTTACATTTAAATAAAAAAAAGTCAATTCCAGCCAATGCCACATCTGCATTCGGCACAGCACCATCGAATTCAACATTGCACTAAGCACTGTGTTTCCATAATGTTGTTGCTAGTGGAGTGTCGGGGCCCAATGCCCGATACCCAATGAAATAGTCAAAGTGGGTAGGTCATGGCCCATAGATAGCTATTGTCCCTATTCACTATGGCACTTGGTAGTACCAAGGTGCCACTAACCCAGTACCAGTAGCCAGCCACAGCACACGGCCAACCACTGGCCACTACCAGTAGCCAATGCCCACTCAACCACTTCCTAGTCTCCAGTGGCCAATGGGTTGGGCCCCAACAATACCAATGCCACTGGGAAATGGCTTGGCAACCTTGCCAGTGGATGTGCAGTGTCTGTACTGACCATGTCTGGCATAGCCTAACATAAATGATTTAGAAAGACATGACATCCAACCATGTGAGACTAACCAACAATGTGGCCATGTTAGCAAGACATGGCATGACACAAGCACTCATTTCATGTCGTGTCTGACACATCATGATGATCCCACTAGGCCATCAAAATTCATGATGTGTCAACACGACACAGCTCATTTGACACCTCTAAAGATGACAAGTGTCACTAGAAATTTTATATGTGCATATTTATCTAACAATATATATATATATATATATATATATATATTATGTTAAATTTTCTTTGATAATTATAAAATTTTTATTTTTAATTATGTTAAACTTATTCACGCTACTAAATTTCACTTGTTTTTAATTTTTTTTAGGAACATGAATATAGATGATAAGCGAAAACATAATTTTGATATCATACTTTTCAATTAGATTATCATTATCATTTGTATTTAGGTCTAATTCATTTTTATAATATTTATAATTAATTATTTTTTGAATCTAAGAAACTATAAATAAAAAATATATATATTTTCATAATATTCTATTTATTATTATTAATTTATTTATTTATCTAAAATATATTAATTAAAATAAAATATATACAATATAATATATACCTTAACTTTATCTGAGAAGCAAATACTTTTTATCTCTATCTCATATGTTTGTACATTAAAATCATATGCAATATGATACTTTTATAAATTTATTTTTAAAAAAAGAATATTCAAGAAAAGAAAAAAGATTATAGATAAATTATAAAAAGTAAATAAATCAATGTTATTTAAAAAAATTATTTTATTAGAAAAAATAATTTTTTTTTATTTTTCTTTTTTTAGGACTGAAAACTTAATAGGCATCGAATTTTATCCAAAGACTCATTGGATTCAATCCAAAAAATGAAAAATTAAAATTTGTTATTATTTTTTTGCCGACAAGATAATGACATGCATTATCTCGTGCAAGCATTGTGCCCCTGCTAAATAAGCCATTTTGCAACAACTAGCATGGCACACAAATAAGGGCCAAAGCTCATTCCCTATTCTTGTGCAAGCATGTCTGACAACAAAAGCCCATGCGACCCCAACACAAAATAGCACGAGTCATACCACAATCCAATACAAGTTAGGTCCAAGAAAGATTCTAAACCACATTGTGCAATGCCATGGGACATGCTTAGACTGAATGGCCCACTTGACATCTCTACCATACATAAAAGATAATATGAAATCTTAAGAAAAGATTTGTCTAGTTTATCAAAATAATAAGGTGAAGCTAAAAACATGTCTTCTAATACCATTATAAGTCCCAAAATGCCCATGAAAAAGTTTTTTCATAAACTTCATTGTGAGATTTCCTAACATTAATAACTTTGAAAGCATTATCAAAGTAGATAATCAATTCTTGAAATAAGTTAAGTCTATGTCTATCACAAAAGAATGTCCAAAAAAATAAACAGTAAAATTATTTGTAAAGAACATCATAAAGTATCGAGACATGTGATCAAGATGGGAAATTCATATAAAATTTTAGATAATACTATTCAAGTTGATAATAAAATCTAGATTTCTCAATGAATGTTCACCCCCAAGCCAATGAGCAGACAGAAAGGATAAATATTTAAATAGAGATATTTATGTGGCACTTTGTGAATATCTCACAAAGAGATTGATTAAAACTGCTAGACATTGCCCAATTTTCTATTAGCTTGCAGTGGAAAAAAGTAATGAGACAAAATTTATTTAAAATTATGTCTAGACAATAACCATATATCCCAAACACTATTCAAACAGGACATGCAAAACTAAAACCAACAACTTATTATTTTATCCATAGTTATGAAAGGTGCGCCTAAGATGCAGGCGCCACCACTCCCGATGAAAATGCCTCGCTTCACGCGAGGCATAAGGGTGTGAGGCGCCCAAATTTTTCAAGGCAAGCAGCTGCTTAAGGTATGCGGCCTTCTCATTCTTCTCCTTTCTTTTTTTTTTGTTTTTTTGGTCGTCGGAAATGGAGAAATATTGTCTGAGAAGAGCAGCAGTATGGCGATGTGACATAGGGGAGAGGAGAAGAGGAGCAGGAGATCAGAAGCTTCGCAACATGGGAGAGAAGACGAAGCACTATGCTTTAGCTCAAAATGACATCGTTTTGGGGTTCAGTTATTTTTTTTAATATAATTCCTCAAAACAACATCGTTTTGAAGTTTATGTTTTTTTTAAATACAGAACCTCCTAAACATCATCATTTTGGGCTTCCCGCAACCAAAATAACACTATTTTGGGATTTCTGAACCTAAAGCCCTATAAAAGACTTCCCTTTCTCAGATTATGCCCTAAAACTCTCAAAAAAAATTTCAAAAACATGAATTAACTACAATTAAGAGGAAAGAAGAAAAAGAAGCTCAAAGAGATATTTTTTTCATTTTTCCTTTTTTTGTAGAAAAAAATTCTGAAAAAACTAGAGAAACATTCTTAGAAATTCTTAAAAATAGGGGGAAAAGTTTTCAAAAAAACTTTTTAAAAAAATAGAAAATTTTCAAAATGTAAAAATTAGAAAAAAAAAATCAGAAAAATAACTAAAAAATTAAAAATAAATATTAAAAAAATATGAAATAATTAGAACAAAAATTTTTAAAAATTTTTAAAAATTTTAAAAAATTTTATAATTTATAGATTAATAATATATAATAGATCATGTATATTATATATTATAAAAGTAAAGAAATATTCTAAGAAATTTCTTTAAAATAGAGAAAAAAAACTTCAATAGAAACTAAAACAATAATTTAGAAAATTAATATATAAAATAGGAAAAAATATGAAAATTAATAAAAATATAAATAAATATTGTGAAAAAATATAAAATAATTAGAACACAAATTTTAAAAAATTTTATAATTTATAGATTTATAATATATAATATATTATGTATATTATATTTATAAAAGTAAAGAAATATTCTTAAAAATTTCTTTAAAATAAAGAAAAAAAATTTCAAAGAAACTTTGTAAAAAAAAAAATTTCAGGAAACTAATGTACAATATAAAAATATATATAACAATTAGAATACAAATTTTAAAAAGTGTTATAATTTATAGATTTATAATATATAATATATTATGTATATTATATATTATAAAAATAAAACAATATTCTAAGAAATTTCTTTTAAATAGGGAAAAAAATATCAAAGAAACTTTGGAAAAAAAAATAGAGAATTTTCAGAAAATTAATGCACAAAATAGAAAAAAATATGAAAATTAACAAAAAAATAGAAAAGAATTATATGAAATAATTAGAACACAAATTTTAAAAAATTTTAATTATTTGACAAATATTAAGTATGTTTATAATTTATAGATTTATAATATATAATATATTATGTATATTTTTTTATTTTTTTCTCAATATAATTATTATTTTATTATTGACTTATTGTAAAGATACACAAAAATAAACAAAGAGATTAAAATTAAAGTAGAGATAACAAGTGAAAAAAAGATTCATGATGAAAATATGTCCGTTTATTAAATGAGACATATACAAATACACTTATTTATATATTTTTTGTAACAAAGTAACTCTTAACATGTAAAGAAAGAAATAGAAGATTATATAATATCCAAAAAAACTCAAAAAAATCAATTTAATTTTGAGTGTCATAATGTGAATGAAGATATGTTTTGGTTCCAAGATGAAGATGATGAAAACCTAGAAGTTAATAGTAAAATGGGAAGAAATGATTTTTCTAGTGATAATAGTAATGAAGGAAAAAATGGTGGTAGTGGTAGTGGCATAAGGAGAATAAGACAAAAAAGATCCTATAAATAATTTCTTCACTCCTTATCCAGAAATGATTATTTAATATAGAAAAAGTATTCAAACTATTGTTGACAATACCTACTAGAAAGAGGCAAAGGAGAGAGCTAATTTACTATTTTGTAGATGAATGTATGATGCCACAATTTTATTTAATACAGTGAACTCTACTAATTTCTAACTAATACTTGAAGCAATTGGTCAATATGGTGTGGGCTACAAGTAACCAAATTTTCATGATGTACGGGTTACTAACCTCAAGAAATAATTGACCTTTACAAAGAACTCAATGAATAATCATTTCACTGAATGGAAGCAAAATAAATGTTTAATAATATCAAATAGATGAACTAATAAGAAAGAAAAGATTGTTGATGCATTTCTTGGTAAATTTTCCAAGAGGGACCATGTTTATAAGATTTATTGATACTTTTTCAATGACCAGGACAACAAAAATTATTTGAATTACATTATAAGTGAGTGGAGGAAGTTGATGAAGCTAATATTATTCAAGTGATAATCGATAATGTTTTAAATTATGTAGCAGCAAGTACTTATAATTTAATTTAAATTTTATTTACTTATGTATGTAAGTGATTATATCTATTATCTATTTATTATATATTAAAATTATGTAGGGAGATTATTGGAAAAGAAAAGATTACATTTATATTGAATACCATATATCGCATATTATCTTGACATGATACTAGAAGGTATTGGAACACAACCTTACATCAAGAATACAATAGAGATGATCATATCTATAAGCAACTACATCTATAATAGAACGGATTTGCTCAACATAATGAGGTAATTTACTAAGCAAATAGAATTGTTAAGGCCTACTAAAACTCAATTTGCAACGTCATTTATCACTTTATCTCGTATCAATGAACAAAGAAATAACTTGAGAAAGATATTTACTAGTTTAGATTTGGACAGAAAGTAAATGGACAAACAAGCAAAAAAATGTAGCCAATATAATTTTCATGTCTTCTTTTTAGAACAATGTAGTGTTTTGTTTGAAGGTGTCAAACCCTCTTGTACGTGTGCTTAGGGTGGTGGATGATGAAAAGAGACCTCCTATAGGCTACATTTATGCAGCCATGAAAAAAGCAAAAAAAATCATTGTCAAAAACTTTAATAAGAATAAAGAGAAGTATAAGAAAATCATGAAAATCATTGATATGAGGTGGAAGGTTCAACTTCATCGACCTTTGCATTCAACTGGGTATTTTTTCAACTCACGATTCTATTATGATATAAAAAAATTAGGAGTAGAGCTAAATTCAAAAATATATGAAAATGTATGTAGTTGAATGTCAAGATTGGTGAAAAATAAAGATAAACAAGATGCAATTATATCACAACTAGACTTGTAAATACATGCTAGAGACTTTTTGATAATAAGTTTATCATTAAAATAAAGAAGACTAAACCTTCAGGTTAGTCCTTTAGTTTTGTTAATTAGTAATGAAATTATTATATATGCTTGATTAAAATAGGTAATATATTCAATTAATAATTTATTTATATTAATTATAGCTGAATGGTGGGGTATATTTGGATCAAGTACTAGAAATTTGCAAAATTTTGCATTGAGGATTCAACCTAACATGTAATACATCAGGTTGTAAAAAAAATTGTAAGTATCTTTAAAAATGTAAGTTACTAAAGCAATTTTATGTTATTGAATTTGTATTTTTAGACCCCCTACAATATTTTTTAACATAACTTAGATTATTAGAAACTAAAACATTAAGATATAATCATAAAACTATTTAATTTTTTCAGATTCACAGCAAGAGAAAAAATAGGTTAGACCATCAACACTTGAATGATTTGGGGTACATTAAATACAATCAAACCTTGATAAAAAAATATGCGGAAAGTCATATAATTGATCTCATTACCTTGAAAGATATAGATGATAGCAAAGAATGGTTGATGAGAAAAATAGAAGATGAATATGCTACAGAAGATGATTTAGTATTTAAAGGCGATGATTTGATATTTGAGGACAATGATTTGGCGTTTGAGAGCGATAATTTGGTATTTGAGGGCAATAATTTAAAATGAAATGATGTTGCAAGAGCTAGTAGAGCTGAGAAGCTTAGGGTTTATACAAGAACTAAAGCAAGCAAAATACCAAAACCAAACTCATAACCATCTAGCTCTAAACATACTCTTACTCTTACTTTGATTGATAAAGATGAAGAGATAATTTATTCATCAGGAAAAGAAGATGAGGGGGATGAAAAATTAAAGATTGATGATGTGGATAATATTGATGATGATTTTCTTAATTTAGATTTAGATACAAGTGCATGAGTTTATATTTTGTTTTAGAACCTAGAATTTTTGTGATGACAAGAAGTATTAATGATATTTGTTATTTTATTTTGGAACTTTGAATGTTTGGATAATGAAAAATATTTGATTAATATGTTTTAATGTTATTTATTTTCTTATATTTTATTATTAGATAAATATTATAAATAATAATTTGTTAAAATATATAATTTTTATTTGCATTAAGTAGGGTGCGCCTCAAAAAAAAAAGGTCACGCCTCAAGTCCACCTTGTGCCTCAAGGCCGCAAGATAGAGGTGTCAAACGGGTCGGGTCGGGCACACCTACTACACGAGACGTGACGTGCCGTGCCAGGCCAAAGTTGTTGGCCCACGTGTAGTGCCAGGCTCGACACAGCATACCTGGCATGTCGGCACGACGCGCGTGACCACGCACTGAGCGTGGTCACAACAGGTTGATGCCCCGAACAAGCTCGAACCCAACGAATTTAGTGACATGGGCCCATGTCGGACCAGGCACGGCATGATACGATAACCGTATCATGCCTGGCCTGGCATGGTAGCCCAGTTGGGCGGCCCAAAACCATGTCAGGCTAGCTCGGCACAGCACGTTTAACACCTCTACCCCAAGAGACTTTTGCACCTTGGTGCACCTTATGACTTAAATAACTATGATTTTATCAAAAAATAATAAGAACAAATTAACTTGACTCAAATTAAATTATACAAAACATCAAAGTGATCAAAAAAATAAACTTTCAATAAATAAAGAAATGTGCACTATCAAATAAAAAACTTGATATTAATAAATTTACACTTAGTATTGCGATATAAATAAGTACACAAGGAACTAGTGCACAAATATGAGACCTATTTTATTCTCAAAAGAATTAAAAGTATTTAATATCAACTTAATTTGTCTTAAAAACTTAAGTACATCTAATATTTAATGTAAGCATTCTAAAAATATTCCATCAAAATTAAGATGAACCAATACGAGACAAAATACACCAAACAGCAATAGGAGTAAAAGTTGCCTATAAAAAAAATCATAACCTATTTTGACAAAATAAGTCGTAAGGAAAAAGAATTATATTCAAGACAAAAATACTTACTAAAATGAAATGGGCAACCCAATGAGATGGTCAATTGGAAACTAGGCGATTCCTAATGAAAATTTCAAAAAAATACAAATTTTTACAATGAAACTTTGATGAGGATGTTGATAAGATCAATGGGAGAATGTCATCAGTCATTAAAATTTCAAAAAAAACCACAAATCAAACATTAAAAAGATTTCATGGGAATTCTAAAAAGCTCAAAAGGCTTTAATATCTCTTTCCATTTGAGAATATTTTAAAGAATTCTTATATAATAAAATTATAACATGTGAGGCACTATGAACCTCTGGTAAAGGAGAGCTCTCACTAAATAAGAGTTATCTCATTGTTATACTTAATCAAGTTTTATTTGTAATTGATTCTCTCTCTAAATATCCCTCTTATTAAGCTAGTATATGATATCTTTTAAGCATAATTCTTATGAATGAAAAAAACAAACCGACTTAAATAATTGAGGAAACAAATTTCTTAACCTAATACTACACATATAACACTAAAACTAGCAATCCATGAAACTATCAAAATATCATACTTGATTATGCCAAATGCATCAAGTCGTGCCATGTGTTGGCACATGGTGTGACTAACTTTTTTTTAATGCATCTGATATAATTTATAAATTATGAAATATATTATATAACCTAAAATAATCATCAAAAGTCTTATTTAAGAAATTTTGAACAAGCAACTATCTCATTTGGATTACAAAAATATATTATAAGCTTTTCATTAGTTTTTCGAAAAAAATCCTAATAAAAAATAATTTTATTAATTGTCTACATGAATTTCATTTTAATTATAAAAAATAAAGAGTTAGAACTCAACTAAATCAACGAATATCTTCCACACAATTTCTGACAAATAACCTTATTATACAAAAGATATCATCTTATCAAATAAAAGACATGTATTTTATACTCTTGTAAAGATTGACTTTTGATTTGCACTCTAATATATACTCATATTGATCCATATACTAGTTTCACTTATGAAATAACTCCTTCAATTGATGCTATCACTTTTAGAAGAATCATTGAAAATATTAAATATTAATAATAATCAAACCAAGTATAGCATACAAAATCAAAAAAAATTAGATATTTCTTAGATTTTTTTTCAATTTTTTTACATTTACACAGAGATTCACATACTGAGATATGTGAAAAAATTTCTAAGACTTAATATCACTTTCAACGATCATTAACATTTTTTGTTGATTGGTATTCAAATTCAAATTGAGGAACAATATGCACTATGAGGAGAATCATGCCAAAATTTTGTAATTTCATTATTTGCAATCTTATCTATTTGAAAAATATAATTTAGTGAATAATTTCAAATTTTAGTATAAACATAATTCAGAATGATGATATTTACTAAAAAATTACTTTGAATGTGTCATCTATTTGAGGAGATTAAGTTTGCACTTTTTTTCATTCTCTTTTACTATATCAATCAAATAGCGAGATATATAACCTCAGATTTAATATTTTACGAGCAAACAATATACATAATGATAAATTACTTCTTAAGAAAAAAATAAACAATAAAATCATTATTATAATATATATTCAAATAATATATCAATTACGCATCTTCATGAGAATCCTAAAGAGACTTTAATTTATCCTTTTTTTTATACTTAGTAAACTTGTAATCACCAACTTACCAAGAAGTAATATAATTTTCTTTTTATTAATTTTATTTTTTATATTTTTGTTTAAATCACATTACATGTGAATTACTCAAATCATTTTTATCTATTATATAAAAACATTTAATGAATAAATTTCTCTAGAATATTATTCATATTAATGTTTAGTATTATTGTTCTAATAATCCTAGTAAAATATATATTTTATTCTCCACTAGAATAGCTTTTTCATTGAAAATCATAAAATTTTAAATAATTAATTATTTGAGATAATTTATTAATGTATTATTTATATTACTACATAGACAAATTATTAAATAAAATAAATTAATATTCATTTAGTAAAAATGTATGATTACACAAATATTGTTATATGAAATCTTAAAAATAACAATAATATTAAATATATTTTTAAAAAAATAATATGAAAGAATTGATTAATTTAAAAATCAATGTATTGCAAATATATATATTAAAGATCAAGTTTTAGTATGATGATAAATATTTCCATCCAAAACTAATAAATCTCTAATTCAAAATGTTAATATCTTTCAAACCACCTACTAAATTGGGAGCCTTACACACTAGATACAACTTCCTCATATTCACTTTTTAAAAAATTCCAAAAATACTACTTGTTCTAGTTGGTTAAAACATTCATTGAGTGAGATGCTTTGGTTCATATCATGAATGCAAAAGCCAAGGCATACATTTCACATCTACATTCATGAAAATATAGTGAAAGATACATGTAAAAATCAATAGTAAACCTTTTTCAAAAATCATTATGATTTGTCAAATTTTTAATTAAATATAGATGTGAGATGATTTGACAAATATTTGTTAATATATTAAAAAGATTATTAATTAAAGTAATAACCAAAGAAATGATTTGACAAATTTTTATTAAATATCATGTTATTTAATTTACCAAATTGTTTCATATTATTATAACTTTATTATTTGTTTACATATGTAGGTACAAAAGAACATTCAACTAAAAAACATTTTCCTAACATATTTCTTGCAAAATTTAATAACTATTTTTTTCTTAATAATGCGATAAATTATCATCTCTTAGTCCAAATAGTAATCATAACATCAATATCAATTCATTATCAATACCAATTCATCATTTATGATTCTACAAAACACATAAAAATCATAACAAAAATTAATTATCTAATAAATAAATATAATTAATTATTTCTTAAATTCTAATAAACAAAACTATAATGATTCAATTCTTCAAAAACTTAAGTTAAATAAAAAAAATTAAGACTTGAACATTTTTATAAATGATGAGCATTTAGATATTAAATTTTTTTATGATTGTAGTTAGGTTAAGGTTAACAATGACCTCACGCTAACTAAACATATAATAAAATATTATTTCCCAAAAAAATAAATAAAGAATTAATTTTACATAATAAGTAGTTATGAGCAGCATCACAACTTAATATAGATCTAAATACAATATCATCTGAATTTTTTTGATATACTTTTTTCATGTAAATTATAAATACGTAGCTATTATTGATGTACATCAACATAGAATCAATACAACAAACTTGCATATGATGACCATGTATAATAATAACTCCATAGCGAAAAAAATTGATGCTCGTTCAATCTTTTAAGTAGACAAAATATATTAAGATAATTTTTATTCGACAAAAAAGAAATAATGTGACATTATTGTGACATGTTAAATTAGAATGCAATACCAATTTATTAATAGAGATAAGAAAATTTTAAGCACATCCTAGATTATCTATGTTCCTTTTAAGAAAGCTGATCAAATTTTAATACAAGTGTTGAATTTATATATTTATGTTATAATTTATCTTTCTTAATAGAGATAAGATCATGAGACTTGTGAGGTACTCCTAATTTGTTCATCATTAATGATTATTCATTGATAAAAAAGCAAGAAAAATTTTCTAATTCACGTGTATTATTATAGCATATAACTGTGAGAATCTATATAGTTCAATAATTGTATCCATGGAATGGGTATATTATTTGGACTATTGGGTCCACAAAAATATATAATTTAGTGAGGATTAGAGAAAGTCAAGCTACCAATTCCTTTTGAAGGTTAAACTTTCAAACTATAAATTTATAATAAATCTTTACCGGCTTAGCATATGTCAATGTTACCAAGTTTTGAACGCATAAAAATAAGTTTATGCCATCAGCAAGAACTATACTATATTTTGTGTAGCAACATGTGTGCGCCTAAGTGGTACACGAAACCTATTGTAGTTTAAAAATTGACAGGATGTCATGTTTTAGATTGAATGTTTCACATCAGTGATAATTATATAGAGTATAGACAAGATTCCATGATATCAATAGCTAACATAAGTACATTAAACGTCATTGACAATAAAATACCAAAACACAAACAAAACATGAGTTAAATTTAGATAACAAATGAATTAAGCATTGCGTAGCAAATTGTGGGCATCTAAATAATACCCCAAGTCTATTTCAGTTTTCAAATCAAAAGAAGATGCATGTTTTAGATTGAATATCTCGCATCACGGATCAATAATGGCTACCATGGTTATAATAAATAAGTGAATCTATGTTGTCTGTCTGCATCTAAGCAGTTTCAGATCGTAAATTGGTAGGATCCATGATTTGGATTGAATGCTGTAAAACATTAATTGCAAATTGCAATGTAAAAAAACTTACATGAAAACAATAGCTACAATAAATAAGTGCAACTTGTGAATAAGGGAAAAAGTAGAAAGCCAATAAAACAAGGTTGAATGGATTAAGAGCCATGTACTTAATGAATTTAAATGGATGAAAAATGCACCTGTATTTCCAGTAGCAGCAGAATTTCTCGTTCTTGTATCTTGATTAGCAGCTTCTGTTCGAGCTCTCATCTCAACATTGGCAGCTTCTGCACGAAGCTTTTCCAACTCCCGTGCCATTGCTACCAATTTCTTCTCCATAACTTGTCCAAGCTCATAATTTTCTGCATAAATTTTCTTCTCGTACTCAATTGCAGCACTACAAATATATAAATAAGAAAATCCACATCAAAAAAATCATGGGCTCATACAAGACCATATCAAATAAACTCAACATAGATCACTCACCGTGCATGATGCAACTCTTGCTTCACGCTCTGAATCTCCATCTTCAAAACAGGAATCTGTTGTAAATCCAAACTATACCTGAGTAAATCTTGCGTCATCCCTTGCATTCTCCCACTAAGATCCTGTTTTGCATCATTAAGTTCAATAATATCTGCACAAACACGCTTAAGTTCACCACGGGTAGCTTCTATCCCGTTGAGATCAGTCTCCAGCGTTGCATACTTCTCCTGCAATTCTCTTACCTGTGCATCCTTATCAGGGTGCAATGAATCAGAAACCTGTGTCATTACCTGCAACGCATGCTCTGCCACCTCCATTTCCTGCTTAAGTGCCACATGGGTAGCAGCTAACCGCTGGTTTTCTGCTAATAAAGCCTGAATGTCTTGGTGTTGAGCAGTAAGACGATCATCCAGGATGCGCATTGGGTCAATCCCGAGTTGGGTTTCTCTCCTCTCGTCAAATAACGCGTGATGAGGAAGCGCTGGAAGAAGGCCTCTACCAAAATGCGATTCAACGACTTGAGAAGGTACAATTTGGGGTGCTAAACCGATTTGAGATATCCCTTTCAAAGGCAAAGTGACAGCCCGATTTCTAGCAGACATGGACATTGTATGTCGGACACTGAGAGAGTAAATAAAATGAGGTTTCTGACTCGGCCTGATTAATGCATACAGCGAAATTTTAGATACCAATTAGAGCCAGAAGGAAACATGCATTTTTTCAATGGAACGTGAGATTCGCGATCTAAGCTTCCACAACGATGTGTGGATACATCGAAGAAAATAGTATTTAATAAATAGTTGGAAGGTATTGGGTGAGCAATAAGCAAGTTACCTGCCTGACAAAGAATTGCAGTCTCACAGAAGAAGGCGATATGAGAGAACCGATAAGCACGCGCAATGGCAGGTTATGACTTATGATTATATATTTAATAATGTGGTTATAATGTAAAATTAATAAGGATAATTATGGTTTGGTGCAACGTTTACAAAAAATTTAAAAAAAAATCAACCTCAATTTTAATATTTAAAAAATGGAAAAATTATGTTTTTGTGAACTCACTGGATAATATTTGAATCCCTGTATAATATTTGAATCCCTGTATAATATTTGAATCCCTGGATAATCTTAGAAAAAAAAAATATTGAATTTTAAAAATAATAAAAAAGTACTCCAAATTCTTAACTAATTGATTTTTGGTACACTTAATTTTTATAATACTAACATACTTTCATCTCTCCCTTTGCCCCTTGCTCCTTGCCCCTCTCTTCTTGCAGCCTCGCTCCTCTTCCCTTGCTCCTCTTCCCTCGCCCTTCTCTCTTTGCCCATCTCCTAACAATTAATTTTTGGTACTCCAAATGCATGTAAACACATGTTAAAGTATGTCATTGGTACTTCATTCAATGTAAATGTCAATGACTATATCCCAGAATTAATAATAAAAGAATTTTATAAAATAATCAAATCATTAGAAGAAATGGTTTGACTATATAATTCATATGACCATTCAATGTTATTTGTGGTGACCAGCCATTTGAATTTAAAGGCAAAATATCATTTTTCATAAAAAATATTATGATAAAATATATTAGTTATTATCTGAATTGTTACTAGATAATAATAACATGACATCTAGTTTTTATAGTAAAAACACTACAAAAAAATATTCATTTAGAGACGGATAATTATGTCTCTAATCCATCTAGAAACAAAATTCCAAATAAATTAGAGATGAAATTTTCAATCTTAAAAATGCTGGTACGTGATTTTGACTTTCTCTAATCAGAGATGGATCAGAGACGAATATTTTCCATCTATAGATTAATAAGTCCTAAGACCAATTTCATCTCAGATCAGAGACAGAATTTTCGGTCGTAACTTCCATCTCTGTCCAGAGATCACAACATTCCATCTCTAATAAGAGACGAAAATTTTTTAATGCTATTTTGTCTATATATACTAATATTTTTGTTGATATGTCTTGACTTTTCACATCGATCTTATTGTCATTCAAAGCCAATTTATATGAAATCATTAAGATGTAGCTTGATAGTTAAATTAATAGATATCATTAAATAAGTTGAAATACACAATACTCTTAATTCATTATAAAATCAATAGTATTCTTAAATAACAAAATGTTAATATTAGTATCAAATATAGCTACTGATAATTTTTTTTCATTAAGAAGAGAGGCCAACTATGATTTCATATGCTATTGCATCTGTCTTTGTATCTCTTGCATTTGTTTACACATCTCCTCATGCATTTGTTTATGCATCTCATCCTACATTTTTTCATTTCAATCTTGTATTTTTTGGTGTTGATCTTGCAAATCCTTAAAATGATCACGTAACAGCTTATTTTCTTCCTATACAAGCTGTAATTTATCATTTAACTCATGGCTCATGGCAATGACCCGTCATAGGTGAAGTGCCACTAAAAGAGGCAATGCTACATTATGTTGACATTTCAAATCCACGCCCATATAGTCTCAATTTCTTCACACCCCTGACATTATTAACAAAAAATTCATTATCATTGACTGGATGAGGTTCGGACGACCCTTCCTCTGGTTGGGATATCTTTTCCTATAGTCCGATGAAATCATCCTGCACTCAACAACACAACACATTAGAATTTATAAATTTTGTAATGAAAGAATGAACTATTAATATAATAAAACATTAAATTTTAATTAATATGCTAACATTCAAATAAAAACTAGCATATTTCATTATAACATCTTTTTGAAAAAATATGTTTTACCTTTAAATTCAAGAGTTTGTCATGATAGATAACATTGAGTGACTATACAGATTATTTGGCTAAACTACTTCTTTTTAAGCCTTCAGTATTTCATAAAATTATTTTACTGATGATAATGGGATATCGTCAACAACATTCAGATTTAATGAATGACCAACAACATTCTTAAAAATAGCTTCATATGCATCGTTGGGATTATCAAATTCTATTGCAACTTTTGAATCAACAATTCTATATACATTATGCTTAGTAATTTATGAGCATTACATGGACATCTTATTATTCAGGCTAATTTCTAACAAAGCCAATAAACTTTTCAATCCCCTCTACAAACTCATGAGTCAATACTCATCTTTAAGTCTTATATTCATCCATTAACAATCATGTCGTAAATATTTTTTATTCCCTATAACACATAAAATAAACAATTTGTGAATTTTAATAATATAAATAGATATATTTTTATAATAGAGATGTAGTAATATTTTTATGATATTACATAAATCTAAAAAATAAATTGTAGTAAAATTATTATTAAATAATTTTGAATTAAAATGAGATCAGACGAGTTGTTTCAATGTCTTAGATATTTATCAAAAGACATAAGTTGTAATTTTGTCATTTACATAAAATTAAATATTTGATATTTATCTATATTAATACAAAATAAAATAAAAATTTGCAAAATCATAATTATTTATTTCTAAATTAAATATGTGTACTAAATAATTAGACAAACACATTAAATATAATTGAAATAATAAATAAATTCTCAATGTCATTACATTAAAATTTGTAAATGAAAAAACATAAAAAATAAATCAACTATTGATGGAGAATATTAAAAAATTAATGGGAAAATTTTATAATATATATGAAGTATGTAGTATATACAGATATATACCATATGTGACATGTAATATGATTTTTTTATAATAAAATAAAGGCTGGTATTATTTATTTTAGTGCACCTTTAGTGAAATGTAGATCAAGTAGCTATATAAATTTTTAAATGAGCTTAAAATTTTTTTTAGTTTTACAATTATTCGTTTTGTTTAATCATTCCAATTGTATACCCTAATATATTTTTTATGATTTTTATAATTATTAAAAATAAACTTTTAGTATTTTTTTATAATAATTATAAATTGTTTATCATTAAGGTTACACCATTAGTATGAGCTATTTTTTTAAAAATTATTAAATTTCATGTAATCCTAGTAAGGAAATAAAATACAAATTAATTATAATGATCATAACTATAAGTCAATATCAAAATACTCAAAAAAAATCATATCTCAGTTAGATAACATAAAAATGTAACATATCCAAGTATGAGAAAAAATATAAAATATATAATTTATCAATTTGAATTATAATCATTCAACAAAATAATAAAAGAGAACCCAATATGAATGTTAAAATTGGAATAAACATAAAATCAAAATGCACAAATATAGCTATCCCCGATTACAATACATAAAAGATACAATGGAAATCATAATTTCATACCTCAATTATGGATGAAATACACATCGATCAATATATGGAGGATAGATAATCCACAAAAATTGAGACAAAATCAAAATCAAAATGAATAATTTTTTAAATTTTAAGTATGTTTGAAGTTTCAAAGTGTTATTTGAAAAATTAATTATAATAATTTAGCAATAGAAATTATTTCTATTTCTATTATAGTGACTTAAATTAATTCCATTGCTTAATTATTTTTAATGATATGGCAACGGATAAAAATGTCATTTCTCAATTTGTGACAGAAATAATTTCCATTGCTAAATATAGAAACAAATTTGCATTCCATTTCCAATAATACATGGATACATAAGTTTCTATCGCTAAATGTCACGCAATCGTATCCATACCCTACTTCACATCATAATTAGTGGCGAATTTAAAAAACTCATAAAAATCCATCACTAAATAGTGACGGAATTAGTTTACATTTTTATATATTTAATGTTTTGTGATTTCTATTTCTAATCAGTTTTAATTTTGTTCCTAATTTTAGAAATGGAATTGGGCATTTTTTAATTTATATTTCTAATTACTTCTTTTCTTGTAGTGTATACAAAAAAATTACATGGACTATTGAGTTTGATAATGCAAAATATACATCAAAAAAATAAGTCTAGCTAAGTAAATTAAACATAACACTACTTTAGAGATAATCCAAGATTTACTTTTCATTTGAAATTCTATTTTTTTTTGAATGCATACTGCTACTACTGATACTTGTACATAATAGATATTAGAATGGAGTTGTGGCATTCAAACTCAATATAGTTTTTTTTAATGAGATGTCATGGTCATATGAAAAGTTATTACAATTTTGTTAGGGTAATGACTAAAACTAAACTCCTTGATAAAAAACCATAATTTTGAAATTTTTTTTTCTATTATTTTGAATTGTCTTTTCCCCACTTTAATGAAAACCTCTATAAAGCATTTTTTTTTTGAAGATTAAAGCTATCATGAATGATAAAACATTGATTTCAAAGCTAAGAATCGCAAGATATGAGTATAAATTGAGCAAAGAGGAAAGGGTAATATCGACAATCTGTCATCGAGGCTTCAACCAAAGTCATTACATTTGAGTCAATATTCCTTACCAAAACTAGATAAAAATAGATGATTTCGGTCAGGGTCATGAAAGCTTTATAAGTGAATATGGTTTGAAAGAATTTATTCCCGTTTCTAGAAATTCATTTAGGTGATAAAGTGGTAAAAATGTGCATGCATGTGAAAAAAGGTAATAACACTTCAATTATTAAATAATTTTATTCTAATTGAAGGATATCGAGGAAAAGAAATACTATATAGGAAAAAGTTTAGTACTCTTTGATATAAAAACCATCAATGAGATATTTGCATTGTAAGGAATAGTAGATGCTACTACTTTTAAATCTCTAAACCTACAATTGAACTGCCAAGCAATAACCATGTCTTTGAGGGGTAGAAAAAGAGAAAGAAGAGTATCATCAAAAAGTGCCCATGGACACTTGGTCTGAGGGGGAACTCATAGAGGAGAGTAAGGTTTGGTTGTATTTTCTATGCTCTATTTGGTAGTCTACCCTTTATGTATTTATGATTACTCAAGATATTGTGATATTGATTTAGACTCTAATTGAAGGCTATCATCTACCCCACGAATGATTGAATGAAGTTCCAAATCATTCTCTTGAAATACTAATACACGTAATGGAGTGACTATAACATCCTTTTCAACAAATTCAATTGCTGATCTAGGTTTTATTTTACATATTGCTTACTAGTTAAATGGATTTCTTCTTGTTGGATAAGTGGTGTAAATCACTTGTTCATCTTGTGTAGCAAGAATAAATGGCTCATACTTATGATAAATTTTTTTGTGGTGCACATCAACAAGGTTATATTGATGATGAATTCTCATACCCATATTTAGACTGGGATCAAATCATTCACGCTTAAATAGAATAGTCCTTTTAATTGGTAAAGCATGAATACTTAGAGTGTTTAATTTCAATTAGTCGACTATGAAAATTAGTAGCACATGCAGAATAGTTAGACTACTTGATACAAACACTAATGTTCATTGCATCTATATTTTAGCTTTATTTAAAAGTATGAAATTTGTATCCATTTACATAATGTATGAGATATATCTGTAAACTTCATAATGATCCTTTTGCAAGATCCTTTATTTGTCTGTTACATATATTTAATGAAGAAAATTATACCTTGCAACATAATAAAGGATAAGTTCATACTTATATAATATTGCATGCAACTATTTAGAACCAAGAATGATAAGTTACATACTGACATATTTTTCAAACCAATTTGCAAAATTGAAGATATTTTGAATAATAAAAATTTATATCGCATATAATGACAAATAAATGAGAATATTAAATTATTATAAATATAACTTAGTATAAGGTGTAACTTTCTCACAGTTTAACAAAATATATGTATGCACAATATAATGCTCTAGGTCATCCAAAAAATTAATATCTTGCTTTTTGATCTAACATATGATCTACCTGTATGTCTAAAAATATCGCATATCATTTTCTTCTAATCCATCATATCATACCATATATATTATTTGGTGACTATTTGTTATGCCAGTTATACAATTGTGACCGAAAGAAGTGCACACAAAAATGCCAAAATCTTTTCAACCTAGTAAGCAATACATATCGATCCTTCAACTTTGGCTTTATTTCAAACATTGTTTTTCAATTTTCTAAGATATTTGAAATAGATATATATTAGAACAAAAAATATTCGGAAGATACATTAAAATTTTTAGATTAACAAATAAAAAAGATATTACCTCTCAATTGGATACACCCATTTGTATTGCACGGGGCATATTATCATGGATTCATTAAGAAAGTAGACTAGAAAATGTTCTATGGAATCAAAGAAACTGGGAGGAAAAATATGCTCATTTTGTATAAAATAATGGGAATGTCATTTTGTAATTGCTTAATTTTTTCATTTCTTATAACATTACATGTGAGATTTTTAAAAAAATACTTATTTTAGTCAATGCTTCCCAAATATTTTGTGAAAGTAATTCACATAATGCTATAAGTATTCGCATTTTCTTTAACACATGACAGTCATAATTTTTCATTCCAAATAACTTATACTTATTCATATCAACACATCTTCTCATATTAGATGTATATTCATTAGGGAACTTCATCAACCATTTGCAAAAAACTTTCTTTGTATCCTTTTCAAGACGATAACAAGCCTTAGAGAATATATTCATTAATTCGTCCATGTGTAATTCTAGATGTGAATATGACTCTCAAATCCTTTCATGATTTGGTATTATCTTTTGTTTGTCCTTCCACATTCACTATAGTATTAAAAATTTTATCAAAAAAGATCTTCTCAATATGCATCACATCAAAATTGTGTCTAATAAGATTTATTTTCCAAAAAGATAAATCCTAAAAGATAATCTTTTTCCAACTACAATAATAATTCTTTGAAATTTGTGCATTAATGCAATCTATATTAATATTCATAACATTTTTGAACCCATATCTTTCAATTACTTTTAATAGTTCATCACCTAACCTCAAAGTTGGTGCACTTTTAACGACTCGATGGTCTTTCTTAAATGCATCAATATTTATTCGAAATAGATATTTCACATGTAAGAATTTATGATGATTATCAAACCAAGGAGTCATTCCTCTTTTGCTTAGATAAAATGCATTTGAGTCCTCAATGAAGTAAGGAAAAGTTAATTTCTCTATAGTACTTCATCCAGACAACATTAAATATGCAGAAAAGTCACTTATAGTCTACATAAGTGCTACTCACATTTGAAGTTCTACTTTATAGTTATATCATATCTTTCATCACTATCATTCCACAAAATTTTAAGCTCTACTATAAGGTGTTGTAAAAAAATATCTAATTTATTTTTTGGATTTCTCAGACCGAGCACAATAACACAAAAATATCTATTTATCTTTCATGCACATCCGTAGTGATAAATTATAAGGTGTAATAATAACCGGAGATGAATAGTGTTTTCCAAAAGACTGAAATCCATCTATACACAGCCCTAATCTAACATTATGACTTTTATCTACAAAATATGAATGAAAATCATCAAAATATTTCCAAGAAAGAGAATTTGAGCAATCCCACATTAGGTCATCTTCAATAATATGCTTTTTGTGCTAATTCATGTAATTAGCAATGTATTCATATGGAAATAATCTTTGCATATGAAGAGTTATTGAAAAATAATATATTTTTTTTGTGAGAAATATATGTTTTTTACCTTTTACATGCTATTATTCTATTGTATTGAGAATAGTTATAGAAATTATATGTAATTGCTTCACTGTCTATGCCCTAATATATCATGCAGGCATTAATACATTTATTTATTTTTTCCACCTAAAAACCAAAACCTTGCATTTATTTCTATGTGCCATAAAAACTATAGGTCATGATATAATTATTCAGTAACAATTTAAATAACAACTAGCATATTTCATCATAATACCTTCTAAAAAATGATATTTTACCTTTAAATTCATTAGCATGACCACCACATATAACTTTGAGTGATCATATGGATTACTTTCCCAAATCTTTTCTCTTGAAGTATTTAACATTTCATTAAATTGTTTTGCTGTTGATATTAGGATATCATCAACGACATCCATATTTAATAAATGACTAATATTATTCTTCAAAATTACTTGATATGCATCATTAAATCAACATTTTTATATACAAAATATTTAGTTATTTGTGGCACAATTAATTTTCCATATTTATACAAAACATAATAGTATCTAACAATTTTATTTTTTACAAGATCATATGGCACTGTGTCTACAACATGGAAACTCTAATTTTGACATTTATGAATATTACATGAGCATCTTATTTTTGTTTGATTCATAAATTCGGGCTATTTTTTAGCAAAAGAAATAAATTCATCAATCCCATGTACAAATTCAATCAGTTAAAAACTAATCTTTTATTCTTACATTAATCTATTGAAGATTAGGTCATATACTGTTTTCCATTCCTATAACACATAACATTAACTTTTTTTGAATTATAATAATATACATAGACATCTATTTATAATAAAGATTTAGTAACATTTTTATGACATTACATAAATTTAATAAATAAGTTGTAGTACAATAAGTATTAGATAATTTTGAATTAAAATCAAATAAGGCAGGTTGTTCCAATGTCTTAAATATTTTTCAAAAGACATATGTTATATTTTTATCATTTACATAAAACTAAATATTTTATATTTTTCTATATTGGATGAAAGTGTATTAATAAAGAAAAAAAGATAAATTTGCAATGTCATAATTATTAATTTCTAAATTAATAAGGAGTACTAAATAATTAGACAAACATATTATATTTAATAAAAATAATAAATAAATTATCAATATTAAAGACATTAAAATTTGTCAATGAAAAAATATAAAAAATAAATCAACTTTCAACAAAAAATTAATATTAATAAATGAATGGGAAAATCTTCTAATCTATATAAAGTATGTAGTATACATAGTCATATACCAATAATGACATGTAATATGATTTTTTTAATATTAAATAAATGTGGGTATTCGTTATTTTATTACAATTTAAGTGAAATGTAGATCATGCAACTATATAATTGTTTAAACGAGCTTCTAATATTTTTTAGTTTTACAATTGTTCGTTATGTTTCACTAAATATTGCATACCCTCATAATCTTTTTTTTTCAATATTTATTGTTATTACAAATAAAATTTTAGTATTTAATTTAATAATTATAAATTATTTATTGTTAAGGTTGTGACATTAATATGAGTTATTCTTTTTGAAATTATTAAATTTCATGTAATCTTAGTAAGGAAGTAAAATACAAAATAATTATAATAATCTTAACTATATGTCAATAATAAAATCCACAAAATATTCATAACTTAATTAGGTTACAAAAAAAATTTACAAATCCAAGTATGAGAAAAAAATGTAAAATATATATAATCTATCAATTATAGTTATAATCATTCAACAAAAAAAATAGAACCCAATATCAAGGTTAAAAATGAAAAGAAATCATACATAACATCAAAATACATAAATATAGCTATTCCCAAATACAATACATATGGGATAAAATAAAAATCATAATTTCATACCTCAATCATGGATAAAATGTACATCGATCAATATATGGAGGATAGGTAATCCACAAAAGATTCGGATTAAATCAGAATTAAAACCAAAAATCTCTAAAATCCTAAGTGTGTTTGAAGTTTCGAAGAGTACTTCACAAATTAATTATCATATTTTAATGATGAAAATTTTGTCCATCTCTAAAATAGTAACAAAATGACTTTCTATCACATAATCATTTTAAATGATACAGAGATTGACATGCACGTGCATGTCATTTCTCATTTAGTGATGAAATTAATATCCCTCACAAAAAGTAGAAATGGATATGCATTTTCTTTCTAATTATAAAGGGATACAAAAAGTTTTCATTGTTAAATGTCACGCAAGCATATTTGCATCCCACTCCATTTTGCAATTAGTGATAGATTAAAAAAACTCAAATGTTTATATTGCTAAATAGTGATGAAAATTTTGTCCATTTCAATTTTTTCTTGGTTTAGTAAATTTTATTTCTAATTCATTTCTAATCTATTCATTATTTTAGAAATGGATTTGGACATTTCTAATTTTCATTTCTAAATCCAATTTTTTTTGGTGTTATTTATATAGTTTAGATATTATTATATTTGATTATAGAATAAAGGTTGGACTATTGTGAAAATGTCCTAGTAATCTATTGACATACAAGGTAGTTGTCAACTATTAAGCTCTCTCCAATGATGGTCCTCTTGTAGTTGTTCTCTCGGTATTTTAATATTAAAATGACAATTTATTCTTATTTGATAGTCATCAATAAGTACATACCTTTTAATTAAATTATTAGCTACCATTAATAGTTACTTTATATGAAGAATCTTATTCTTTGACCTCTTATGTGTCATATAAACACAAGCTAATGTGGTGGTATAAGTATTTGTATTTTTGACTTTATAAGTATCATACTCACATAATTAACATATGTTTTTCCTCAAATATTACTCGTATGTGTCCTATGATAGAAAGTAACTTATATGAATAAGCATATATCTCATAGCTAACCTATTACCATCTACCACAATGACATTGGACTCACATACTAATTAAAAACTCAGAAAAATATTTTATAAAATACTCACATTATTTGAGGGTAAATTCTTCTAAGATATGTATAATTAATTAGCAAATAAAAGAAAGCATGCTTTTGATTTTGCAAGTATTATACCCAGATGATTAATATACCTCGATGTTAAATTTTGACATATAAATTTTTTTCAAGTATCAATATTAGAAGGACTATCCATGTTCTTCCTATTATTACATATGAGCATGCTTTGTTTCTTGTCTATCACTATCCACCATGATAGCATGTACAAACTCATCAATAGTGAATCCTAATTTATGTTCGATACAAATATCAAATCCATTAATAACCAAAATACAACAAAATCCAAATATTAAAATTAATAATTTATATTAACCATTCATCACACACTATAAAATATACCAACCCCAAACTTTTATTTAGCCTAAAATTGGAGAGAAATTCACACAAGATAGTTTGAGATGATTTTCATGGAAATTTAGGTTCAATATGATGGCTCTAAGAGTATCTAGGAATCAAATCCTAAATCTATAATACTCAATTGTGCACCTCACATTTGCCTCTGGGTGGAGTCAAAATTTACATTTTCCATCTTATAGTTTATGCTTTTGTCTTGCATCACCCTTTTTTCATGGATTTCACCAAGGTTTGTAAAAAATTTTTCTCATAAAATCCTAGCTCTTCGTCTCATATTTTGTGCTTTTATACTCGAATACATGAGTAAAAATTTTAAAATGAAAGTTATAACTTTTAGGAATGTCTTGGCTTTGCCTTTCCATTTCTATAACAGAGATTCATGGCTCTAAAAATATGTAATGGTTTTGGTCTCTTTATTTCTTTAGATTGTTGCAGCATTGAGAATGGTCACGGCTTTATATTTCATCGTTGGAAAATAGAAGTTGAGGCATTGAGAATATGTCATGAATTTGATCTATCTCTTGTACCAGATGGTCATGCTACTAGGAATAGTCATGGCTATACATTTTCCCTCGTAACACTAAGTCATCTTACTGAGAATGATCATGGCTTGTGTATTCATCTTTGTGGCACTAGGATTAAGCCACAACTTTGGTCAATAATACAAGAAAATTATCATGGATTTTGTCTTAGAATTGATGGCTCTATAATGAAAAAGCCTTAGTGCTGGAGGATTTCCATGGCTTATAGCACTAGTGAGTTATTGGTTAATACAACATAAAAATAATATTGCAGTAGTAAAAAAAGTTATGAGCTAGTATAGCTATAACTCCAATAAAGTTTTATTGATATGATAAATAATATAGTAAAATAACCGTGTTAATGAGATAATAGAATCATGATATATAAATATTGCAATGATAATTTGTAGAGAACTTTAGCTAAGAATAAACACTAAAACTACCTAATGAGTTCAATAAGGTATACCAAAGTCATAACAAAAATAATGCTATGACTTCACATGATTGTTTTCTCATATCCTTCTCAAAAAACCACACAAAGTTTCACATTCCACCCAAAAACAACTCAATATCAATATTATTCATCATAATTCATTGAAAACTATTGAGCCATTGGATTACAAATATATCATGAATAATATATCATGAATATTTACTAAAATAATTACTAAAATAATTTAATGAATTTATTTCATTTAATATTTTTTATATGCAAATATATCATGAATAATTACTAAAATAATTAGTATTATTTGGTACATGGCATAATAATTAGTAACACAAAGTTTTGGTAATGAAAAGTAGCCATGACTTTGATCTTGGCTTTGTTAGCAAACTATTGAGCCATTGGGATTGCCATGACTCAATAGTTGCTCTATGGAATACATAGTTCTAAAACTAAGAATTGACTATAACTTTGGTCTTAATTTGATTAGTAAAGTGATGCATTTTTGAAATACTATGATTGAGAAAAACTATTTGTAACACAAAGTTGTTTTACTAGGAATTGGATGCGACTTTTATCTTGACTTGATAAATAAAATGTCATGGAAGATGAATTGTGGTGGTTGAGTAATTGCTCTCTAAATCAAAAAGTCATGACATAAAATAATACCATGAGTCACATCTTTTGATAGTTTGGCTTTGCTTTGAATAAGTTGTGTCTTAAAAATGTGTCATGACTACTTGTACTATTATGGTACTTGACTGCCATGACATGAAAATAATCTTCTAACCTTAAATTTAATTAGAGGTAGTGCGACCATGAGTCTTGGTAAATGTAATGACCATGATGATTGTGTTGCATAATAAAAATATTTGTGTTAACAAGGTGGTAAAGTCATGACATACAAATAAGATCATGACTATTTTAGTATTTCAATAAATATATGGTAAAGAAATGATGCTGAAATTACACAAAGCCAATATGGAAGGTGTATATAAGTTGTTACAAGATAATTATCAACTTTTTTTCCCTACAAGCCCTTGTTCCACCGAGTCAACCATTTTCATCTAGTTTCTATACAATTCACTAATTTTTTTCAAATCATCTCGAAATAAAAATTTAGTGAAATTTCATAAATATTCTCTACAATACAAGCAAATACACATATTTTTACTCCCCAAAAGTCATAATTTCTTTGGTATTTTGAATACTAAACATGACCCCAATAAAAGAAAATTTTGTGACTTTTTATGAAACCATGATTTCTCATTTTAAAAGAAGGTCATGGCTCAGTTTGAGTGCCACAACTTTATTTTGCTTACAAGAAAGTACTGACCGAGTTTGTGGGTCATGACTTCATTTAAGTGTCAATCATGTACAAGTATTGATAGTGTGTATATGCATTCATAACAAAAAATAAGGTAGCTATTATATCACACATGCAAAAAGTAAAATGTTGGGTTGTCTCCCTAACATCACTATATTTTATGTCCATAGCTAGGCTTATTTATCGAGTTGAATTGTTTCATTGTTGATCTCAAATGTACATGCTACTTTTTTAGTATATAATTTTTTCTTTTATTTGCCTTGTACTTTCTATGTCGATCAAACATACTTAGTCGAAGATGTCCAAACTTCCTTTCTCTATTTGGATGGCAATATAAAAAATTATCACAACTCATTTAATTTTTTCCATTGGTTTGTTATTCGCAGGTTTAGTGATGATAGTCATGTGACTTGTTTATGTGTTGTGCCTTTTTGTTGCACTCCAACCTCAACTTTGTCATTATTTTGTTGATTCTCTTTTGATTCTATTCTCCTTCATGTCTCCCTCATAGATCATTATAGCTTCGGGTAGAATAACTTCCAAAATCAAGCATGTGTCTTCATGTTTTGCTTCTATCCATCTAATTTAATCATCTTTTATGTTATTTATTTTCTTTGTCTTCATTAATAATGCTAAAATATAATCTTCAAATGATAGTTTTTCTATCCAATATGTAAATTCATGTTTTAGTAGTTGTTCTAGGCTCTGATATAATAGACCTTAGTGACTTTGAAAATAAAGATGATAATATGGTTGAAAATTATTATTGTGTCTTAATTACCACCCTCTGCTTTGAAAAAATTAATCTATTTGGTCTCAACTTTGAAATGTATGTTGTCGTCGATACAAAATACACAAAAAAAGTACAAAATATAATATAAACACTAAGCAATAATCATATCCACACAATTAAAAATAGAACTATTATTTCACAAAGATAGTCAATGAACTCTCTAACTACTAGAGGTATCAAACATGCTATGATGGACATTGCATGAAATGGCTATCTACGCCATGCCATGCCATGCCAACATGGCTAGAGTTTTGGTCAACCCATCACAACCTGACAATATGCCCTAATGAACTAGGCATGTCAGGTTGTGTTAGGTTAGATCTAGTCATTACAAGTTTGCCTTGGACTAGCAAGGCATAACCCCTATCCACTAGCTACGCCTAGTGCTAGTAAACTAGTGGCATTATGCACGTGGTTGTAGGCATAGTACATGGCTGGGGGGGGGGGGGTGTTGGGGCTAGATCTGGTGGCTAGCCCCAAAAATCATATTTAAAAAATCATAGGTGGCATGAAATATTTAAAAAATCATATTTTTAAAAATTAAAAAATGCACTGTAATGTAAATTAAAATGAAAAAAATCTATAAGATAATTAATCAATAAAAAAAGTGTAATCTACATCAACAAAATAAACACACATAAAAAATTATATGTTAGTCCTCTGAGTGATAGAGTCTAATATCCATGAATCCCAATCAATTTTTATCAGTATATGGATCAAATTATGATTGTTATGTCTGAATCTCAAGGTTGTGCTAACCTCAGTATCTTTGATGTAATCATATTTGTCATCATCAATTAGTATATTTTTCACTCAATCCTAAATACTTTATCTTTGAATCTTCATCGCATTTTAAGTATGAAAATACTTATGATATCTAGTGTCATAGTTTAGATATCCTACCTAAAATAACATTCACATCCATGTGAAAATAGACTCTAATGCTATGTTATACACTAGAAAAGTCAATAAATCATGTGTCATCTTTGATAGCATGAGAAATATGGATTCATATGATTTCCACTAACCCAGTATATTTAAATTATAATGTTATCATGCAATACGATTGAGTAGTAATCAGTATCCATGCACACAGATAACTTGTTCCTATTCGATGGTGATCTCTTTGTTTACCCCTTGTTAACTAAATAGAAAAGACATGTCCTTGAAATAGTGTTCATCTCCATATTCAGAATGTCACCATAACTATCATACCTAGTGTCATAATATATAAACATGATAAATAAATTTTTATGAATCTGGCCATTAGGTTCTTCAGTTTTGTTCATGGATGTGGATGTGCGTCTTAAAATATTTTTTACCTATTCCACCGTAAACTTTATGATCCAAATAGGTAGCCAAGTAATAAAGAGATGAATAAGACTAGTATTTTAAATACTTAGTTTCCATCTCAACAAACATGGTACTAAAATCATGATATACTTTATACATGCTAAAAATGTTGTTGTGTTGCGTGTCCACTTGAGTGCAATGTAAATTGTGGAAGTGTACACAGATAAATATATGTTTCTTAAAAACACTACAAAAAATCACCGAATTACCGACCAAATACTTGGTCGGTAAATCATTTAGCAACCATTTACTGACCAAAAAAATTAGTCACAATTTTGCTTGTCGCTAAATTTTTTTTCGACGAAAAAATAGTAGACTTACGGTAAATTATCGACCATTTATCAATCATTTGTCAATAATGATTTACTGACTAAATTCTGATAATTTATTGACCAAATAAATAATGTCGATACATGGTCTCCAAATGATCGGTAATTAATGTCATTTAAAGACCAATCACCGATAAATAATTACCGACTATATTCCGATCATTTACCGATAAATAATTTCCGATTAAATTCCAACCACTTTCTGACCAAAATAATTTGAGCGGTATATGATCACAAAACAATCAGTAAAGCCTAAAAAATTGCACCAAAAAATCGACCAAATTCTTTTGAAATTATTGGTCGGTAATTGATCTCCAAAAGGATTACCGACTGTTTGGTGGTCTTTTACTGACCATTGATAATAAAAAATTTTGGTCAGTTTGGTCGCAAATCAGTCCGTAATTACCGACCAATTTTTTTTAGTAGTAATTGTGTAGATACTACAGAAACTAGAATAAAAAAACACAAAAAAATAATCATTTTGCTTCCAGTTTTGATTCAATTCCTGCAGAAACATTTAAAGATAAAACAACAAAATAAAAATTTAAATAACTAAAGCAAACAACTATATATACTACATTTATATATTAAAAACATCAAGATAAAATAAAAATTTAAAATCCAAAATCAAAGTTAAAGTAATTAAAAAAAGAAATGTGTGTAATACACTAAATCATCCAACCTAGTTTTATAATTGTTAGGCTACGATGTTTTTGGTCCACACGGTGAGATGTTGGGTACTAGGGTAGAGTTGTCTGCTACTGCTAGTCCTGATGTGGTTGCTGTAGGTGCTGCTGTAGGTGATGGAGTAGATGCTGTAGCTGGAGCATTATGCAGAACAATCCGAGGTAGATCACCAGGGTTGAACTGTAGCTTCATAGTCTAGTCGTCTATACGAGTAGAATTATGATGTTAACAAACCGATGCCATAGACGAGTATCTTATCCTTGCCATCAACTACCGCATACATAATCTGATTCACATCAACAGATGGAGCTGATGAATGAGAACTACCTGTTACACTATCATAAGAACCTAAAGTAGATTAGGAATATGCTTGAGTCGTAGTAGCTAACAATTCCTCATATCTCGCCTAATAAAAATGTATGAAAAGTATTTCAATTTATATTCAAACAAAAAAAAAAGAAAAATTATAATTTTTTTATTTAAACTTATATTTGCTGCACGAGATCTCTGATCAACGAAAGTCTGATCATCTGAGCTTTCATGTGCATGTATCTGAATAAGCGAGGAGTATTATGCTTCTTACCCTCCTTACGTGTCTATAATTACACACAATACATACATTAATTATATTGAAATAAAATTTCTTATGAGAAATAAAATTTAGGCATAATTGAACATAATTCATAAAGTAATAAACATAAAAAGTATAAATTAGAAATAATACGAATGCTTGTTCATGTTCATGCATAGAGCGAGATCCACAAGTGTGTGAAGACATGCCACTACCCTCCCCAGCCTGCTTTGAGTGATGATTGCCACTCTATTTATCACACCTCTTTCTATAATTTGGATCTTCCCATTTGCTCCACCACTCTTCGAAAATATGATTTGGGACACTCAAATCTTTTTCCTTCTTCAGCCAATTATATTTGATCTCGTATATGGTGTCTTTATATCGACTGGCAGCATGTTTGTAGAACACACTTTTGACCAATTCCTTTGACTGTGTCCACCTGTAAACTTTCTAGAATTATAAATAAACAATTTTTAATTAGTGAACAAAAGAATAAATAAAAGATGTAAACAATTTTAGGTAGTAATATTTACCTTAAATTCTCTCTAAATCATTAATTAGTCTCTATGTGTGAGTGGCTTCCAATTATGTCCATTAGGTTTAAAGGACTTCCTAAAAATTATCCTCAGAACCCTAGAAATAGAACCAAATGGCTCTAAATTCATCCCGTAACATAAAATTTATTAACAATTAAGAAATAAATTAATAAATTGATAAATCATTTGTTAAGTTTTATTTCTTACAGATTATCAAATGTCAGATCAAAATGAGCAATAAGGGGAGTCTCGTCTGTAGGGTGCTCTGAGGAAGATTCCAACATTTTCATCCTCTCCCTCCTCTCACTCCCACGTCTATTGATCTTTCATCAAAATCTTAGGACCAATATGTGGATCAGTCAGCTGATGATACTGCTGTTGTACATTCACAAACCCTCTCTGTCTGATGTGGCATCTCATCCACCCATGACCCTCTACATATTTTGGGCATACCTAAGGCCGTGCTGCCTATACCATAACTCGTACGACCTTACAATGTGCTACCTCTACCTCATCCACGTGCCATACCTGTAAAAACACATAAGGCAGTGAAAATAAACAAGACTGAATAACAATTAAAATAACCTAAAACTCACTGTCTACTCATTCTCAACAAAATCATCCAAATCTTGTTTGTCTTCTTCTTCAGATGTAGTAACATCATTTTCTAACTCCTCTTCATCACTTGTTTCTTCCTCATAATAAATTAAATTTTTATCAAGATCTATATCCCCACTTGTATCCATCTCAGAAGATGCGACTAAAAGAACATATTTGTTCGCCACCACCACTTTAATTATAACATCATTGTCATCATTTTGAAAAGCTGGTTTTATGAAATCAGTACTTGGTGATGCGTGGATGAAAATTTTAGTCCTTGCTTTTATCTTACACACAGCTTTCCAATCCTTTCTTGGACTGGTCTGACCCGGATATTCACAATAATAAACATGTGATGCTTGTACTACAAAGATAAAATGTCATACTTGTTGAATCAATTTTATTGTGCACATCAATAAGTTTATATCGATGATGGACAACAATACCAATATGTGGTGTTGGATCGAACAATTCACATTTGAATAACATAGTTTTTTAAATCGGGAGGGCTTCAAATTCTTACTCTATCACTTCGACCAAAGTCCCGTAATAGTCACATTTTGTTTCATTATATACGGATCCTTTAATGTATACCTTCATATTGTCTATTTCCCGGTAGCTACCATACGATTTAATGTGAAATTTAAAACCATTCACATAGTAACCATTGTACGTTTTAACCTCTCTTAGTGGACCTCGTGCTATACTTTAAAGATAATGATTGAAAATTTTATTTGTATGCTTATGAACCTATAATCAAAATCAAGTAAATTGTTTCGATTACAATTAAAAATTTTTATTAGAATAATATAATTATTTTGTGATTTTTATTATAAGTGAACATATGTATTTTTCAAAAAATGATTGAAATTCTTTCTCCATCACGTCATTGATTAATTCTTCATTCATATTTGGAAACTCTTTGCATTTATATGTAACAAAATCACTAAAAAAAGAAATTAAAAATTATTGATACATTGATAGGAAATAGTAAATTATAATGTGTAATAGATATCATTTGACTAGTAGGAAATACTTACTCAATTTTTGGTTGAACCTCTGGACAATTCATTAGGCCATATAGATGAGCTATTGTATATTCATAGTCTGCTAGATATATTTTTCCTTCAGTACCAATTGCTTTACTCGGATGCTTGAAAATTTTAAACATATCATTATCAACATTGTCATAAAGATAAACCTTATTCTACTTTTCCGTAAGTGAAAGTGTTGAATCTCCTTCTTTGAAATAGAATGATGCGAATTTTGCAGCCTCATCCATAATATAACCTATTGATATAGAATTTTCAACCCGAGCCTAATTCATTATTGTGTGGTTTATTTGCCTCAAGTATCTACAAAAAGATTATTGAAATTTACAAGTCATTTTTGTGCATATATATATAGAAAAAGAATTGGAAAAGTGAATTAATATTACCTTTCTGGAAAATACATCTAACGATAATGGACAGGACCAGCAATCCTATCTTTGTAAGCCAAGTGCACTGGAAGATGTTCCATCGAGTCAAAAAAACTAGGAGGAAAGATTTTCTCAAGATTGCATAAGATAACTAGAATTTGTTCATCCATATTCCTTAACTCCTCATTAGTCAATGAAAAAAAAGTTAGTTGCTTGAAGAATAAAGAAATCTCAATTATCATCTCCCAAATTCTATTAGGCAAATATTCTCGAAGAGCAATTGGTAACAACCTTTGCATAAATACGTGATAATCATGACTCTTCATGCCAAACATCTTAAGTTTGTTCGCATCCACACATCTCCCTAGATTAGAAGCATACCCATCTAAAAATCTAAATTTTTTTACCCACTCTAACATAACCTTCTTTTGTGATTTATTCAGAACAAATGGAATATCGGGGTATTTATTGTAAATTAAGGATGACGACAATATTTATTCAGCTCATATCTTGACTTGTAAGTGTCCTTAGTTTTTTTTATAATGTTAAACACTGTATTGAAAATATTATTAAACACATTCTTCTCTATATTCATAACATCAAGATTGAGTCTAAGTAAGTGTTCATGCCAATAGGGCAAATCCAAAAAAATACTTCTCTTATTCCACCCACAAGTCTTAGATATAGCTGCATTCACAACCTCAGCTTCAACAAATATCACCTTTCTCAACCCTCTGTTATTCAATTCCAACAGAATATCATCCCCATATCTAATCCCCAATAATTTTTTAGTAACCTTTTTATTCTTAATAAAGTTTTTGGTGTTACGTGATAGAATGATTAATGGGCAAAAACTTCTAATAGTTGCCAATCATGACTATTTTCTACTCTTAATTAATCTAAAAGTGTCTGAATCTTCCATATAATGAGGACATGCCAACATACCAATTGTACTCCACCCAGACATCATAGAATATGTAAAAAAGTCATTTATAGTCCACATGAGGACAATGTGCATCTAAAAATTTTGTTGTTTGGAAATATCATAAGTTTGAACCCCAGCACCTCAAAGACTTTTCAACTCCGCTATTAATGGCCGCGAGAAAACATCTATCTTCCCCTTTGTATTCGTAGGCCCCGATACTAACATAATCAAAAACATAAATTCCTCCTTCATACATAAGTCTGGAGGCAAATTATATGGGGTCACCACCACAGACCACAAAGAATATTGCTATCCAAATTGACCAAACGGCTGAAAACCATCAACAAATGAACATAGCCTAACATTTCTAACTTTAGAAGGAAAATCAGTAAAATAATCATCAAAATATTTCTAAGCAGGGGCATCAGAAGGGTAACACATCTTATTGTCCTACATATGATGCTCTAAATGCTGCCTCATTTCATTATCTATTGTGGTTGTTGCATACAATCTATGCAACCTTGGTGTTAATGTAAAATAGTACATCTTCTTCCTTCAACTTACGTATATACAATCTATTTCTAGAACCCCTAACCTTTTGCTTGTACCGAGCATGCCCACATATTTTATAACTGTTAAGGTCATTGTCATCACCCTAGTATATTATACAGTTGTTCAAACAACAATGAATGACCTATATGGGTAATCCTAATCATCTAACTAACTTTTTCATGCTGTAGAAATCCAATAACATCACATTATCTTTTGGTAACAATTCTTTAATGAATTTAGACATATGATCATACCATGTCTGCGAACACCTGTGTCTGTACTTTATTTCTAACATTCTCATAGTTGTAGAAAGTTGAGTATGCTTAGAATTTTCCTCATATACAAGTTTATCTCCAGCTCGAATTCATGTCATAAAAATTTCTTGTTTCGACATTGGGTTCCTCATTCGGGTTGAATTCAGGACCCATAATATCAAAAACTATTTTATGGTATGTAGTGTGATTAATATTATCCGAGACCATCTGATCATTTTCACTTACTAACACCCATATTGAACTCGAACATCTCTGGTGGAATTGCTTCTCACCATGGTATATACAAACATAGTAATCCGCCACAAAACTATTTCTATACAAATGCATCTTCATAGTCTCAACATTAAAAAACTTTTTATTTTGATATTTAACTAAAGTGCATGGACGCATTATGTCTATACCACCATTCATACACTCAGGATGTCTCAGAGCAAACTTAACAAATTCATCAACTTTATCCCCCCATTCATTAGAGACCATTCAATTCACTATTCGACCCTTGTACATCTATTCATGATCATCTTCCATAACTAGTTAAAAAAATCATTTTATTTAACAAAAGCAATTATCTCTAATTATAGTTATATATAATTATATAGACATTTATTTAGATATACAAATATTTATATATAGTTATACACATAGTTTAAAACAATGTTGTATGTTGTTATACATGTAATTATAAATATAGTTACATGTAGTTATACATATATTTATACATGTAGGTTTATATATTTTTTCATTTAATTTTATATATTTCTACATTTAGTAATGTATAGGTATACATTACTATAATACTTTTTTATATACTACTAAATACAAATATATATTAAATATAAGATGCAAATTTAATATTAAAATATAATTATGCATAAAACTTTTAAAGTTATACACATAGTAAGATATAATTATTTATAGTTATATATTATTTTACATATAATATATATAGTTATATATAATAAAACAAAAAGTCATATATAGATATATCAATACAAGTTATTATTAGTGGTTATACATAAATATAAACAAACGTTATAAAAAAATATTTTGTTTTAATTATATTAATACATAAATGTATATACAGCTACAAATATAGTTATATATAATTATATAGACATTTATTTAGTTATAAAAATATTTATATATAGTTATACACATATAGTTTAACAAAATATTGTATGTTATACATTTAATTATAAATATTGTTACTTTTGATTATACATATAGTTACACATATAGTTAAACATATATTTATACATGTAGGGTTTATATATTTGTTAATTTAATTTTATATATTTATACATATAGTTATGTATAGGTATAGATATAGTAAAATACTTTTTTATATTTATACATATAGTTATATATATAGTTAATTTAATTTTATATATTTATACTATATACAAATATATATTAAATATAAGTTGTAAATTTAATATTTAAATATTATTATGCACAAAACAGTTAAAGTTATACACATAGTAAGATACAATTATTTATAGTTATAAATTATTTTACATATAATATATATAGTTATAAATAGTTATATATAATTAAACAAATCATTATATAAAGATATATTTATACATGTAGTGATAAGTAGTTATAAATAAATATATACAACATTATAAACAAATATTTTAATTTAATTATATGAATACATATATGTACATGTATAGTTACAGATATAGGTATATTTAACTATATAGAGTGTTACATATTTATACAGATATTTATATATAGTTATGCACGTATAATTATAAATATATATGTCGTTAAAGATATAATTATATTTAACATTTATAAAGGTATAAATATAGTAAAATATAATTATATATACTTAAATATAATTATACATATAGTTATACATTATTATATAATTACAGTTTAGTTATATAAAGTTATAATATAGTTCTAAAAGTAGTTAACTTTATTATAAATATAGTTATAAATACTTTTATATAAAATGACATATGATTATATAATTAAACACTTGCATCAATATAATATTTGTGAATAAAATATTTTTATAAATACTTTATTATAAATACTCTTATTATAGTTCTAAAAGTAGTTATAAATACTTTATTATAAAATATTATTATAAATGTTACTTAAATATTATTATATTTATATGTGCCACTTTTATAAATAATATATAGTATATGTATTACATTTATATAATCATTATAAATATTCTATATTTATATAAAAAATAGTATGTGATATAAATATTTATAATATTGTATAATCATTTAATATTACATAATTGTTATATAAGAAAATATATAAAAGGGTAGTTTAATGTAACTTTTGTATAGATATTTATAAACATTAATGCAAAATTATAAATATTTATATAAAAATTATATGTTTATATAAACATATCAATGTGTATTTATAATGTAAAATGTTTATATATATTAAAGTATATACATTTATTCATAATATCATTCAATTATATAAATGTATAAAAGTTTATATATACTGTTATAGACATTTAAGATTAACATAAATTAAAAGTTTAATTTAACATAAATCATAATATATATTAAAGTATTGACATTTATGCATAATTTCATATGATTATATAAATATAAACCATTAACATTAAGATTATTCGGATGCAAACATAATGTAATTGAAATCAAAATCACTAAAAACATAAAATATAAATAGTGGGTGAACAAATTTTAAAAAATGAAAAATTATAGTTTAATTAATTGTGACGAGTCAAAATAATGCTAGGTTAAATGAAATCGAAGCAAAAATTAAAAAATTAGGAGAAAAAAAAACCTAATACCCGAATATATTGACAAGTGAAATTCTGAATATCCATATATAATTCAGAGAGATTGAGATGTGTATAAGCAATTTGTAGGAGAAGAACAAAAAAAAACTTACATGTCAGAAAAAATATCACAATTTTTGCATTTCATGCTTACAATTGGCTCTGATTTAGAAAAATGACGAATTTTCGACGATTTAGGATTAAATGACTTAGCAAATGATTTTCAAATCAAAATATTAAAATAATGAATTGTCGACCAAAAGTATTGTCGGTAAATGGTCGGTGACAAAAAATCTATAAGTATCTGAAAATCTACTTTATCGACCAATTTTAATGATAATATATTTTTGGTCGTTAAATGATCGGTAATTAATCGTAAATTTTTATTAGCTGTTTCCATCCTAATTTACTGATCATTTTACGATCAAAAACATTTGGTCGGGAGTTTTGGTCAATATTCGATCATGAAAAGGTCAGTAATTACCGACCTAAATATTTGGTCGGTAATTATGGTCTTATAAATATATTGGTTCACCAATTAACCAACCATTTTCATTGTTATATATTTTTGGTTATTAAATGGTCGGTAATCTTTTAGTAATATTTTTTTTGCTATTTTTCTCCTAATTTATAGACCATATTTCCTACCAAATATATTTGGTCGGTAATATATGGTCGGTAATTTGGTCGAGAGTATTTTTCTCTGATGTACATCTTTGGAATTCTAAATTAGTCGTGATTTGGTCGGTAAATACCGACCTATATATTTGGTCGATAAATGATTGGTAAGTATAAAGATATAAATAATTTGAAAAAAACACACTACAAACCAATTATAGCAATAGATTGTTAAATGGTCGATAATATATTCGATAACCACTCTACATATCAATCTCCGACCAAAAATATTTTGGTCGATAATTATGGTCGGTATTTTGTCGCAAATTTGGTAGGTAGAATTTTTTTTTCGATACTCTTTTTTGGTTGTTAACTTGTCATTTTTTGGTCGGCAAATACCGACCAAATTTCTTGGTCGGTATTTTGGTCTATATTATCGTATTTTTAGTAGTAATATCATAAAAAATCTTCAAAAAATTTTAACTATCAAATTCATGTATATCTATTTAAATCATTAATAATAAGTTCTCCACTATTATTATTGACTTAGTCTTATATCACATATTGATCACCATCCATCTAGATGTCTCACATCCATGTTGCCTCACATCCATTTGAGTGCAATAAAATTCATGTCCCAACACACGAATCTAACTTCTGGTAGATATAATTGCAATGTTATCTTACATCCATTTAGAAGTTTTTCTTTTTTAGGCCCACTAACAAACATAGAGTATAAAACTCATGTTGATGTTAGATATTTTAAGGTATTTTGGTGAATTTCTTATAATTTTTAATATTGGGGACATCTTTAATTTTGGCTTGTACTATTAGATTAATTATATGATACATACACTTAACATGAAAACTATCAACCAACGACTCATCTCTAATGATTATAGTAAACATATTTATAACACTACCATTATTAGAAGAATTATTGAATATAATACAAAAAATTTTATTCTACAAGTTGTATTTCCTGAAGATGATTATCAGGCACTCATATATGATGGGACACCATCATGACAAGGGAGGATATTATGAAATATTGAAATTTTTTATTTAGTTTCTATTTAGAATAAATACATTGGGTGGGCAATGAGTTATGTGAATGACGTGTCATCATGATTATTTCAAATGTTGGATATCATGAACACCACTCCATTATATTTCATAAATTTATTAATTATTAATTATTTTTATATTTTAAAATATTTTATTATTTCATTCCTAATAGTAAACAAAGGAATTCTACGAAAAGAATAGTTGAACTAAGTTTGTATAATATTGACTACTCTAGGTATGATTTTTCAAAAATATAATCAGAAGACTCATTATAGTAATCAATTTATTTATGCATTCCTTACAAAACTCAATGTAGTAAATAAATGATATCAATGAGCCCAAAGTTGCTCAAACTTCAACGATCCTACAACTGAGTTGGGTTTGTCTAGAATTTAATTCACCATATTTTTGGTGCATTGATTGACAAGCCTTTTATGATGACAAAATGACACTATTACTCATTCACACACACACACACACACACACATATGTGTGTGTGTGTGTGTGTGTCGAATCTTTTTTTAGACTCTAAATAATTTTATTTTTAATTATATTAAAGTATATTCATACTACTAATACACTTATTTTTAGGGTTTTAAGGCAAATGGTCAGTTAATGGGAGAACCTAATTTTGGGATTGAACCTTTCAATTAGGTTATCATTATTATATAAGTCTATGTCTATTTTATTTTTATTAAATTTATTATCTGTCATTTTTAATGTGTGAGACTGGAATGGAAATAGAAAAATTAGAGGTCTATTTTTTATTTTTTTGCTTAATTTTTTTAATTTAGTTATTAATCTAAATATAATAAAATAATTAAAAGTAAATTATAATATGTAACTTATTTTTCAGTGTGAACTATATAGTTGACCCTTTGGATATTGCACCTTGTATTATTGAAACTTATAAATGATTATTCATTATGACAATAATTATATCAACAACTCTCTACTCTACAAAGTTAAAATTACAAAAAAAAACAATTATAAAAATAGCTCGATGTATATTTGAGAGCACTAAGAGAATAAGAGAATGAAAATAGTTTATAAATTAACTATGAAAATAAAATAAATAAATTTGGTATTCATAAAAATATTTTTGATTATAATTTTAATTTCTTTATTTTTTTATTAATTTATTAGACAAAAATCCAATAACCACCATATTTCTACCTTAGAGCCATCAGAAGCAATATGATGGCTCTCAGATGTGTTTTTTTTTTGTTTTTTATCTTTACATAACAATGACAATAATTGTCCTATCGTTGTCGATGTCAAGCCTAGAGAGGATGATAAAAAACTAAAATAAATGATAATGCTGTTTATTTTATCAATGGCTTATACACATCGGTGGTTTTTTTAAAAACTAGCCACATCATGCCATGTGCCATGCCATCAAGCCAACCACCCGGGCCATGCCTTGCCAGGCACAAGGCCCACAATGTGCTGACCCAGCATGACACATGTTGTGGCTCGGGCCAACATAACCATGGTCAAGGCATGGTTCTAGCCCATGTTGTGCAAGGCCTAACACAATCAAATCAGGTTGTGCCATGTGTTGTGCCCATGCCGCCATCCCACTTTACACCTCTAATTATTGCTCATGTTGAATTAATATGCTTGAACTTTAGGAAAGATAATGAAATTCTAGGATTGACTCACATCTTTGCGTGTGATAATATTTATTTTGTATTTGGTCAATATCATATTTAGTTATTAAACAAATGATAGATAAGTATAAAAATATTGGTGTGCCCTCTTGGAATACACGATGTCCATCAACCCTAGACAATCTTTACTAAGGATGATCCCATCGTAGTTGACCCCTCGGTATTTCAATACCTAAGCTTCATATTATTCTATATAAGTGTCATTCACATATTTACTCCTTTTATGTAATACATCAGCTATCATCGATGGTTATTTTGAAAATGTACTTCTATTCTCTAACCTCTAATTTTTTTAAAGATGCTAGTTAATGTGGTACTAAATGCATTTTTACTTTTGACTTTGTAAGTATTATACTCATGATAATTAACATATGTCTTTCTATAAATCTTATGCATATAAGTCATATAAGAGGGAATGACTTGCATGTATATTGTGATATATATGTCACTATCTATGACAACTGACACATGACTCTTACAGTATGGTGAAACTCATAGGTAAGATGTCCTACTTAACTTTTACATTATTTGAAAGTTAATTCTTTTAGAATGTATATAGTGGGTTGGTCTTAATTATGTTCGTGCTTTTGACTTTATAAGCATTGTACTTGAAATAATTAAACTCACCTCAACTTAGTATCTTTACTCATTGGTTTATCTCACTTATTAAGATTTAAAGAGCTATCACTTCCATTTTATCACATCATGTGAGTGTCTCTTACAACTTACACGTCACCATCAATCATGACCAATATACATAAACATACATATTTGTGAAAATCTTATATTTTGGTTCTAATTTGCATCTAATTCCATCAATAACCAAATATAAACATAAGCACATAAATAAGCTTATAAAATCATTAACTCATCAAGACACAAATATGTTCATCAACTTTAGATATCAATTTAGACAGAATTTTGAAAGGAAATAATAAAATGTGCTGAGAAACATCACATTGATTCAAGGGTTCCCAATGAATGCACAAATCAAAATCTAGATATAAAATCATAATTTCAATCAGGGATTGCTTATGTTCTCATTGAATTTGCCCTAAATGGGGGTTGAAATTGTGTCATCTTGGGTTCTTGGCGTATGTGGTACGTAGTTTTTTCCTTTTCTTTTTTTCTCTGGCCTTTTTTTATAAATCTTCAAAGTGTTATCTTTATACTTAAGAAATTCATGTGATAATTTAAGTTGGAAGTCATGAGATATACTTGAAGGCGTGACTTTATTATCTTTTTGAATTTTATCTAGATCATTTATGTAATGACACTAGGAGTGACTATAACTGATGTTTTTTAATTTATATAACATAAAATCATGCTACTAGAATTAACTAGAGGTATCAACCTGGCTGGGTGGCCTAGGTCCAACACGGCATGGTCTAGGACCATTCTGAAAACTGTCCCGGGCACACTCTCGGCATGGCTCGTGCCATGTCATGCTGAGGGTAATCGGACTACGTGCCATGCTAAGCATAATCCAGGTGCTCGGCACGTGGGCATGACATGTGGCGATGGGTAATGTGGTGATGGTGCGATGCCTAGTGGGCATGACATGTGGCGATGGGTAATGTGGTGATGGTGCGATGCCTAGTGGGCGACGCGACATGCCGAGAATGTCAGCAGGAGTGCCGACTCGGGTTTGGGGAGTGCCCATATTTCCAATTTCTACCAGCCTAGCCCGGCATGACATGCTATAGTGTTGTGCTCAGGCCTGTGCCGAGTGCACCCTCCATCCCAGTTGTACCGTGCCAGGCTGAGAAAATTCAGCCCGTGTGGCATGTCAGGCACGACACGAGGGCCTAGCACGGTGGCACGGCATGCGTGACCACGCACCTAGCATGGTCACGGTGAGCCGATGCCCAATAGGCGAGGCTAGCTGAGCTTCGAAAAGGCAAGGGCGGCACGGAGGCGCAGCGACGTGCCCTGAAACACTAATTTTTTTATAAAAATTAGGGTTTTGGTTTAACTCAAACCAGGCTGAAGTGGGACGAACCCAGGGAATTTTGTGCCGTGGGCCCATGCCTGGCCAGGCACGGAAGCATAGTCAGGCTGAAATGGGCCATGACGGGCCGGCCCGGCATGGCCCATTTGACACCTCTAGCAGAAACTAGCATGAAACCAACCTAATTTCTAGCGGTGGGCCATGTCGGGCCTACCCTCTAGTGAACCATGCTATGTTTAGCACATCACGCTAATAAGTGGGCCCATTAGAACTAGAAAAAAACGGGCCATGACAGCCTGGCATGGCCCGTTTGACACCTATAGAATCAACTACAACTTCGATCTTAGAATTTTGAGTAAATTATTATAATTGCTTGGATGGTAGCGACATAGACAACTACTCTATGTAACACAAAGTCATGGTGCTGGATAAGGTTATGAATTTGATGCTAGCTTTTTGAGCAAAGTGTTTTGGCACTGATATTACCATGATTGAGTCAATTACACAATATAACACAAAGACACGACACTGGAGTTGGTCATGACTTTAGTGTTTTATTTCGAAAATATAAAAACATGTCATTAGAAAATACAAAACTAGAGTACGTGCTCTCTAGAATGAAAAGTTACGGTGAAAAAATAATATCTTGACTCAAAATACTAAGTAGTTTAGCTTTGCATGTAATGAATTCCAACTTTAAAAATTGCCATGACTATTTATTTTAGTTGGCACTTGGCTGCTACAATAGAAAAAATAATGTGATGACCATTTATTTGTGTCATCAAGGTAATGTGATCATAACTCAAAGGAAATGTCATTGTCATGATAATTGTGTTGCACAATAAAATAATTATGTCAACTTCATGCTAGAGTAGTAGTATATAGAGAAGACCATGCAAATTTTTTTGTAGTGTTATGGCCAACAAGGGATGCCAAGACTACTCAGTAATTATTATGAAAGGTGTACCAAGGCCATGATGAATGAATTTTCATAATTCTCAATTATTTCTTTCTTAATTAAGACTTCACTCCACCAATCTACCAATTTCTCTCAAAATCATAAAGATTTCACTAATATTTTTCAAAATCACTCAAAATAATAATTTATAAAATCTTTCTAAAAAATACTAAAATAAGTACAAATACAGTAAGATAAAATTACCGAATGACCAAAAAAAAGTTGATACGTGGAATGCTAGACATACACTTATTAAAACCATAAATAATAAAAAGATCCACATGGTGGATGAGTATAAACCCTATGATGGGGTTTATAATGATAGTCATTCTTTCCAAAAAAAAAAAACTAGTTATTCAGGCATGGCTTTATAAAATGACATTGTAACTAATAACATATCTTATGAATAGGGTCATAAGAAAATATATTGTGCAAAAGAAATTTATAGTTCATTAATAAATACCCAAATGATTGTTATATGATTTACCACATCATTGAAGATCTAAGGTAGACTAGCATATTATGCCGAATAGTAAAAATATTTGGATCAATACATTTTTGTTTCATTATAGCATGACTCAAATGGCTTTATGGTCATATGACTAAAAAAAGAATATTGGGAACTTTTTTGTAACACCTTTTTATCATAAATTACAAAGGTAATATATAACATTTCTTTTTTATATTCATTCATAGATTCAATATGTTATATATATTTTTTGCATGTTTCTTTAAAACTAAATGAATATCTTTTTAATTTGTTAGAATATAATCCATCGTTAATATAAAAACTAGTTCTATTTGGTGGCATTATATTTACTCATTCAGAGTTTTCAATTAAATTTGATGTACTAGAGATGATATTTATATTTATATTTGTTACTATTAAAGTTTAAACATATTTTCTCTGAGGATTATATGTGTTATTGCATAGTCAACATGATGTATATTATTATCATTCATATTGAAATTCAATAATACACAACCTTAGATAAAGTTAAAAATATAAATAAGAAGTGACTATTCTTAATAACTCGCAATAACATACATAAAATTATTTAATATTTACATTTTTATCATCTATTAAGTAATTGAAATTATTATAAGGACCTTCGAAAAAATTAACATCAAAATAAGATAGGTATAGCCCATTTCCATTAGTAAACTAAGTTTTTTAATTTTTTTCTTTATCTTTTAATGATTTTTGACACAAAACTACTAGATGTTTGGTTGCATGACAAGTCGACAACTATGAGATCAACTTCATTCCATTCCACATTTATAATAAGTCTCTTCAAGAGCCTTGAGTATTTTTTTATGTATTTTATATATTTTCTTATTTTGTCTTACAATTATTCTGTTTCTAATAGGAAAATTGTCTTTCTTTTTAAATGAGTTAGAATGATAATCATTATAGTATCGGAAATTCTGCCCATGACTATAACCAGAAACCACATCAAGGGGGTTGAGACGATTAGTGATTAGTAAATCAGTTAGATGAGATTAGTGATTTTTCATCAAAAACTAATTATTTTGTTTAACTAATATGAGACATAATATTAACTCTAAAGATTTAGTAAATCAAAGCTTTCAAAATTAATGCCACATGAGCACATTTAAGCATAAACATATTGTGAATATTTTTTTCTCACATTTCTTCATTTGTGATTTTTTTTTTCCACACGACATTAATATGTAGCTTATTTTAAATAGAATATAGTTATGCTCATTGACTATTTTAAAAACTTGTAACCTCATATGCATCTAGTCACAACGATATTTTGATAAAATCGATCACAAATTGTTTGGTAGTAAAATCTATCTTTTAAGTTATTCCAAAGAGTTAAAGGATCTTTTGACAATAATATATTTATTTTTTAGATCCTCAAAATGATGATGCCTAAAAAATTAGTGTATTTATATAATTTGGTTGGGACTCTTCATTTTAATTTTTCATTATGTTGTATATGTAATTTATTTTTGGATAATCTATTTGTAAAACCAAATATTTCTGTTTCTATTTTAATATTTTAATGTAAGTGCATGAAATGAAATATAAAGAGGTCGGGGATGCAGTAGTACCACAATAAAGGAGGTCTCGCTGACCGGTTAAATGAACTGAGAGAATTTTTATTATAAAATATTTTGTAATTAATTAATTTCGGGTTACTGTTTTTAGACTTGGGAACTGTTCATCGCCTTCTTCCTCTCTTTTTGCGTGATTTATCACGACTGCTATGGGATGTATATTGTAAGACAATTTTGTTGGTTTAATCTGTAATGTATAAATATTTTCTGATGGATGTAGCTAGTTGTACTGAGTGACTAGCGAACAACATTATTCCTGGTGTTTTATTTCTCATTTTTGATTCTGTCATGGTTGGATTGCTGAATTGGATATATATTGATTGTTTATCTGTTATTCTTATTGTCTTCTATATCTTAATATCACCACCATAGAAGCGCAATTACCCAACACATTATTTCTCGATTCATGGATGTTAGGCATGCTTAAGTATCAAGGATACATGATTAGATAATGTTTACTAGAAAAATCAAGTATCACAAATTCAAATTTTATGAGATTTGATATTTTTGTAAACTTTTAATATATAAAAATTATAATAATTTAATCTTAAACTAGAGCAAAATCATGTTGATAAACTTATAACGTGTTATAAAATAATATGAAAAAATATAAGAATAAAAAAAATCATAACAAAATAAATAATAAAAGAGAAAAAAAAACTATCATAACAATAATGACAATCATAAATTGAATGATATGACTATCATAACAATGACTATAATATATTTAGGGTGAATTATGTTTTAGGGTGTTTTTTCATAAATTTTTAAGATTTAGAAACTAAACTTTTGATATTTTTAAAAAAGTCACAAAACTAAAAATAAATTAAAAATAAGTACATCCAAATTTATTATCCTCTCCCCTGCCCCTCTCCCCTCCCTCGCCCTCGCCACTAGCTTTAGCCCCTCCCTCGCCCTTGCCCCTGGCCCTCAACCTCGCCCCTCGTCCTCACCTTCGCCCACGCCCTAGCCCACGCCCTCCTCGCCCACGCCCTCGCCCCACGCCCTTGTCCCTCACCCGTCTCCCCTCGCCCGTTTCGTCTCGCCCGTCTCGTCTCGCCCGTCTCGTCTCGCCCGTCTCGTCTCGCCCGTCTCGTCTCGCCCGTCTCGTCTCGCCCGTCTCGTCTCGCCCGTCTCGTCTCGCCCGTCTCGTCTCGCCCGTCTCGTCTCGCCCGTCTCGTCTCGCCCGTCTCGTCTCGCCCGTCTCGTCTCGCCCGTCTCGTCTCGCCCGTCTCGTCTCGCCCGTCTCGTCTCGCCCGTCTCGTCTCGCCCGTCTCGTCTCGCCCGTCTCGTCTCGCCCGTCTCGTCTCGCCCGTCTCGTCTCGCCCGTCTCGTCTCGCCCGTCTCGTCTCGCCCGTCTCGTCTCGCCCGTCTCGTCTCGCCCGTCTCGTCTCGCCCGTCTCGTCTCGCCCGTCTCGTCTCGCCCGTCTCGTCTCGCCCTTATGCCCTCACCTATCGCCCCTCTCCCCACCCTCTTCTCGCGCTCATCTCCACAAGCTCATTCATGGACCAGTCTCGAGCTCTTGATTGAACTCCTCGAGCTAGAAGGAGCTCTACCAAGAGCGCCATCGAGCTTGTCATTCGAGCTCCCAGAGCTCGACGAAGCTCTCGGTCGAGCTCCGGGAGTCCGAGGAAGATGACGGTTCCTGGAGCTCGAAGGAGCTCTCGGTCGAACTCCGGGAATCCGAGGAGGATGACGCTAAGTTCCAGGAGCTCGAAGGAGCTCTCGGTCGAGCTCCAAGAGCACGACCATGAGCTCTAGAAGATTGATGGGGCTCGTAGGAGCTCCATTGAGATCAATGTGAGAGGATGAGTGTAGTTTTAAGATAAAAGTAATAAAATGTCCTAAATTTAAATATTTTAATATTTTGGTGTTTTTTTTGAAACTAAAAAAGATAAGTTTCAGATTATTAAATTATTCTAGGGGAATATATCAAAACATAATTCTGCCATATATTAATAATAACTATCATAACAATGATTATCATAAAACATGTTCATAAAATTATAAAATAAATTTATAAGGAATACTGAATGATGTGATATCAATTTTTAAATACATATATTTATAAAAAATATTAGTCAAATCCTGTCATTACAAAATTTGAGTCTAAAAAAGAGGAACTGATTCGTCGCTTTGCAGTTGCAGCCCTAGGTAAATTAAAACTAAATTGTTTTTTAATTTAATAGAACAAATTCGCTAGAAAATGATTGGGCAGAGTAAAAACTAAAAAAGGCAACACGCCGCAGATTTCCTTCTGTGTCTCCTTCTAGAAAGGCTATCACCCCAGATTCTTGTCTGGCACCAGCTTCCCATTACGAATATAAATAAGCACGCTTTTCCTTCCACCGTTACTCCTACAGTGACACATAAATATCAGAACTAACTTCTCGTGTTATAGATATCGAAGAAAATCATAAGTAGTTTTGAATCGAATCATCGGTTTCGGCGAGGTAAGTTCCATGCATTCTTCTCCTAATTGGTTTACTATTTGCTGTTTCCGCCAGCGAAATATCCATATGCCTGCTCGTTTTGTTTAATGTATGCTTATCTTCTACGTGTGAAATGATGTTTCAGTTCTTCTACTCGGCAGCAACGTAAATGACACTCTCTTTTGAAATCTCTAGGAATATCATTTTAATAATTCAATATTTTGTTTATTTTACTTCGAAATAGATTCATAGTTGTTATTGTATATTTCTGTTTCCCAAGTATTTTTAATTGCTGTTTACGTTATTTCTAACTCATTGTTTTATTTTAGCCAAAAAATTATTGTTGAAGGTCCCAAAATTAAAATATTTTTAAAAAGTATTTTTAAAAATTATAATATAAAGTCCAAAAACTAAAATACATATACATATACATATACATATATATACATATACATATATATACACACACTAATATAACCTATATAAAATGACATCTATATATGTATTATTAAAATAAATATCTATATATGTTTAATATATATATATATATATATATATACATACATACTTATATATATATACATACTTATATAACCTAGATAGAATGATATCTATACATGTATAATTAAAAACATATGCAGATATGGTTTTAAACTAGATAGATATATATATATAATGTCATATATATATATATATATAGTTTTTAACTATAAAAATGGTAAATGTAGTTTTAAAATATATGTTTAAACCTATTAAAGATGTTATATATCATTATATGTATTATATAATGATTTATACACACAACCACACACATATATTTTTATATTTAGTTTGTGTATATTTCTACTTCAATAGTATTTTGAAAACACTATTCACATATGAAGAGTGTTTTCTAAAACACTATTCACATATGAAGAGTGTCTTCTAAAACACTATTCACATTTGAAGAGTGTTTTTGAAAAACAATGTTTATGTTTGAAGAGTATTTTTCAAAAACACTATTCATAAGGTGAAAATAATTTTTTTTAAATATAAAAAAGGTAATTTTTGAATTTACATATAGATCAAAACTTTTTTTTTTAGTTTTGGGACATTTTTTTATAATTTTTTGGAAATTTAGATTTTTTTTAAAATAAGTTTGGATTTGGAAACATAGAATATAATTTTTTTTTATTTTAAAATTATTTTTGTTCAAAAAGTAATTTTAGATATATTTTATAAATATTATCTTGTATTTGTTTCTACTCAACCTATTGGTGTGATACATACTACTATATCACATTCCAAACACAATGATAATTAGTAAAAATTTAAGGCGTAATTGTGTTTTAGTGAGTCAAATACAAAATATTTTAAAAAAATAAAACTTTTAAAAATAATTTAAAAAGTATCAAAATGTAAAATAATTGTATATTGGTGATTGAAAAATGAAAACTTGATTTTGCCCCCCAACTACTACATCAAAAAATAAAAAAATAATAAATATTTTTATTAATTTTATGAATCATGATGAATAAATTAATGTCAAAAGTGGGATTCGAACTAACATGTTTCACATCACAAAAAATTGTTTAACCACTCAGCTACACAAAATAAATTGAATATGTTCTAAATATATATATATTTATTAAGTATTTATATTTATTTAAACATAAACATATATAAATATATAAATATATAAACACATATATATAACTATATAAATAACCACACACACACACACACACATATATATATAAATACTTATAAATATATATGAATATATAAGCATATAAATATACATAAATATGTATATATATATATTATGTTCATCTATTTATATATGTTTATTTTTGTATATTTATATATATTTATGTTTATATATTTATATATGTTATGTTATATATATTTATATATTTGTGTTTATGTTTAAATATATACAAATGCAAATAAATTTATATATATATAAATATTTTTGGAACATTTATTATTTGTTTTATAATTGGTTTTATAATGTAAATTATGTTGGTTTGAATCCTATATGTGATGTTGACTAAAGTAGTTCAACTCAAAACTTTAGTTAAATGTTTTATTATTTTTTTATCTGCTGGAGTGGTAATTGGGGCAACATTGTTTTTTTGATTTTTAGTGTACCCAACATAATTGTTTTGTTTTTTGCTATATTTTTTTAATTTTTTTCGAATTTTTTATATATATTTTATGTTTGGTGCACCAAAACAAAAATTTTAAAAAATTTAATATAATATTTGAATAGTGACCTAAATATAAATGAGACTTTTTGATAAAAAATTTAAATTTATTTTAATAAAATTTTAATTTTATGTGGAGTATTGTGTGACGGTGGAGAATATTTTGAGAATTGTCGTGGTGAATTTAATTTTATGTTAATTTTTGTGAATTATTTTTCTAATAATGCACAAAACATGAAAATTTAAAATTTTAGATCTATTTGTTTAATCTTTTTTGTACTTAGTATTAACTAGTCTATGAGATTGTCAATTTTATTATTTTATGTTATTCTTAGATTTATTTAAGTACAATGTAATAAAATTTATTAATGCACTAGAATATTTGAGTATTGTCAAATTTATTAATGTTTTAATATTAATGTACAATGTAATAAATTTTATTAAAAATAATGTCTAAGCGCCAAAAAAAATTATTTATATTTTCATCTTCTTTTTTAAATTTCTAATAAAAATATATACAAAATATACAATATTTATATTTTAAGTCCCTAAAATAGAAAACTATCTATTTTTTTGATTTTTGGCAAGTATTTTTATAATAGTCTAAATCAAAAAACTATGGTTTTCAAAAAATTATGATATCCATGATTTTTGAAAAATTGATGTAAAAAATAAATAAAACATTATTTTGAGAAAACCATGGTTTTTGTTTTTCAAAAAAAATGAAAAGTGATTTTTGTTTATGAAACCACTTTTCATTTTATAAAAAATGGGTTCCTAGTGTTTTTTTTATATATATATATATATATATATATATATATATATATTTGTGTGTATCTATATATATATGAACCTATACATATATTTATATATAAGCTTATATCCTATAACTCATAGACATGCACAAACATTTCTATATATGTGTGTAGGTTATAAGAATATATATAAGTGTGTATATACATATATATATTCATTTTAAACCTATATAGCATGTAAAAAATTATATAAATTAATATACATCCATATATAGCATGTAAATACTTATATAAATTTATATACATCCAATAAACCACTTTTCGAAAACAAAAAACAGTTTTGAAAATGAAAATTGCTTTCCATTATTAAAAAGTAAAACTAAAAACCATCATTTCTCACGTTTTGTTTTTTTAAATTGTAGTTTTCTAAAAATTGCGGATTTCCATAAACTATGGTTTTTCAAAAATCATGATTTTTTTATTTGGACTGTTTTAGAAAAATTGTCCAAAATAAAATAAAACGGACATTTTTCTGATTTTGGGGACAAATTGTAAATATTTTATATTTTGAGTATATTTTTATAAAAAATTTTAAAAAGGAAATCAAAACATAAATTTTTTCATTTTGAGACATCTATACATAATTTTTCTTAAATTTGTTGTTGTTGTATTACAATGAAATTTTTTTATAAAAATTTTGTTTTTTGTTTTTTTTTAATCAATTTTTCAAAATTTATTTTTAACTAAATGTTCAAGTTAATTAAAATATGTAGATTAAAATTATAAAATAAAAAATAAGTCCTATTTAAGATTTTTATCCTAGCAAAAATTATAATTTAAAATTAACCAAAAATTATTTAGCCAAATATTTAAGTTATGCCTTGACAAAAAAAGAATAAATATTATTATGTCGATAGATTTTTTTGTCGAGATCTCAAAATCCCAACCAAAATATGCAAATTAGAAAGCTTGAAATGACACGACTTGCCTCCATAAGTCGTGTTGTGGATTGATGGGGTTGCCCGTGTGTTTCCCAAGTCATGTTGTGGATTGCTTATGCATACTCAGGCATGAGGTTAAGGGATTTTATGAAATTGCAATTTTTTTTATTTAGTTTCTAGTTAAAATCAATAAAGTGGGTGATAATGCATATGAATATTTAGTCATATGACTAGTCTAAATGTTTGACGTCATTTAGATTAGTCAATTTTGTGTTCAAAGTTTGTAATTATTAATTATTTTTTATTTTATAATTATTACTTCATTCTTATGGGTCATCCTTAGGATCTTATAATAGGAGAGCTAGAAATATTTTTATTTATAAAGAACTAGTCTAGACTTATTCATATTTTTCCTTATAAACTTATGATCATAAGTAAAAGAGGTTGTTAAACTTGAAATTAATCCAAATTTGATGATATTATCATTTAATTAGATTTGAATGAGATTTAATATACTATATTTTTTTCTATATTATTCGACTTATCTTATAAGGTGTATAGTTCAATTAGTATTTTTACTAGTATATAATTTTTTATAATATATATATATATATATATATATATATATTATGTCGAATCTTATTCAATGTTTTTAGATTTTTTTGGTCAGATTATCATTATCAAAATTTATATCTATCTCATTTTCATAATATTTATTAATAATTTTCTTTTTTAAATTTTAGAGAATTTTAAAGGAGAGATTATTTTTTATTTCTAAAATTATGTTGGAAAAAAATAATTGAAAAAAAATTGTGTATCTTATACAATTTTAGACTCGAATTCAAAGTTGAAAAATCTCAAGTCAGCACTCATAAGATTCACTTTCAAGTATTGATCTATATGATTATATTTATAATATATCAAAATAAATATTTAAAAATGTAATTAACAATATTATATGTAATTTAAAGAATTTTGATGAATAAAGAATTAGAGAAAAAATGCTTTACAATCTAATTGTGAAAAAATATAAATTTAAAATTCTTATTTATAGATAATTTTTAAATTAAAATAATATACATTTAAAAGTTTTTTATTAATTTTTTATAGAAATCTAATTATTGACTTTTTCATTTTTTTCTCCTTATTTAAATTTTATTTTTTATTATAAAATTAATTTGACTTCGATATGATAGTGACATGCATCTTAGGCATTATCAATTGTTAGAGGCTAGTTGTTGCAAAGGTTAATCTTTTTTTAAAATGAGGCACATGCATAGAGGACATCCCATGGGCTTGTGTTGTTCATGCTGAATACTTGAGGTAGTGCCTTGTGTTGGTAAATATGCTATTTTGTTTAGCTCGACACAACACTGGACATCCCATGGGCTAACATGCATAGAGGACCGGCATGACTTTTGCTCGTGTCATGCTCGGCATAACTTTTTTGGGTTGTCCATTGGGTTGAGCTCTCGTCCACTCAATTTATTGGTCAACTATCTTGGATTGAGGTGTCAAATGAGCCGTGCCGACATGACCTAATTTTTTGTGGCTTAGTTGGGATACTGTGTCATGCTTGATGTGTTTGCCCTTAGTTAAATTAAATTATTTAAATTTTTATTTTTATTATGTAATATGATGAAGTAGTAATTAATATCTAAGTACTGAGATAATTCGCTCATATTCGATAAATTACTTTATTATTTATCTTTACTTAATCAAATAAAAAATTATTATCTTTAAATATGATATCTATGTTTGCACTCAGTTTTTTTATAATTACTATTATATCTAGTGTCGTAATATATAAATATATTATTTAATCTTTCATGAATTTAACCATCATGTTCTTATTTTTCTGTTTGGCTAAGGCATATGGATATGTATGCTAAAATATTTTTATCCCTTTTATTTAATCTTATGATTCGTATATGTAGTCAAGTAATAAAGAGATGAAATAGAAGATTAATATTTTAAATATTTAATTTTCATTTTAATTATCATTATACTAAATTTAGGGTGTCCTATATTTGCAAAATATGTCACTAATATTGTACATGCACCTAAGCATAATGTAGGTGATAAGAGTTTATACATATGAAAGCATATACAACATATCATAAAAAAATAGTTAAAATTTTAAAATTAAAATTCTAGTATTATAGTTTGAATTGATAATAATAAGTTTGTCATTTTTATTATTAAAATAGTTGGATATTACATATTGATAGTTAACACATGACTCTAATGTCAAGTAGGTATTACTCTAATGATATTTATGTCTCGTATCTATTTAAAATTTTTTTTAAATACGTTGATAAATAAAGTGTTACTTTTGTTTTCTACTAGGCATCCTAAAGTATTTTAGTGAATATTTTATTTTTTCTAATGCGAGGGTAATAAATTTCTCTTGCTTGTGCTATCAGAATAATTATATGAGATATATATCTAAAGTGAAAAATTTTACTCAATGATTTATTTTTAATGGTTTTGACAAACATATTAATAGTGACATCGTTATTTGCAAATTTATCGTATATAATTTTAAAAATTTTATTTTGAGTGTATTATTTTCTACAACTTTTTATTATACGCTCATATATGATAGAGCCATTATGAGTTTGCATGATCTCAAGAAATCATAAATTTTTTTTTAGCTTTCACCTAGAATCTACGTAGGGGGTGGTAAGGCATGTAAATGATGCATGATCATGATTAGTCTAGAAATTAGATATCTTGGATATTATTCTACTATATATTTTTAAATTTGTTAAATAATAATTATTTTTTAATTTATAATGTCTTATTAAGTTATTTTTATTAATTGATTTGTGAATTTTATGATAAGCAAGTTGGAAGTAGGTCTACATAATACTGATTATTCTAAGATTTTTCGTAAATTTAATTGAAAGATCTATGATAATATTTAATTTGATCATGTATTCCTTTCCAAAGTCATTGCCATAAATGAAGATGATCAATAAAGTTGAAGTTGACCCAACTTCAAAGACCTTGCTGTTCAGTTGGATTTACTTGAGATTTAATATATTATATTTTTTGATATATTTATCATAATGTTTCTTAATATAACTAGTGCAGACTACCAGTAGTACTCTTATATGTATATGTTTTTATAATATATATATACATTATGCTGATTTTTTTTTGATATTCTTAATTTTTTATTAAAATTATATTAGAGTAAATTTATGTTTTGAGATTTCGTTATTTTTAGATTTTTTAGGTAAATAGGTTAAGATCATTGAAGAAGATTTAGTTTTGTCCTTAAACTTTTTGGTTGAATTATTATTATTATTATTATCTATAACAATATCAAAATCATTATAATTAAAAATATTATTTGTCATTATATTATTTTATTATTATTATAATTTTTTTAAAAAATTATAAATTACAATTTTTATTAAATTTAAAATAAATTGATAAATAAAAATTAAATGTCTTAACTTTATGTGTGCAACAGTTCACATCTTTTTTCTGAATTAGTCTCTTGTTGCCTTGCAGATTTGCATTTACATATTATAGCTAAGTTGGATGTAGGAGTTAGGATTTAGCTTAGGACTTGGGAGCAATTAGTAAGTCTTAAGCAGAACAAAACTAGTCTAGTGCCATAGCAGACAATAGAGGGATAAAAAGAAAACCAGTGGAAAAGAGAAAAGAAGAAATGAGAGAATAAAAGAAATGAGAGGAGAGGAAATAAGAGAAGAGGAGAGGAAATGAGAGTAGAGAAGAGGAGAGAAGAGGAGAAGAAAGAAGAGGAGAGGGAAAGAGAGAAGATGAGAGGAGAGGAGAGAAAAGAAAAGGAGAGAAGAGGAGCGAAGATGAGAGGAGAGGAAAGAAAAAGAGATAAGAGGAAAGGAGATGAGAATAAATGAAATTGTTTGAATCTTAGAAAAATTTAATTCTAAATTTATATAATCTTTTTTAATTAAAAATATATATTTTTTAACTTATAAATTTATATTAGGCATGATTCTGACAACAATTAGATTTTTGCCCAATAGTCATCTGAAGCTAATTTGGTGGCCACAAAAAATAAAATAATTTTTTTTATTTTTTTTATTGGCAATGACATCTACAAGGCAATGCATGTCGTCCTTATTGAGGTATGAATTCATGCTTGCGTGGACCATGCCAATGTGTCATGCACACTTATTGTGCCTGACCCAATATGAGGCACAGTTGGACCTGACTCAACACTTCATGAGCCATGCTACGGGATGGCACAACTATTTTAGGATGTGTCTTGTGTAGTGCCCGGGCTGATTGATCCACTTAATACTAATTTTGGAACAAAATAAATCATAGCAAATAATATTTTAAAAAATCAAGAGATAAAATATAAATAAAGAGTGATAAGGAATGCATGAGGTTGTAATTTTGTTTACTACATTAACATCAATATGGTTTTTTTATAAAAAATCAAAAATGAAATATGTTGCATAGTAGATTAGCTAGCTATGTCAAATATAATGAAGTAAATGAATGCTATCAATATTTTTACTTATAAAAAAAAATTAATGAATGCTTTTAAGATTATGAATAGCTAGCTACTAGAATATTTTTTGAATTAATAAATTTTATTTATTTTTTATATTCTAAAATTATTTAATTATTTTGTATTTTTCTTAATTTTTAATGTCCATAATGCAACTAAAACATGCTTGACATTTAAAAATTTAGTTCTAGATTTGAAATGATTTTTGATAAAAATTTCAAATCTTGCATGTAATATAGCAAAGTATATGCTACTAACAAATTTTTAAAATTTTGGAAATTTACAATGTCAATAAATAAATATTTTATGAAATATACAATATAAATATATGAATAATCTTGTATAGATTTAGTATAATCATGATTTGGGTAATGAAAAATATTATCTCAAGAGATAATGTTGAGGTAGAGTATTTGATGATGATGATGAAAGTCATCTGTGTGATACTTAGGATTAGATATCTATTTAAGAAGATTGTGTACTCACTTTTATTTCTCTGTACTTTCAACTATGATAATCAGGTTGTGAGACATGTAATGCCTAATCTGATATTTTACCAATAAGTAAAGTACATATAAATATAATTGAATTATTATTTTTTGTAAAAAGATTCATGACGATACTAACAATTATTAATATTCTTTGTGATAGATTAGCTAGTCAATATTTTTACAAGGACTTTAAACTGGCCTTAGCTCAATAATTTTTTTTTAAGTTTAATATTCTAAATATTTATACACCAAATTGAGGGGGATGAGTTTTACAGTCAATTAATTTTTTATTTTATTTTATTTATGTTATATTTTATCGATGAAAGCATCTAATGTGTTGGTTTTGTTAATCAAAGTTATGGTTATATATTGTTATAAAAATAAAATACACAATAATAATTTAAAAATAGAAAATATAATTCTAAAATAATAAAATAAATAAGATAATAAATGAAATATAAGTTAAGAGGAATTTAGAATTGATATGATTTATAATGGAGGAGAAATCTTTTTTTATAGAAAAAAAATTAAAATCTCAAATGGATTTTCGTTGTGGGCACAGTGATTTTTCACCCACCCACTTTTAAATGTTTACTTTGACGTTATACTTTCTCTTTTGAAATTCATATTCTTGACTTATCAATTATATGCTTGTTCAAGTTCTTCTTAAGCCATAAGATTCTACACTATCCAAACTCGTAAGTGTTGATATGTTTAGTCATGATATTCGCTAGGTTCTCATCAGTTTGAGTCTTTTACATATATGTATATATTTTATTTTTTTTGTACAAAGTGATATGGTATTTTGATATATTTTATTTTTGAGTAGAATGTCAAATTTTTTGCCAAGTGTAGAGTGCTATGATTATCACATAATAAAATTATTTTATTGTGTTTAAATTCTTTTAAAATCATATGCAACTAGATTATATATTTACTGGTTAGTGTAGTTGTAATATATTCTGCCTTTGTCGTATAAGTAGACTTAATATATTATAGATTTGAAATTTAACTTATAGCTCTTTTAGTAAGAGTAAAAATATAACTTGTGGTAGATTTATTATCATCAATATCATTGACATAATTTGTATTAATATAGTTTCTGATAATAAGGTTCGAACCTCTATACCACAATATAATATTCTTTGTTAGGATTTATCATGAATTGGTAAACATCTTTTATTGTTTGCGTAATATCTAGTTTTGTACAAATTATAGTGAATATAAAATGGCCCACTATTGATACGTATAATACTCAAGATATCTTTTTTTTATACTAGGACACATACTTGAGGATAACTTATTAACAAGAAGTAGGGTAGAAATTGACTTAACATTTTGTATGTTGAAGTATCGTAAGATCTTATTAATATAGTTATCTTAAGAGAGCCAAATCTTCTTGTTTTGGCAAATTTACATTCTTAGATATTTATTTGTCAGTCTCAAGTTCTTTATATCAAACTTACTAGTCGATAATGTTTTTAAGTTTTAAATTTAATATATGTTGAGGCTTGCTACTAACATATTATTCACGTACAATAATAGAATGATTAAATTATTTTTATCTTAAAATATCTAGTAGAATGTACAATAGTTTAAAATGATATTTATTATACTCAAAGTTAATGATAATGAAATCAAATTTTTTATATTAATATCCTGGTGCCTATTTGAGATTGTATAGAAATTTACTCAACTTGAAAATTAAGTTATTTTTGCTTGTTTCAATAAAATTGTTTAGTTGGAGCATATGATTTTATTTTTCAAGTTTTTCATGAAAAAATTTAGTATTGACATTCAATTATTTCAAATCTAAATCAAACATAACACCAAAATTATCACAACTCTGATTATTGTAAGATGAATCATTGAAAAAAAAATCTCATTAAAGTAGATGCATTCTTTTGGAGCATATTCATTTATTATCAATTTTGCATGATGCCGTTCTACTTGATTATTATTATTATTATAGTTGTTTTGTAGATTTATTTATTTATATGATTTTTCTTTCAAGTGGTATTGATATTAGCTTACAAGTCTTATTTTTGTCTAGAATTATAATTTTTTCTTCTATTGTTATTATTTGGAAAGTTATATTTGAGTTACTCGTAGCTTCATGAAATATTAATGATTCTCCATCATTGTTAGAAAATAATATGTAATATTATTCTCTTTAATATACTATGAGTGTTAAGTTGGTTATTCGAGTGTTAAGTTCTCCTTACTATAGCATCATTATTAGAAAAATATAATCTTTTTAATATACTCAAAGATATATTTGAGTTATTGTACCTCGTTTTGTGGTACTTGTTCCATACATATTAGAGTTTCTTGTATCATATTATTTTTTATTTATATGGTTGTAGTATTTGTTTTTTTTAAATGTGCTATTTATTTATATATTCTCTGTAGTTAATTTTTTATAAAGATTATATTTTTACTGATAATTATCTTGTGGGTGGTGAGAACTTATTAGCGATATTCCTTTACTTTTTTAGTATATCCTAAGAATATATATATTTTAGATTTTGGGTCTAACTTATTATTTCTTGGGTATTATATATTACTTAAGTAAGATATTTAAAAAAATATAAAATAAATAATCTATTGACTTATAAGTTCACATCTCCATTGACTTTTTTAAATCAATTGTAGATGATGATGGATTCATCTCATGACTTGTGGTATTAGATGCTTTTGCTCAAAAAGAATTTGGTAGACTTCATTCATTAATATTGCTTTCATCTATTTTATAAGGGTTTTATTCATTTGTTTAGCCATTTTATTTTTTTGTGTGACATGTATGTGATTGTAAATTATTGTTTGATATCTTTCTTTTATAAAAAGCAAGAAATTTGTAATCTGTATACTCTCTTTCATTATTCATTTTCAAATATTTAATTTTTTTATCAAATTGAACTTTTATTTGTGCTTTACAGTCTTTAAAAATTAAAAATGTATCTGATTTTTTCTTGATTAGATATACTCAATATTTCATTGAGTAATTATTAATGAAAGTCAAAAAATACTTTATTCCTCATTTGTACATTTTTGATGATTTTTATACATTAGAGTGAATCAAGTTTAAAATACATTTATTCCTATTAACTTATTTATTAAATACCAATCAATACTTGTTATTTGTAAGTTATAATATAATGCGCACAAAAAGATAGGTATATTGATTCGAGTTATAGAAATAATTTTTATTAAAGAAAATTTTTAATTCTTAATTTGATATGTAGCCAAATTTGAAATATTATATCATTATTGACTCTTATTTTTATTAATTATTGTAATATATGTATTTATTTTTATGTTAATTTTTTTTAAGTATGAATTAATTTGTCATAAATTTTTTTCCTTAATTAATTACAGTATACCTCTCACAATTATTATTTTCTCATTCTCAATGTAGGTTTTTCATTCAAGATTATCTATTTGTCTCATATACAATAATTTTTTTAAGTCTTTCACATATCATATCTTTTTAATGCTATGAATCAAATCATTAAATTTTTTTATTTTGATAATATTCATATTAATAATGCTTAAAACATGATCATCATTTATGTGTATAAAACCTCTTGAGATTATTTTATATTTGTGAAATTATTCTCTTCGAGATATTATGTACCACAAAGCTCATGGATTTAGTAATAAGACATTATCAAATTGATTTTTACTTTTAATTATTGTTAGTCTTATAAGATATTGGTATCATTGTAGATACTTGTTATATTCTATTGAGTGTTTGATGATTCATTGTTCTCATTTTTTTATACTAATGATCTATTTTGAAATATATTTTCTTGAAGTAGTTGTAGTACTTAATATATTTCATATTTTTTGATTTTGATCTATTATGATTCTGACTCCCACTGAAAATATGTTATGTTGACCTTTCTTATATTATCGTCAAAATTTTTGCTTGCTGTGAACTTATATATTTGTCTTGTTTTGTTTTTGTATTTACTTTTTTATTGTAAGATGAAAACTGCAATATCATTGAAAATTATATTATTCACAAGGACTTTGTTCGTCATATTGATGATGTGTTGATTATATGAATCAGATAGACTTTTAAATAAAATTTTAGCATATTTAATTTCTTTTATTTTATGATTGAATATATTAAGTTAAAAAAATAGAGTATTTATGCTATTAATATGATCAATCACTATAGTGAATTTTATGTACCATAATGCTCTTGGATTTAGTAATCAGACATTACCAAATTGATTTCTACTTTTAATTATTGTTATTGTCTTATAAGATATTGATATCATCATAGATACTTATTATATTCGATTGATTGTTTGATGATTCAATGTTCTCATTTTTTTTATACTAAAAATTTATTTTGAAATATTTTTTCTTGATATAGTTGTAGTACTTAATATATTTTATATTTTTTGATTTTGATCTATCATAATTTTAACTCTCACTGAAAATATGCTATGTTGACCTTTCTCGTATTAACATCAAAATTTCTGCTTGATGTGAACTTATGTATTTGCCTTTTTTGTTTTTGTATTTGCTTTTTTATTGTAAGATAACTGTAATATCATTGAAAATTATATTATTCACAAGGACTTTGTTCATCATATTGATAATGATTTGATCATATGAATCAGATATATTTTTAAGCAAAATTTCAACATGCTTAACTTCTCTATTTTATGACTGAACATAGTAAGTTAAAAAAATAGAGTATTTATGGTATTAATATGATCAATTACTATAGTGAACTTTATCTTTCAAAAAGTACAAAGTCTACTCCTTAAGAAAATTTTGTTATAAAGTGATTTTGTCGCATTTAATCTTACGAGAATATATCATATTTTATTTGTTGTATTCTTTTTTGTTACATTGGATATTATTTTATTAGCTAGTGTCAAATATTGATAATTATATCACTGTCTATCTCATTCCACCTTTCTTTAGTAATTTTGGTAAATTTTTTTCTAATTGTAACTAAGTAATTATTCTTCTTTAACATTGTCTTGATTTTTATTTTTAAATAAAAATTTATTAAATTTTTATATTTTAAATTTATTACTATTTGTTTTATTTTTATAGTGAATAATATATGAGAATAATGATAACTATTTTTATTAATATATCAAGAAAGTTTTTAGGTAAGTAGATAGATCATAATACAATCTTAAAAGCTATAGACCTTGTTCTTATTATCCTTTTAACAGAATTTTTCTAGACATGTATTAATCATAAAAGATATTATTTTAAATATAATCTTTAATATTACTGTTATAAAAATAAAACTCACATTAAATATTTTATCATAAAAAGTTTACCACTAAGATAATAAAATATACGAGATAATAAATAAAATACAAGCTAAAAGAGATTTGAAATTTAGATGATTTATAATAAAAAAGAATAATTTTTTATAAGAAAAAATGAAAATCCCAAATAACTTTTTGATGTGAGCAAGATGACATTTTATCTATCTACTTTTAAATGCATATAATGATGTTGCATATATTTATAATGTCACTTGTGCACATTTTTTTTGTATTATTGAATGATTTTTGATTAATGAGTTTTTCATTTTACTATGATTTTTAATGGTTTATGATAATGCTGACTTATGTATTCATTGCCTTGTCACATGGATGGATGGAAAATGTACTGCACTATAAAATAGAGTAAGGCTTAGTAGCTGAAGCAAGTCATCAATAAATTAAGTGGTTGCTATCATTTATTAGCTTTTTAAAAAACAATCATTTCAATTATTGTTTGGCATTATCTTTTTCTATATGTTGTGTTATTGCATTTTCTAAAGTTATTCAAAATGACACCTACATCAAATATCCATGTGGAGTTATATATTTTACCATATTATGAAAATTGTTGATTTTATTATGGTGTAATGAGCTTTATGAAGTTGTAGTGTGATTAGTTTTGTGAAAATTATTCACTTTCATCAATATCATGTTTTATAAAGCTATTATTATTGTTTTAGTATGGTTAGCATGACTAACAATCACAAGAGAGTTGTTGGATATCCAATCAATTACATGTTAATCTGTTTCTATCAGAGTTTGATTTGTTGGACAAAAGAGTTTTTACAAGTTTTATTTGAATTTCATAAGGTTGTTGGTTTAGATGAGCGGATAATTATTGATGCTCATTTTTTGGTTCATGTTTTATAGACGTTGACAAGAGTACCTTGTGAGTGATTGCTTCTTGTAGGTACCACGTGAAGATTTATGATAATTTATTTTTGGTCAAGTCAAAGCTCATATATTCAAATATAAATAATATTATTTTTATTAATTATAAGATGTATAAATTAGGAAAATACTCAAAAGCTTTATATCTGACACATAATGATATATTTTATTACCCTTCTTCATTTTGTTCACAATCATATATGAAATCTTTATTAGAGTTGAATTTATGTTGATTTTTGATATTTTATTATGTTTAATATTGGATTTTTTTTTGTAATAGAATAACATAATTTAAATTATAATAAATTGTTTTCATTTTTTCTATTAAAAATTTATAAAAACATAAGTTTGATATGATATTTAGTTTTTTGGAAGTCATAATATTTTTGAATATTGATAAGGTGAGCTAATTATTTTTATGAAAATTATGAAATGATTTATCATACTTAGGCAAAAAGTTGATTGTTAAAAAGAAGAATATGTATGTGATTGAATAATATAAGACATTTTTGGTATATAAAAATATTCTTAAATATTTTTGGAGAAATATAATTTTAATTATAAATTATTTGATTTACTGGATGTTCTTATTTATCTTTCTAGGTACTTGGTATTCAAAAGAGTTATATATATTATTTTTCTGAGGTTCGGAGAAATTGTGTAGTAGGATACCTGAGTTTAAATTATTTTATTAAGAATTCGTCTTCAAATGTTAAATCATTTTCAATTGGAGCATTATGTAAAGTTCTAATTGTGTGTGATCTTGTTCTCATTGCTACCTTTGAGCTTATTGAAGTACTATTTCATCATTATTTATATAGAAGCCTCCATGCAATTGAATGGACTTGAAAATGTTTTTTGTGGGATATTCTAGAGTGAAATCATATGATATTCATGTCGTATAGGATAATTCATGATATTATCTAACATAGAGTTGCTTAAAATCTTTCTTGTAGAAATACGAGTCTGAAACCTTGGTTGCCTTGATTTGTATGTGTAGATGTAAAAAGGTTGTACTTATTGTTTTTAGCAGAGTTGTTTTCACAATTAGTTGACTTAGTAGAGTAGACTGATTTGGGCATTCTAATTTTTTATGCTAAAAACTAAGAAGATATTTCACTTGCATATGATATTTTGGGTATTTTTTTATTCATTTTATCAATATTCATTTTATATTCTTAATTTATTTGATTGTGGTGGAATTCTATTGTCACTACTAGTAGAGTCATCTTTCCTCCATAATAGTCCTTATCAGATTCGTCTTTACTAACATCTGATATGGTAGAGTAGATTGATTCGAAACTTGCAATCATTCATTATAATACAAAGGAGATATTTTACATGATTATATAATATGATGTAAGTTATGTTGGATAAAGTTTGTGTTTTCATTGTAAAAATTTTAACAAAATTTATGTGATCGATTACTTGATAGACAAAAGTTACACATTGTAAAAATGTGTTCATTGTAAAAATTGAATTTGATAGACAAAATTTACATATTCTTGTTAGTAATTAAAATATAATAAATGAGAATGCTTTCATTTGATTCTATTTTGGGGAGGAGGTTTATATAGAGGCAACATAACTTTTGTCTGTATCAAGAATAAGAGAATTTTAGGAAGTGATCACGAACATATTATTTATGCAGATATTTTTACTTTTTAGATATTCCTAAATATATTTCTTTTGAATTCTATTATTTGCATTATAAGGTGTGTGTGATCATGAACATATTATTTATGCTAATATTATTAATCAGATATTTTCACTTTTTAGATTTTCTTATATAAGTCTTTTTGGATTTTATTCTTTGCCTTTTTAAAGTGTGATTACATAAATACTAATATACTTGATCTCATACGAATTTTTAAGTTAAATATATTTGAATAAGAATAATATTAAGATAATTTATTATTTAAGAAATATTTGTGTTGCATATATTTGTTGGAGATCATTCCATGATACGATAAAAGATATTTTCGTCCAAAGATGATAGGTCTTGGGTTTGAGACTCATTAGATATCGTTTCTCTATTTTTTAGTGATAATATTATTGATATATTAATATTTCCCAAATTTAATGCTAAAGTAGAAACTTTATGCATTGTATACAATTTTTTATCTCTTTCATTTTTTGCATTTTTAAACATTTAAAAAATATGTGCAAACATGCTATTCTTTCAACATAAGCTTAAGATTTCCTATAATGATCATGGTTACACTCATTGATTGTGTATTTGGATTCTAATAGAATATCTGACATGATTGAGAAATAATGAATTATATGATTTTGTATTTTTTTAGAGTTAATTTTTTTTCTTGAAAATGTAATAGTTTAATTGATCACAATAGCCATATCGGATAAATAATTGTAATATAAAACTATGATATTGGTTTTCATAGGATTTTGTGAGTTAGTCATTTACTTGTAATTTTTTTATATTTAGAGATTTATTATACTATCTTTTGATAATTAAATGATATGATATTACTTTCAATTTGATTTTTTATTAACATACAATATATTGAGTTTGACTATTATTTTATCAAGGAAAAAATTTATGATGATTTGATTTATAAAGCATATTTTATTATCTTAGATTTACTAGTTGGCATGTTAATGAATATTTTTGAGAGATCATATATTTCTATTTTCTTCTGAGTATGATTTTTTTGAAATATGGTGTTACTATCAACTTGACCCTAGGATGCAAGCATGACTATCTTTATTTTTGCATTTAGAGGTATAGTCAATGAGGATCAAACTCGTGCCCCAAGAAAACATGAATCCAACAATCCCACCAATTAGATTGCTCATATTGTGAGTTTTCTTTGAATATGGTTTGAGAGATATATGTGCACATTTGTTTTAGGTTGGTGTTGAGATTAATTGGTCGACATGTTTTTAGAGTTAAAGGTTTACATATAAATAATTTCATGTTGTACTATATTGATAATGATTTGTGTATCTTTACCTTTCATATGATTGTATTCAAAGACTTTAAAATACTCTAACAAAAGATTAGAAAAATAAAATGAATATGGTTTGAGAGATGGTTTGAGAGATATATGTGCACATTTGTTTTAGGTTGGTTTTGAGATTAATTGGTCGACATGTTTTTGGAGTTAAAGGTTTACATATAAATAATTTCATGTTGTACTATATTGATAATGATTTGTGTATCTTTACCTTTCATATGATTGTATTCAAAGACTTTAAAATATTCTAACAAAAGATTAGAAAAATAAAATGAATATGATTTGAGAGATATATGTGCACATTTGTTTTAGGTTGGTGTTGAGATTAATTGGTGGACATGTTTTTAGAGTTAAATGTTTACATATAAATAATTTTATGTTGTAGTATATTGATAATGATTTGTGTATTTTTACTTTTCATATGATCGTATTCAAAGACTTTAAAATACTCTAACAAAAGATTAAAAAAATAAAATGAATCTTGACAAATTTTAACAAAATTATTAAAAAAGTCTAATTCAAATGAGAAGTAAACCAATAATTACGAAGTTATAATTTAAATCTTATTTCAAAATCTTATTGAGAAATGATCAAGCTTTATGGTAGACCAATAGGCTAGATATGAAATTCTTGTCTTCTTGGAAATTGTGAGTTTGATCTCTATAAGTTATAACCAATCGTTGGGACATGAAATCTTGCTTCCTAAGGTATAGGTTAATTGTCTTATGGGTTGTGCCCAATTGGGCTCAATGATACCACCATGTTAAAAAAATATTATTGAGAAATAAAGAAAATAATTAAATGTGAAAGTTTTCATTTGCATAGGCATGCTGTGCTGGGCTATCATGACTGATTTTTTTGTGACCTACAGGGCCATTGTGGTTGAGCCTAACTTAGCATTGGTTTAGTTTGGGTTGTGCCCAATCATGCCTGGTTGCTTGGTCAGCATGATCGAGCCTAACCTAGCATTGGTTCAGTTTAGGCTAGCTAGGGTTTGATCCAGGCGATCTTAAGTCAAGTCCAAGCTAGCCAAGTTTGGTCACCTAGGTTGAAATTAGCTTGTATAGGTTGGCATGCTGGATTGTGCCGTGCTGCTTATTTCGTAGCATGTGGGCAAACACCCTTAGCCATGCTGTAAAGAATAAGTTGCAAAAACAATGTCTACCAGGACATATGAAACCTGAAAGAAACATCATATTTCCAATGTTAATTTCTTCGACATGAATTTTTGAGCTAAAAAAGACCTGAAATGAGCTCATATCATTTAAATCTTAACATTGATGTTATCTTAATTCTAGTTCTTTATATGTTTTTTCGACTTATTTTAAATTTGTATTTGTTTATTGCATTTTTGTGTAATGATAGTTTTCATGCTATATTATATATAAAAAAATATTCTTGATTATCATGACGTTATCTTACATTACATTACTTTATTGCGAATGGATTTTATTAATACTCTGAAATTGACTTTCATGACACATTTAGTCTCGTGGTTAAACCTATGATTATCCATGTAATTTTTGTCATTGCTTTATCTTATGGTTAGTCTATTTGTTTATTAGATATTAATAATGTCTTCCTTCATGATATATTATCTGAAGAAATATTTATGCAGCAATCTTATGGATTCACTAATACTACAAGTCCAAGCTATGTGTGTCATCTTTTTAATGTCATCTATTGTCTCAAATAATATTCTCGTGCGTGACACAATGAATTAAAATGATTTCTATTGTTATCCATCTATTGTCAATTCAAAGAGTAACACATCATTATTTATTTACAATAACTTCATTGTCACTATTTATTTCATGCATGTCGATAATCTCATCATCACCAGTAATGATACATATTTTCTTGACCATTTTTTTTATTCATTGGTTCTTAGATTTTTCTTAAAAGATCTTTGTGGCCTATATATTTTTCTTGATATTGAGGTAATTATTTCTTTGGATTATTTTTCTCTCAACATAAATATATTCGTGATCTTTTAGTCAAAAACCAACATGACTGGTTCTAAAACGTATACTACGTCAATGTCTTCTTCCTAGCCTCTACAACTTCATGATGCCTTTGTGCTTACAAATGCTACACATTACCATCAAGTTGTTGGAGTTCTTCAATACTTATTCCTCACTTGGATGGATGAGTCATTTGCTGTTAACAACTTGACTCGTTTAATGTATGCTTCTATTGACATGCATTAGATGTTGCCAAATGTGTGCTCCATTTTTTCAATGTGATTTTGCATCATGATTTATTTATTAAGCATGATCAACCACTTTATCTTATTGTCTTTAGCAATACTGATTAAGCGGATAACTATGATGATCTCACATTTACTTCAATTTACATAGTCTATCTTAAGAGCAATTTTTTTTTTTGCTTTTTTCATAAGCACAAGATAGTTGCTATATCTTCCATGGAGGGTAAGTATCACTATCTTGCCTCATGTGTTGTTGAAATTCTTTGCATTAACAACTCTTTGCACAAGTTTCATGTTCTATGTTCTTCTCCTCCACAACTATTCTGTGATAACATCAGTGCTGCATCTCTTTTCGTCAATCTTATCTTTCATTCTTGTATGAAACACATTGTGCTTGATTAAAATTTTGTTCATGATCATATTACTCAAGACTCTTTTGTTGTTTCTCATGTTTCCTCTAAGGATTAACTTGCTGATTCTCTTACAAGGCTGTTTGCTACTTTGCTGCTCTAACAGTTATGTTCCAAACATGGTGTTTCCAATGGGAACACTGTCTTGTGATGGCATAATAAAGTTGTTCTATCTTTTCTGTCATTTGACTCTCAAATAGAAACCATGCATTCATTAAGCTTGGTTGATAACTCACACAAGAATATTTTAAAAGGTGTTACATAAAACCTATCTATGTTTTTCCTTGTAAATAGCAATAATCAAAATTACTTATGCTATTTATTGTATTTGTTCATTGCAGTTAGAAATAATCCAATATTATTTCAGTATGTCTTTACTTTACATATCCTACAAAGCTTACACGAGGATCTTCTTGCTTCCTCGCTTTTTTCCAAAGTTGTCCCTCTTTTGTTTTTTTTTTTTGAATCGATTTGTGTTGTTGAATAAAGGACGCCCGAACGGCTTCTCATGATTCCATTTTTGTCCTGTAATGTCCTTGTCTATTGTCATGTTTCAATAGAGTTTTGTTGACTCATTGCAGGTGCCTCGCTTGCCCTCATGTTTAGAAAAAAAAGAGTTTTCACTGTCCAAAAATAACATATACATCATAAACTTTTTACTTTACCTTTTTTCTGTGTCACTCAGTTCTTATTCATTTGTTATTTGCTGTTTCCTTTCATCTATCGCATGTGTAAGTATAAATTGGCTTTAGAATTATGTGTTGGACTACAAGTTTATTGTGCTGCTAGAGTTTTATGATGTTGTGCTCTTATATTTGAAATTGCAATTTCTCATCTTCATGATTTTCGGATCTTGGGCTTAACTTTTGGATTTTTGTGCTATCTATTCACTTGGGTAGGCATAAATATTGGAAAATTTGGCGTGTTTGGTATATGCTCCTTGATATCTATAGTCATTTTAAAACAAATGCAGGATCCATCATTGTTCTGAAGTATTTTGAACCTTTTGACATTGAGAAGCAAAAGTTAGGTTCTGAATTGAGCTTATGCCTGGAAACAAGTACATTGGTAATTCAAACATATATCCAGGTCGTGTTGAACGGCTCCTTCGGGAAAGAGAGCTAAGAAGAAGTAGCAAAGCTCTTAATTCTAATGAAGTATTTGATAACAATAAAGGAATAGGGCTAAATCAGCGCGTTGAAAGTGGTAGCTTGAACAATTCCCATATTGAGGAATTTTTAGATGGTGCTGCAGCAGCAGATATCAGAGCTCCTGCTGGTGGATATGAAAGGAGGGGCCGGAGGCCTTTGAAACAGAGGCTATTAGTAGTTGCCAATAGGTTGCCTGTTTCTGCAGTTAGAAGAGGTGAAGATTCATGGTCATTGGAGATCAGTGCAGGAGGCTTAGTCAGTGCTCTTTTAGGTACTCGGTTTAGCATGTGTGTGTTTTGTTTTATAATTACTTATATTTTCAGCTTGGGCTCTAACTTGCTAATGGATATTTTGATGCCTTTTTCAAAGGTGTGAAAGAGGTAGAGGCCAGATGGATTGGTTGGGCAGGCGTTAATGTTCCAGATGAAGTCGGCCAGCAAGCACTTACTAAAGCTTTGGCAGAAAAGGTAACATATTATGTGTGGATTTTTGTTTTTCATGGCATGGTTCTTAAGAAAAAAATTGGACAGGTTTCTTTTCTTATAACGTGCAAGATAGATAACTAGGGATGTGGTACCATTGCAAAATAAAAAGTATGCTACTATTTAATGTAGTTATTTGTATTGATTTTTATATCATTGGTTATGTTGTTACAATTGAATTTATCAAAATTAAATGGTAATAGTCTACATGTCAAGGTCATATAATTGAATTTTATTAAAATACTAACTCATATTTGTCATCCCTAATGCTTAGATTCATGCTTGAAGTGGGATTTGAGTGAGTTATATATCTTGAAAAGTTGAGGTAATAAGTATGAGGTGTGAGAGGGATTAATATCATGATAGTTTTATTATCGAATATCAGAGATATTGTGTATGATGAGTTTCAATCCCTTGACTTATCACTTTTGAACGAAGATACTTGCCGTTGTTTTAAAGCATAATTAAATCTTACTTCGAAGACCTAATTTGTTTAAGTTAGAAAGTTTTTATTGTGTTTCATAATATTTTACTGAAAGATATTGTAGATCTATGATGGTTTGCAATGTGGAATGAATGTTCTAGAGATTTCTCATTGCTCTTTATGTGCTATAGTTGTCATATGACTATACTCTTATGTTCATCTCTTTACTTTATATATTCTAGCGGTGCATACCAGTTTTCCTTGATGAGGAGATTGTTCATCAATATTACAATGGCTATTGCAATAACATATTGTGGCCTCTATTCCACTATCTTGGTCTTCCCCAAGAAGATAGATTGGCAACCACTAGAAGTTTTCAGTCTCAATTTGCTGCATACAAGAAAGCTAATCAGATGTTTGCAAAAGTGGTGAATGAACACTATGAAGAGGGTGATGTTGTATGGTGCCATGATTACCATTTGATGTTTCTTCCAAAATGTTTGAAAGAATATAATAGTCAGATGAAAGTTGGATGGTTTCTCCACACTCCATTTCCTTCTTCTGAAATTCACAGAACACTTCCATCTCGATCTGAGCTACTGCGTTCAGTTCTTGCTGCTGATTTAGCTGGGTGAGCATGTTTTTAATGTAAATCCATTTTCTATTGTTACACTTGTTTTGTCTCCCATGACATTCAATTGCTATAAACAAGAAGTTTCATTGTTGAATTTATTGAAATACAAATTGTATAAATAATAATGAAATATAACTTAGATTAGAATACTCTTATGTTTCTAATACTTGATCACATAAAATATATAACAACAATGATTATAAATAAAAATGCAATTGATAATGTGAATACATCTAAATCTCTAATACTAGTGTAGATATATCACACATAACCAACATGGAGAATAGATAAAAAAGTCTTTCAAGCCATTTGTAAATGATTTTATTAGCTATTTTTTTGCATGTACATAAGAAGTGTTGTACCCAGTGCACAATATTTTTACATATTGTGGGGTGTGAAAGATTAATATCTCCATAAACTTATCCTTGAATATTAGAGAGATTGATTTTAATGAGTCATTTCTACAATCTTTTACTATTAGAGAGACTTAGTCTAATGAGTCTTGAATTTGATTCTTACTATTACTGAATAAAAATGTTTGTCATCGCACTAAGATATAACTCTGATATGTATATAAAATTATTCTCTTGAAAGACTTAATTTATGATGCGTGATGTAGTCTGATCATTGAAATGAAGAGTAATAATGTGTCATTTCGTGATCAAAATTAGCTTACAAGTAGTGTTTGTGATCTTATATTTTGTTTTATGTAATGTTGTAAGATTGATTAATGAAAACATATTTTTTTTGATAAATTTTATGGATATAATTGTGGTAATTTAACTTGTTTTGGAAAAACTAATTAATCTAGATTTCTCATTGCTCATAAAAAATGTGTCATGTCTTATTTATGTGTTCGGATACATATGTGAAAAATTTTATCAATATGAATTTGTGTATGAGATTTCACAAAATAACTATTTATCTTGAAAACATATGTAATATTAGATATAAAACTTTAAGATTGTTAAACATATTATAATTGTTTTTTTGTCATGATAAGTAAGTTATGTATGTCTTTAAATTAAAATGAAATTGTTAGATGAATTTAAATTCTAAAATATATGACACATTTTTATTATAAAAAGATAATTGTCACAAAATCATATTCTCTTAATTTTAAGAAAGTATTTGACATTTTAAAAATTATCTAATTTATGAGATTTTCCTCATTATTATCAATAATAATATTTTTATTTGAAAATATTAGCAATATAATGATAATGCTTAAGACTACGTGAGAAAAAAATCTCAAAAAGATATATTTTATAAGTTCAATTGCTATTTATGAATTGATATGGTATATTCTTGATTTTTGGGACTTAATAGCTTATTTATATAATATACCAATAAAAATTTTGATTGATAATGATGAATTGATAAAGCAATCACTTGTGAGATGTTTTAATTTAAAATTAAGCAATCTTGACCATTGCAAATAATTCTTAATAATCCATGTCATATGTGTTGGCAAAGTATCTTGTTATATTTTTATTCTAAAGATGATTTATTTTTTAATAATTAGCAATTTTTATGCTTAACATTGCCAGGAGCTTATCAGCTTTCTCAATGATGTTGAAACAATATCATGAGCCTCATTTTTATTAACGATGTGAATTTCATCCAATATAATATGTAATCATCTCAAAAGTAAAATTTTATAATATTGCATTGTCAATTGTAAGGAAAATTAATATAAAATTTACATAATTGAGAACTAAAATTATTGTCATAGTTTGTGATTCTCACTATTTTATATTTCATCATGTTTCAACTCCAAGTAAAATTTAGGTATAAAATTGAGATCAAGATAACTCATTCATGAATAAAAATAAAAATGTTCTTAAAAATGAATAAATTATTGTCATTTACTCTAAGTATTGAGCTCTTCTTTTGGTTCTCTATCAAATAATATAACTTCTATATGTTTGTTACTACTTATTAGATTAGTTTGGATGTCATGCATGACATGCTATCCATGAGTTTTTTTATCCTCATGGATAGACATCTTTTCATGGCTCAATTGAAGTTCTTCCTATTTTACATCAAACATATGTTGTGATGGTGTTAGGTGGATAGACATGTCTCTTGGTATTGGCATAACTAATCTTCATTATATTTTTATGAATTAGTATTCAATGTCATAATTCGCTAAATATTTCAAAAAATATATATCTTATATGAGATTGTTAGTTTAGCATATGCTCGATGGTTAGTAATTATAGGTCTTACTTAGTGCATAAGACCTTTCTTAGTATGAAGTTTGAAAGAGATTAATATATAGATAACTTTAGATTTGAAAATTGAAGAGGTTATGTCTGATGAGTGTTGAACTTGAGCTTTATCATTTTTAGGCATAGACATTTGCAATCCTACTAAGATATGATTTTTAATATATGTATGTGACATAGGAATTTCTCTTGTGATCAATTATTCGTTAAGTCTTTTGTAGAATATTTGGGCATTAGCTTCACAAGATTGTTTTGAGGGAAGGGGATATGCATTCCTTTTGGCTTGCTGTGTTGTAGAATTCTTCCTTATTGGCTCTTGAATGGATAATGTTTTTTGTTCTTCCTAAATTGCTGTTTTTATAATGAGAGGGTGTGTGAATGGGGATTACTGATTTTGCTTTCTTTGTCTAGGGTTACCCTAGGAGAGTAGGACTCTCGAATTTCCTTCCACTTGATATATTTTCTTTCAAAAAATTCTAATCAACATTTTTCTTTTTTTCTTCTTCAACATAGATTTCTTAAAATTTCTTGTTTGTTCCTTCTATAACAGAATGCCTAATAATATCTTGGTATTATTCTCGTATAAATATCTTTAATTTTGGAGTTTTTATGATATCCTGTGTAATTATTTGAAATATTACACGAAGAATTTGCTTGGTGATCATTGAAATCATAATTTCTCTGTGAACTTATTTTGGATTTTTTGGTGTAGATTCCACAACTATGACTATGCCAGACATTTTGTTAGTGCTTGCACTCGTATTCTTGGGCTAGAAGGAACGCCTGAAGGGGTTGAGGATCAAGGGAAGTTGACTAGAGTTGCTGCGGTATGTTGGGTGATACTTATCTTTCATTAACATTTAAGTGTTTTAACTTATGTTGCTAACAAAATTCAGTTTCTGTTTATTGTGTTCTTGCAAATTCAGTTCCCTATTGGCATAGACTCAGATCGGTTTACAAGAGCTCTTGGGGTTCCACAAGTTCAAGAACACATTAAAGAATTGAAGGAAAGATTTTCTGGCAGAAAGGTTACAGTTTTACTTCTTTGTCTCTCTAATCTTATTTACTTCCATTATCCACACATATCCCTGTTTTGGTGATGTAAAAAAAGCTTGTTTTTGTCTTATTTTTTTTCAATGGCAATTAATATTAGATTGAAGGCCTGCACGTCAACATACAACATAGATGCTAACAATTGTAGCTATCTACTTTGCCAATTGCCTTGGTTATGAAAATAGATATATTGTTAGATGTCATTAACTTTTGATATATTTTTTGATTCTTCATTTTTGTCCTCATATGTTTGTATCAGTAATCAATACCTTTATTTTCAAAATTGTTTTTTTTTCATGGTTACCAATTTGCCAATTTAAGTTTTGGTCCTTTAATAATCTTTGATATTTGTCCTCATAATCAAATACCGTTATTATGCTTTAAATTGTTCTAAATTTGCCAACTTCTAATTTTTTTCAGCATTTCTTGTGCTTGTTATTCACTTCTTGAGTTTTATGTTTAATTGGACAGGTAATGTTGGGTGTTGATCGCCTTGATATGATCAAGGGAATTCCACAAAAGATACTTGCATTTGAAAAGTTTCTTGAGGAGAATCCTTTATGGCGTGATAAAGTTGTTCTGCTGCAAATTGCTGTGCCAACCAGGACTGATGTCCCTGAATGTCTGTCTTTTAAGTTGGCTTCCTTTTCTTTTGTTTGCAATGCTGCTTATTTTGTTTGTTATACTCGAAAAAAGTTTGTCAACATAGGCAAATCAAATGTCTATATAAACACGGCAAACTATAATGTACTTTGGAAATGCTTATATAATGTGCTTAATGAATTGAGGCAATCTACATGGTGGCTGATTATGGCAATAAGTTATAAACTATAATATTCTTTCTCAAACTAGTGCATGAAGATAAAAACATTAAGTTTGAAAAAAAGAATAGTAAGTTGTGCTCTCTAGAAGCTCTTTGTAAAAATATTTGTTGGCTTTGGCTAATCTCTCATGAGAACATAGACTATAACATAATTTTTTTTGCTATCATATGCTTATTGTAATTTATGTGCCTTTTTCCCTAATTATCATAACAGAGAGTTGGGGAAAGAAAATGCTTACTTTATCTACTCAAATAAATAATGTTGTAGATATTAAATTAAAAATATCTAATAGGTAAAGACTCGTCATAGATATTCATCATCTTAAATCTTATTTTTGTATTGGCTATTCAAAATAATCTCTCTTATTTTATTAAAGGTTTTGTCATAGAATACAAATATTTGTCATAAATATTTTCTCGATGTAAGTTGGTATATAACTCAAATATAAATACTCGTCCAATAGCAGATTCATGTGATCGGTATGAATAATCTCTACCCTAGAAGATTTCTTCACATACCTTAGTTTGAGGAGCTACCTCGGTGAACACGTTGAAAAAAAATAAGAAATGACTTGCTATACTATTATATAAATTATATTTGGTTCGTGATAGACAATTAATTTTTGCTACGACTTTACTATAAGCCTTTACATACCTTAGTTTGAAGACTACCTTGGTGAACTCATTGAAAGAAATTATAAAATGACTTGCTATACTAATATATAAATTATATTTGGTTCGGTGATAGACAAATAATTAATCTTTGCTACGATTTTACTGTAAGTCATTGAATCAATTCGATAAGTTATACTAAATAAGAAATTAATTCATGACTTGCTATACTAATACATTGTATTTCACAAATGACTTGCTATACTATTATATAAATTATATTTGGTTCGGTGATAGACAAATAATTAATATTTGCTACGACTTTACTATAAGTCTTTACATACTTTAGTTTGAGGAGCTACCTTGGTGAACTCATTGAAACGAAATTATTAAATGACTTGTTATATTATTATATAAATTATATTTGGTTCGGTGATAAACTAATAATTAATCTTTGCTATAATTTTACTGTAAGTCATTGAATCAATTTGATAAGTTATACCAAATAAGGAATCAATTCATGTCTCAATTTGAATATTTATTGGAATATATCTCATAAAGTTAATACATTGTATTTCACAATTGACCTTCTATAATAAAAATATTATTCATATATATAACCAACAAGATTATTTTAGTATTGAAGATTTTAAAAATAAAGAGAAATTAATTATATCTTTGTAAACTAGGAGAGATAATTATCTATAAAAATCTTATAAATTAAGTTTCTATTGATTGCTTCGGGTTATAATATATTTTGTAATCTACAATTGAATTTGACTATATTGCTTGAAATTCATTTGACGGCTTTATATATTATTTTTTCTTAATATCACTTTGAAGAAATATATTTTTTATGTTTAGTTGCTATGTTTTTTATCAATAAAAAGTTTCCAATGATATAATAATTCATACGGTGACTTATTTGACTATGAAAGTAAGTATTATGTTAATTCGAATTTATTTTAGTAAATTTTTTTGCAATAAGCTTTACTTTAAGGTGATATAGTTTTTTTTTTTTTTTGGATATATCTTCATAGTGAATATTCACTTGCAATCAATAGCTTCTATTCCTAATGGTTGAGATATTATTTTTTCACGTTTCATTAGAGTTGAGAGTATCTATCTTTTCTTTCAAGATGATTTGTCGTCATATTGAGAGATAATACCTTAGAAGTAGATATAAGTATCCTAGTATAGTTATTAGACACAGTAAAATAGACTGAAGTAAAAAGAAATTGCGAGTGATAATACTTGTGATATAAAGTGATGAGTATAACTTATTTTTTTAGAGAGTAATCAAAATATTAACATAAAAAAATGTTATAGTATTTTTGATTAGAGATAGATTTTTAATTTTTAAGTGGACATGTCTCAGTCTCTGGCTTATCATGGATTGAGATTGATTAAAATTCATGTGGATTAGAGTAGAGGTATCAATTAGGCCTTGCTATGTCGGCATGACCTATTATAGTGTGGCACGACCGTGCCATCGTTTTTGTTGAGCATGGCACAAGAGGCTTACTATGCTGTCCCTGGAATGACACGAGAACTAGACTAGCAGCCCAACACGGCACAATTGGCCTTCAAATTGTAGAGTTGTGCCATGCCATGTTGGTCGTGGTACGGGCATGTTTGGGCATGAGCCAAATTTTTTTAAAAATCACCTAATTGCGATCAACCATGTAAGTGATAACAAACTTAAGTTGTTTTTTTTAAATTGTCATATCGGGCAATCATTAGACGGGACTAGACTCGTGATCCGAGGCTTGATCGTAGTCGATCATGGGTCATTAAGATGGTGGACCATGCCTTTGGGTCATGCACGTGGGTTATGCCTGGCCTGACAAAATGCACGACTCACACCAACCCAACATGATACCAGTTGTGCCATGGGTTGGCATAGCTCGGTGCCAGGCATAGTGTTGGCCCTGGTCATGCCGAGCTAGACATGTCTGAACCGTGTCGTGATGTGGGTCATGCCATGACTGCTCGTCCCAGTTAACCTCTAGATTAGAGATAGATTCTCTTTTGTGAAAACTTACTCTCAAGAATTAATTTAATCTGTACTTATTAGTATATATAATTATTCTATATGAGTTTCATGATAATGTGAATTATTAATTTTAGTTGTAGCCGACATGTAATTCTTCTCATTGAAGGACCAAATGTGACTATAGATGTATAAGGAAACATAAGAATAAATATTTCTTTTGGATTTTTATTCTTTTTGATACATTAAAAAATGAGTTATACTGAAAAATATTAATGTCAAAATTCTTTAATAATCTATTCAATATTGGTAAATAAAAATATATGTATTTTTAGTTATTAGAATAATTAATAATGATACACTTCAAAACATTAGCTGTGATCATATCATTATCAAGAGAGATTCTTTATATATCAAGTGTTCTTTAATACTTTATAAAGACGTGCTAAATAATATTTTTGTAGGATATATCTAAAAGGGTACATATTGGGAAGTGAGCGAAAAAAATATTTATTAAATGAGATAATTAGTGATTAATGCTCTCTAAAAATGTTTTGAAACTCTCATACGAAAGAATATTTTCATCTTGATTGGAGATGAATGTCCTTGCTAACATATAAGTACTAAATTTATTATATTCAAGTATCATGTGTGATATTTTATCATAGAAGAAAATATATACAGTCCATGTTGTTTAATGTAAAAGAAATCTTTCTCAATGTGTCACAACCTGGTAAACAAATATTAGTAAACAAGAAAATATAATCAAAATTGAGTTGTTAGATAAAATATTTTATAGATAAAAAGACTAATAAATTAATTAATAATAAACAAAGTGAATTATAGAAATAAAGAATTAAGGTGAATTATTGTCCTAATCAATGATCTGAGGTATTATAATTGACTACTATAATACTCAATGAATATAAAAAAATATATTGAAAAAATAATAATAATTTATTATGTGATTATTAGTTTAATATTTCATTATCCAAATCTTCAAAGCAGAACATGTTACAAGGATAATAGTTTTTAATTATCATGGTAGAGGTGTTTAATGAGTCGTGTCATGTCGGCACGAATGACAATCCATTTTTTTTGTAGCCTGATTGGGCCATAGAGTCGTGTTAGGCATGACACATTATGGATCATGTGTAGTGATGATATGACATGACGACTAGGCCTAACAGAGCTCGTTGTCGGGCATATCAATGCTGGGTCGTGCCAGTATGGGTAGGGAAACAGGTAATCAAAATTGAATATGCATAATTAAAATATTTTGAAATTTTAAATTTATATTTATGTAAAAATTAAAATTTTATATTTACATATCAAAATAATATAATTAAAAAGATAAAAATGCATGTGAAATGTGTGATAAATATTTAAATTGCATTATAAATCAAATGAATTAAAATAAAATCAATAACTAAAAAAATAATTAAAATTTGGATTAACTCCTTAATAAAAATCACTCACATGAAAAAAAATAATCAACAAGCATAATATCAATATGAAATATAATATAATATGAAACATTATTGATTGAATTCCAAAAATAAATAAAATATAATATTGTATAAAAAAATAATTTAAAAAGTATAAGTTATCAATCCATGTTTGTAGTAGTGTGGAGGTAGATTGCTATTATCATGTATGTATCTAAAGGTATCATTAGCAGTGATCACAATATTTTTGATCTTGACATCCCATGATTTATTATTTGTTAATATTTTTCTTTATCATAAAGGCTTAATTTTGAATTATTATAACTCTATAATATTTGTTCATAATCTGTATCTCTTATTTGAAATAATATTTGTTGTCTCAGAAAAAGTATACTTTGATGTTACATTAGATACCAGAAAGATTAGTAGATCTTAGATATTATGAGATAGGTGAGTTCGTATTATATTCACTAATTAAAAATATTTAAATTTTTATTATTATCATGTGAAAGAATAGAATAATAATTGATATCTAAGTACATATATAATTTGTTCTTATTTAATAAACAACTTCATTATTTGCTCTTAAGTAACTAAAATAAAATTATTATTTTTGAATATGGTATTCAAGCTCTTACTTGTAACTTTGTTACAATTATAATACCTAATATCGTAATATATAAATATATTAGTTAATTTTTCATGAATAAAATATACAAGTTTATCTGTTTAGTTTATGTAAGTATATATATATCTTAATATATTTTTTACCCATTCAATCTTAATCATATAATTTATAAATGCAGCCAAGCAATACCTAGTTGGAATGGAGGACTAATATTCTAAATTCTTGATTTTTATATCAATATCAATGACACTAATACATGATATTTTTTATATTTGTTAAATATGATATTAATGTCACACATGCATTCAAGTGCAATGAAAGTTGTAGGAGTGTGCACAGTCGAACATGTATTCATAATGTCGTAACAAATTTTCAGTAATTTTATAAAAAAAAATTTGTATTATAGTTTAAATTATTAATAATAAGTTTATTACTCATATTATAATAATATTTTATATCTATTTGACTTTTTTTAAGTATTATTTTTTTCTGTGCTGTTAGGTTAATTATATGATACATAAATCAAATATAAAAAATTTTACTTAATGATTCATTTCTAATAATTCTTGACAAAGATATTAATGACTATTTTGTTACTAGAAGTATTATCGAATATAATAAGAAAAATTATATTCTAAATATCATATTTTCTAAAATTCTTGTCATATACTCATATTTGACATAGTCATTATAAGGTTATAGGATCTCATAAAATCTTAGTTTTTTATAAAGATTTTTTTAATATATATACTATGTGGTGAGACAAGCGAATGATGTATTATTTGAAGTCTAGATATCAAATATTACAGATACTATTTTATTATATTTTTTAAATTTATTAATTATTAATTTTATAACTTATAATATTTTATTATGTTATTTTTACTGGTGGACTGAATAATCATATGATACGTAGACTAAAATTATCTGTATATTATTGATTATTGTATGATTTTTTGAATGTATAATTAGAAGACTTATAATCGTAATCAATTTGGCTGTATTCTCTTCCAAAGTCATTGCAATATATGAAGAGAATCAATGAAGTTGAATTTGATTGAACTTCAAAGATTTTTTCTCTCGGTTGAGTTTACATGAGATTTAATATATTATATTTTTTGATTTATTGATTAACATATTGCTTAAGGTGGTCAGTATTACTTATACTCCTATATGTATATATTTTTTTACAATATAAATATTTTGTTGATATCTTTAAATTATTAATTTTTTTTATTTTCTTAAAGTGAATTTATACTACTAAAGAATATTTACTTTTAAGTTTTTAAGGTAAATGAATTTGTGCCTAGACAATTAGAGAGAATTTAATTTCAGCCTTATACATTTCAATCTTGTTATCATTATTATTTATATTTATTTCAAATTTATTATTATTAAATTTATTACATATCCTTGTTATTTATATTTTGAATTTTAAAAAATTTAATAACAAAATATAAAAAAATCTTAGAAAAATTGTGTAATGTAATCATAATTATGTTAATTTATTTGAGTAGTAGCTTGTATCTAATAATTATATTTTATTTTTTATTATTTCTTATCTTTTTCTAAATATGTTAGGTCATGTAATTATTAACATAAATAATTAACTGGGCTTGGGCATTGAAGTTAGAAGAGGAGAGGAAATAGATAAGAGAGAGAATATGAGAGTTGAGAATGAAATTCAAAAAAATTTTATTTTCTAACTATAAAAATTTTTATATTAAAATAATATATATATTTTTTAATTTTTTAAATTTTAAATGGGCAGAGAAATTTGATAGTCTTTAGATTTTTGTCTGTAGCTATTGGACACAAATCAAACGGCTACAAAATTTGGGAATAATTTTTTTTGTTTTTATTTTTGGGAGAAATGGAAAGGGGCAGGCTGTGCATGTCGTTTTCAATGTCACTGCCCATTACGTTTTCACGTAATGGCAGTTGGCTGAACTGCTGTTTTTTTTTTCAATTTGGGCTGTGCTCCGTTAGTTTGTAACCAGTGACCCGTGCTCGGTCACGGGTCACCGTGCCTCTAGACCGTGCTAATGGGCTAACTATGCAGGTCTTTTTTAGCCTGGTATGACAGTGGTCCAGGCACGGATTTGGATTGTGCCAAACATGACTAGTTTGGGCAGTGCCTCGTCTTATGCCCAGGCTGCTCAACCTATATGACACCTCTATTATCATAAAGAGTCTATTGTCGTGTTGTTAGCGAAGAATCTTGTATTTTCCCCTTCAATAAGTATCACAAAGAGAGGATTTAATGAGGACTTTTGGTTGGAGCTGATGGCTATTTTGGTCTTTTTTCTGTACTATTTTGTAATATTACAGAATATTATTTTGGTGTTTGTATCACGGCTGGCCTGAACTATTCTAATATATCTAAAATTAACTACTTTAGCTATCATATTAAATACTTATCATTTTAGCTTTATAGTTATCAATCAAATCTATTCTTAAACACTTGGATCAACACACTTTTTTTTTTTGAAATTTGAAAGGACATAGTCAAGATTGATATTTAAATCAGTAAATTGCTTGTGAGGATTTAAAATGTTTTTCTAGAAAATATTTTATTTAGTGTTGCTTTTATTGTGTTATTTAGTCTCTTGTTTCCCTTGCTAAACTCTTGTTTTGCTCTCTTTGATATGCTTTTAATTCTTGATCATTTCTTCAGATCAGAAACTTACAAGTCAGGTTCATGAAATTGTGGGCCGTATTAATGGAAGATTTGGAACATTGACAACGGTTCCATTACACCATCTGGTTTGTTTTTATTTGCCTCTATAAAGCATATGATTGAATTTTCATAATATTTCACTACTATTGTAGACATTTTTTAGGTTTTACAAAGTTTTATAATTGTTAAAAAATAATGTTGAAAAATAAATGTAATTAATACTTAAATGAAATCTATATATTAAGTTAACATATATAATGCATAAAAGTGATTGGAGCAACTCATAAGTCAAATACTCATTTTAAAAGTATACAAAACAAAAATTAATAAGAAAATTATATTTTTTATCAAATTGGTGCTTAAAGTCCATAGCATTGAGTTTGTATAAGTGAAAAGTTGAGGTCTGTTTGATGTCTTCGTAAAGATGTCCATTAGCTATTCTGGTCTTTGAATATATATTATTGTTATGTTCATATTTTGAATCTTCATGAAGGTTAACTATACAGTTAATCTTTTCAGTCTCTTAAAGTAGTTAAGTTAATTGGATAGATTATATCAAAAGAGAAGTGAGTATCTGGATCAATATAACTATTTTTTGGATCACAACCTAGAAGTGTCAAATGAGCTGTGCCATGTCGGATTGGCATTGACCCAAATTATTTTAACACTACATCTCATTCTTGGCTTGCATGGCACGAGGTGGGTTCTTGTGTTGTGTTGGCATGAGAAGAGATGATATCTTGTTTCATGCTGGCATGAGAAGAGATGAGATCTTGTTTTATGCTGGCATGGTATGAGATCTGAATACCTCATCCCTATACATCCTGATTTCCCTGCAGTAAGACACTTTCATGCCGTATCATGTTAGGTTGATTCTAGGTCGTGCTGGTTATTGACAGCTTGAATGTTCAATTTAAATTTTTTGAAATTTAATTTTCTTATTTATTAAAAATATTATATATCAAAATAATATAATTAAAAAGTATATTGAATTAAAAATAAATATTTTATATTTGACTTAACTCAAAATATTATATAAAAAAATATAATCTAAATATGAAAATATATACATAATATAAATTGAAATAGAAATAAATAAAATATGCTTTGCCATTACATGAGTCTTCAATCTATGTATGTATGATTGTTTGAATGTAAATCATAATCATTATGTATGATTTTGAATGCCGTGTTAATGATGATCTCAATATTCTTAATGTCTTATGAGTTATCATTAGTCAGTAATTTTTTTACTTTATCTTGAATGTCTAATATTTGAATCTTTTTAGTCATTTAAACTTGTAATTATTTTTATGATATTTGATAATAATTTGGGTTTCTTATTTAAAATAATATAGTAGTCACAAAAAAAGTAAATTTCGATATTATACTAGATATTAGAGGGATTAGTAGATCATGTGTTATTTTAGATAGTATGAGATAAGTGAATTCGTATTATTTATATCAATTCAAAATATTCAAATTTTTATTATCATATGATATGGTAGAATTATACTTAATATCTAAGTATCGAGATAATTCATTTATATTCGATAGATTTCTTTATTATTTATCCCTTGCAAAACAAATAAAAAAGACATTGCTATCAAATATATATTCATGTTCGTACTCGAAGCATCATTACAATTATCATACATAGTATTGTAATATATAAACTAGTTAGTTAATTTTTTATGAATAAAATATTCAGGTTTATCTGGTTGATTTATGCAAGTTGATATATATCTTAATTTATTTTTTTCTTATTTCATCTTAATCATAAGATTCATACAGCCATGATATAACATTAAATTCTCAATGCCAAGTTGTTATATATCTTAATTTTGTATCTCAACAGATATGACACTAAATACAACATATTTTTTATATTTTGTACATATACACTTTATTGTGATGCAAGTGGTGAGAATATATATAGACAAATACATGCTTATTGTATCATAAATAATTTTTAAGAATTTTATAAAAGAATTTTTTGTATTTCTGTCTAAATTATCAATAATAAGTTTCATAATTCTTATTATTAACATAGTCAATTATCACTTATTGGTAACAGTACATTATTTCAATTTAGGTAGGTATAATTATAATGGTATATTATATCTGTTTGAATTTTTTTTTGTCTGTTAACAAATATAAATTATTAAATTTTTGTTATGTTAGGTTTTTAAAGTATTTTAGTAAATTTTTTATTTTTTTTATATTGAGAAAATTAATTTTAATTCTCATTTATAACATTAAATGGGAAAATTAATTTTAATTTTAATGTTAACAAATATAAAATAAAATTCTCAATGCCAAGTTGATATATATCTTAATTTTGTATCTCAACAGATATGACACTAAATACAAAGTATTGTTTATACTTTGTACATATATACTTTATTGCAATGCATGTGGTGAGAATATATATAGATGAATACATGCTTATTGTATCATAAATAATTTTTATGAATTTTATAAAAGAATTTTTTGTATTTCTGTCTAAATTATCAATAATAAGTTCCATAATACTTATTATTAACATAGTCAATTATCACTTATTGGTAACAATACATTATTTCAATTTAGGTAGGTATAATTATAATGGTATATTATATCTGTTTGAAATTTTTTTGTCCGTTAACAAATATAAATTATTAAATTTTTGTTATGTTAGGATTTTTAAGTATTTTAGTAAATTTTTTATTTTTTTTTATTTTGAGAAAATTAATTTTAATTCTCATTTATACTTAACATATATAAATTATAAGGTTAATTACTTGACATATTTACTTAACTTTAAATATTTTATATAATAATTTATCTCTAATAATTTTGACACATACTAATGGTAATTTTGTTATTCAAAGCATTATCAAATATAATATTAAAAAATTTATTTTTAATGTTATATTCTATCAAAATACTCGTCATACACTTATATGTCAGGCCATTATGAAGATTGAGTAAATTTAAAAATCTTTAAATTTTTTTATTAAATTTCTATTTTAAATTTATATTCTATATAATGGGCGGTTAGGTATGCGAATAATATTATTTTACTAGTAGACTTAGGAACGATACAATAGCTAAATTGGAATTAAGTCTACATAATAATGATTATTTTTGGATTCTACAAAAATTTAATTGAAAGTCATATGATAATAATTAATTTGACTATGTTAGAGTTATTTTTCCTCTCAAAGTAATTATGGATAATAAAAACTGTCAATTAGGCTGAAGTTAATCTAATTTTAAAGGTTTTGCTATTTAGTTGGGGTTGTCTGAAATCTAATGTATAATATTTTTTAGTATATTGATCGAAATACTTTTTAAGGTAGTCAATGTCACTTATACTCTTATATACATATATATATATATATATATAATTTATATATTTTACTATTTTTTTAAATATTCCTAGAATTTTTTTATGTTAGAGTGCGTTTATATAATTAAAGTTCCCATACTTTTAGATTATTTAGGCAAATAGGTCAAAACTATTATAGAGAGCATAGTTTCAATCTCATACTTTTTAGTTAGTTGTAATTTTATATATCTAAGTTAAAATTATTATTATTTTAATGTATTGTTTATTATTTTTTTATTTATTATATATATTTAATTTAAAAATGTAATAATTTTAAAATTTTAAAAATTATTAATTATAATATATTATATGAATTAATAAACAAAAAATAAATATGTATCATAATAATGTAGAGGTGTCAAATGAATCATGTCATGCAGACACTGCTTGTTTTTGCTCGGTACTGTCATACCATCGTATCATGCCAAATACAACACGGTATGATTTTTGCGCCGTGCCTAGTACGACATGAGAAATTTAATAATAACACAAGTAAGCAAGATATTGCTTATACGGCTCACCAATTGAAATAAGCCATGTAAATAAGAATTGGCTACAGGTGTCAAATGAGTTGGGTGGCCCCGGGCAGTCTCGAAGCCAGACATGGTTCAATCGTGTTTGACCCGGCATGACACGCTACAGTTCCATGCTTAGGCCTGTGCCGGGTGGACCCTTGTCATGATCGTGTTGTGCTGTGCCGAGGGTTTTCGGCCAGTGCCTCGTGCCAGGCACGACACGGGTGCCTGGCTCGTGAGCATGGCACGGGGGATGTTGCATCGTGTGACACCCGACAGGGGGTTGATGTGGTGACGCCCGACGAGCGGCTGCTCGGCATGCCTGATGATCGACGGTGGCTTACTGCTCGAAATCCTAATTTTTTTTTTAAAATTCAACTCGACCTGAACTGCTCCAATCGACTCGGCTCAAACTGGCCTGAATTCGGCTGAATTCAGGGCCACGGGTCTTGCCGGGCTTTCCCTTCACAAAATTGTGTCGTGCGTGGCACGACACTCCAGCCTGGTTGGGCTCGAAAAAAATGGGTTGGGCCAGCTTGGCTCGGCTTGTTTGACACTTCTAGATTTGGCTTATGTGATCATATTTTTTTAAAAATAATAACCTATTTTGTTGGGCTATCAATCGACATGAGTTTACCCATGACCCTTAACCGGTCCTGGGTCCTCGAGCCAATGTATCATATTACCAGGCTAGGCACACGAGTTGTGCTAGCTTGGTATGAGGCACGACTAGGGCTAGCCTAAGACCAAGAACAGTTGGTCTGGGCCTAGAGGTCGCAAGTGGGTCGGGCGGCCCGGGCTCGTATCGAGGTACTGCTCGACTAAGCCATGCCTGACCCGGCATGACATGATCTAGAATTGTGCTTGGACCCGGGTTGTGTCAGGTTGCCAGCTCATGCCATGTTGGGCTAGGTAGTGTCGGGCCATGGATGATATAGGTGCTTGGCTCGTAGGCACAATTCAACAACATAGGTATTGTGCTCTGGAACACGAACCGGACCATGCCTCTTTGCCTGGTAATAAAAAAAAATATTAAAATATTAGTAAAAACCCACCCTGCCTAGTATATGTGATTGATTTTTTTAATTAACTTTCCACGTGGTTGGCTGAGTACGTTCGCATGGCATGACTTATGTGCATCTGGACGTGACACATGAGTTGTGCTTGTATGATTATAATTGATGTTAGGATTGATGTGATACTTTTATGATGATGATCAGTTGAATTCTTATATTGATAAATATTATGATTGAGCTTGCATGATTATAATTGACTATTTTATTTTAAGTTGTTGTGATGTGTTATTTTATTATTTTTTTAGATTTGATGATGATTGATGAATGTGTTTTTTGATATTTTCGATTATTAAATTTTAGTATTTGTGTTAATAATTTTATTTTTTATGATTTATAAATAATATAATTTCGTAACTCAAAATGCCGCTAATGGATAATTTAAAATTTACAAAGAAAAATTTTAAAATTATAAATTGCAATTGGTGATTGGTCGATCAGGCTAGCAGCCTCTAGCCACTACCCGGCCTGACCCAGCTCGACTTTGCTTAGGCTCGGGGCTGGTCATATTTAAGTCGTGTTTTGCCATGAAATGTACAAAGACTTGACTGTGCCACCAAAAAATTGGTCATGCAGGCACGACACGACCAATTTGACACATCTAATCTAGTCGTGTCCGAGCCGTTTGGTTTAGTTGAAACTTCTATGATAACATAATTTTATTGTAGTATTCCGCAGTAATTGTCAATCTTTATATTTAAACTACATAGTCTAGAGTCAAGAATTAATAGCAAAACAAACCACTTAGCACAATAGAAGAGGCTAGAGAAAATAAATTTGATAAAAAATTAGAAATTTATATTTTATATTTATAAATTTTGTTTATTTTAAAAATAATAATAAATAAATAAATAAATATATATATTATTTTTTTTAATTTTATTGGGCAGAAATTTAACAGTTATTGAGTTTCTTCATGTAGGCGTTGGAATAAATTTGATTAATAAAAATTATTTTATTTGTTTTTTTAGCAACATCAAAAGTAATAGGTCTTTCTTGTCGCTTTTGATGTTGAGACTTGTTATGTAAAAATGTAATGGGCAATGGTAGTTGTGGGACTGCACTACACGAGTCCCACAATTGCCATGTGGCATGGTCATGGGTCATTTTGCATGGCCTGACATGAGGCATGGTTGGTCTTGGCTTGCATTGCATGAGTCATGGTACTGGTTGGCATGATTATTGTCCAGACATAATTCTGGATCGTGCCTTGTCATTTTGGGTCAAATATGAATATTTTGGGCTGTGCATCGTGTTGTGTTTGAAATATCCTACCCACTTGACACCTCAAGTATTACTCATAAGATAATCTTTTTAAGGTATAAAACACTTATTTTTTTCTTTGAAAAATGATTTCTCATTATTGAGAATCATAGAATATTTTTGAATATTATTTGATTTATTCCCAACATTTTTTGTATATTATTTTCTTTCTATTTGTATTAAATTTATTATTTTTTTTATCATCTTAACCTCTAAATAGGTAGGACCTATAATATATTTGATTCATTCAATAAGAAAGAAAAATATTTTTTTTAAGTTTTCATATTGTATTGGAGGCATAGAAGGTTTAAGTTCGGAGTTTCTCGTATATTCAATTATGACAACTCATGTTATAGTCTAATTTCTTTTTTGACTCTCCACCTTCATCACAAAGAGCATCAGGACTATTCATCACCGTCATGTCTTCACCGTCACAGACATACTATTTCGATGTCATCTTCAACTACCCTCACAAGTGAAACTTAACCACTAGGCTCGTCTCTCTCCAGCGAAGCCTCATGGCATCTTGCATCCTTGGTCTAATGCCTCAAACTATATATTTTTGCCCACTCTGTCTATGGCAAGGCTGGTTCTCTAGATTTTTTGTGTTTTATTTCTTTTTTTCATGGCCCACCATCTTCTACAAGCTTCTCTCCCCTTCAGTAGCCATGGTCCTTTGATTTTCTAGTTTATTTTATTAATTTTTCAGATTATGGCTGAAAAAGCTTTGAGCTTTTCTTTGTTTCTAGCTGGAATTCCTATGCTAACTGTGAATCGACTTAATGGCAGTGATAACTATTAGTCTTGAACTAATTTTTGTTATTTTATGATTCACTAGAAATTCTGTTGAAGATCATCTGACCACTACAGAGTCTAGTGTTGCTGTAGATAAATGTCTTCGGTGGCGGAAACATGATGCTTTACTATGTAATATTCTCCAATGGTTCATCGAGCCCAAAATACTTGACAACATTGGGGATTATTAGTTTTGTCAGCCTCTTTGGACTTATGCTAAGAATTTATATATTAATGATGTTCAATGTCTTTACTTAGTCTAGATTAGCCTGATATTAAATTATCTTTTTTTGTTGGGTGAATGTCTGATTTGAAAAATTAGCTTATATCTATTCTATCCAGAGTTATTTATTCCAAGATCTACTTGTCCAACATATATCAAACATTTATGATTCTCACTCTTATTAAATTTGGCACAGAATTTGGTAGTATTCGGGATCAGATTCTCATTGGTTTTGCCATTATGACATTTGATGATATTTTGCTTGGCTATTCTGTCATTCTCCCACTGCAATTCGGTCTTGACACTCTGAGGCTTTCCTAGTCACCTTAGTAATATTTTTCCATTTAATCCTCGTAGTGATTCATAGAGTTCTCGTGGTGGACACCGAGACAGACTATTAACCTTATTATACTTATTGTAATAGACCAAGTCACCTTCAAGATCGGTGTTATCAGATGCATGGCTGCCTTTCCCGCACTACAAATGTGGCTTAGTCTTCTGAACCACCTTCACCTTTACCTCTAGTTGAGGATCAGCATATTTCTTCATCGCAAGGCGTAAATCTTACACATGGGGAATATGAAGATTTGTTTCACCTCACTCATGCTTTTAAATCAGTCTCTATTGCTTTTGTTGCCCAAACCAGTAATTTCTTTGCCAATCTTGCACAATCTCTTAGCTCATGGATTCTTGATTCTAGCTAATGGGACTCAAACCATGACAATATGTATTGGGTTCGTCTATCCCTTGCTATCTTTACCTCTAATTTCTATTTTTTATGTTCATACTTCTTCATTTAATATTATATCTGCTAGCAAATTAATTCATGATATTTATTGTTCAATTATCTTTTCTCACTCTTCTGTCATCTTGCGGGACCAGAGTATGCGAAGGATGATTGACATAGAACATGAGTCTTATGGACTTTTTTATTTTAGTTTGACCTCATCTTCTATCTTCTGCACGTCAACAAATGATCATTTTCTTGTCCATCGTCGTCTTGATGATCCCAACATTCCAAGCTTTGATTGACGTTCTCGCATTTTTCTAGCTTATCTCTACTATAGTGTGAGTAATGTTAGTTTGGGAAACATACTCGTGTTTTGTTCATCAAGCGCTTAGAATCTTCAAGCAAGTCTCTTTTCGAGCTCATTCATACTGATGTTTTGATTTGTCTCGAACTGCACTATTTTAGTTTTTTGCAATTTTGTTATATTTATTGATGATTTTTTCTATTATACATGGTTATTTTTAATAAAAAGTTAAATTGATTTATTTTTTGTGTTCTAGAAATTTTTTGCAGAGATTCGTAATTAATTTCATATTTCTATTCGTATTTTATGAAGTGATAATGTCTTAGATACTTTTCTACCAATTTTTTTGATTTTTTATTCTCATAAATTTTTTCATCAGTCTTCTTGTGCTTGTACTCCACAACAAAATGAGGTGACTGAGCACAAGAATCATCCTTCAGTTGAGGATGCTCGCACTATTTTCCTCCATCATAAAGTTTCTCAATATTTATGGACGGACGCTATTTTAATGTCTTGCTATTTTATCAATCACATATCTTTTTTTATCCTAGGTGATCAAGTTCCTAATTCTTTTCTCTTTCTTATTCAACTCTTATTTTGTCTTTCTTCGCATATTTTTGGTTGTACTTATCGTTCATATTCTTAATCCTGGCCAAGATAAACTTTCTACTAAGGCAACAAAGTGCATCTTTCTTGGCTATTCCTGCTTTCAATGCGGGTGTCATTGCTATTCTTTTGATACACATCAATACTTTGTGTCTGCCAATGTCATATTTTTTCAACATACTTCTATTTTCTCTACCTCGTCGCCTCATGGTCCTGTGGTCTTATCTCTGTCTCTCATTCTTTTCCTTTCATCCTTATCCTATTAGTCTCTAACTACTCCACCTCATCTTTTACAGGTTTATACTCATTTGCGTATCATCAATAAACCTCCTAATGACTCATTACTTATGGCACCCTCCTCATCGTTGTCAGTCTTATCGTCTTCTATTGATTCTCCAATTATCATTCGGAAAGGTACGCGTTCATCTCGAAATCTTTATTATATTTATACTTTTTTATTTTATCATCGTTTATCTCAATCATATTCTATTTTTATTTCCACTTTATAGCTGTTTCTATTCCTCACACTATTTGGTGGTTATTGTGTTTATACATTTAAGATTAGTCCATATAGTCAGGTGCATATAGAGGTGTCAAACGGGCCGGCCCAGCACGGCACGGCCCGTTTTTCACGTGCCCAGCCGTGCTACCGTGCCCAGCCGTGCTACCGTGCCGTGCCGGGCACGGCACGGTTTTTTAAAATCGGGCACGGCAAGGCAGGGCAGGCGGGCGCGGGGCGGGTCGGGTCTGTTTGGACCCGACCCGCGGTCTTTTTACCGGGGGCGGGGCCCGGTTGGGTCACGAGTCACGACTCACGACGCAGGCACGCGGGCCGGCGTGCCGTGCCAAGGCACGGCCCGGCACGTGGTTTGTTCGCCCGGGCCCGGCACGGGCCCGGGCACGTTTTTTTATCGTGCCGGGCCGGCCCGGCTTGTTTGACACCTCTAGGTGCATAGTTATTTAAGGCGCAAGGTGCATTGAGGCACAAAAGCCTTTTGGGGCCTTAGACGCCAGGTGTACTTGAGGCGCGAGCTTTTTTATTTGAGACGCACTCAGCCTAATACACATAAAAATTATATATTTTACTAAATATAGTCTTTAATTTTCATCTAATAATAAACAAAAGAATATCAAAGATAAAAATTAGTGCTCCTATCATCCAAACATTCAAAATTTCAAAACAAAATAACAAATATTCAAAGTTCTATAACAAAATAAACACTCATGTATCTACATCTAAATCTAAATCAAGAAAGTCTTCATCAATATCATCCCCATCATCAATTTTTCACTCTCTCTCTTCTTCATCTTTCTCTCTCGATGAATAGATCATTTCTTCATCTTCATCAATCAAAGCAAGAGTAGGAGTATGTTTAGAGCTAGATGGTCTTGACTTTGGTTTTGGTGTTGGTGTTTGTGTTTTGCTTGGTTTAGCTCTTGTATAAACCCTAAGCTCCTCAGATCTACTAGCTCTTGCAACATCACTCCATGTTAAATCATCACCTTTAAACACCAAATTATTTTCTGCAACATCTTCATTTTTCATTCTTCCCATCAACTATTCGTTGCTATTATCTATTTCTTTCAAGATAATGGGATCAATGATATGATGCTCAGTGTATCTTTTCATCAAGGTTCGGTTGTACTTAATGTACACCAAATCATTCTAGCGTTGATGATCCAACCTATTTCTCATCTTGCTATGAATCTGAAAAAACAAATAGTTTTGATGATTATATCTCAATATTTTAGTTTTGAAGAATCTAAGTTACATTAAATAATGTTGTAACTATAAGACAAATTCAATTGCATGTAATTACTTTAGTAACTTACATTCTCAAAGATACTTTAATTCCTTTCACAACCTGATGCATTACATGTTAGGTTGAGAACCCTCAATGCAAACTTTTGCAAACTTCTAACACTTAATCCAAATATACCCCACCATTCAGCTACAATTAATATAAATAAATTATTAGTTGAACATTCCACATATTTTAACCAAACATATATATTAATTTCAATGCATTAATTAACAAAACTAAAGGACTAACCTGGAGGTTTAGTCTTCCTTGTTCTAATGGCAAACTCATTACTAAAAAGGTCTCTAGCATGCATGTACAAGTCTAGTTGTGATATAATTACATCTTGGTTATCTCTGTTTTTCACCAATCTCGAAATGTAACTACATACATCTTCAAAGATTTTTGAATCTAGGTCAATTCCTAATCATTCTGTATCATAATAGAATTGTGGGTTCAAAAAATATTCAGCTGAATGCAAAGGCCGATGAAATTGAACCTCTCACCTTCTATCAATGATTTCCATGATTTTCATATACTTCTCTTCATTCCCATTAAACTTTCGATGGTGATTTCTTTTGCATTTTTCATGGCTGCATAAATGTAACCCATAGGTCTCTTCTCACCATCCATCAAACGAAGCACACGTACAAGAGGGCCTGACACCTTCAAACAAAACACTATAGTATTCCAAAAAGAAGACATTAAAATTATATTAGCTATATTTTTTCCCTTTTGCTCATTTGCCCATTTACTTTCCGTCCAATCTGAACTAGTAAATATATTTCTTAAGTTATTTCTTTGTTCATTGATATGAGATAAGATAATAAAGGCTGTTGTAAACCGAGTCTTAGCAGGTCTTAATAACTTCCTTTGTTCAATAAATCACCTCATCATGTTGAGCAAACCTGTTCTATTATAGATGTAGCTGCTTATGGATATGACCCTCTCTATTGTCTTCTTGATGTGTGATAGTTTTCCAATATCTTCTAGTATCAAGTCAAGACAATGTGCGGCACATGATGTCCAATATAAATGTGCTCTTTTCATTTCCAATAACCTCTCTACATAATTTAAACACATAATAAATAGATAATAGATGTAATCACTTACATAAATAAGTAATGAAAATTTGAAATTAAATTATAAGTACTTGCCGCCACATAATTTGAAGCATTATCTGTTATCATTTGAATAACATTGGCTTCACCAACTTCCTCGACCCAACTGTCAAGTAATTCAAACAATTTCTCTCCCGTATTAACCATAGAAGAAGTATCAATAGATTTCATAAATACGGTCTCTCTTGAAGAATTCACCAAGAAATTCACAAATGACATTTCTTTCTTATCAGTCCATCCATCTGACATAATTAAACATTCATTTTGCTTCCATTATGTGAAATGAACCTCCATTTAAGTCGTTGTGAGAGCCAATTCTTTCTTGAGGTTAGTAACCCTTACATCATGAAAACTTGGTCCTTTGTAACCCACACCATATTGCCCAATTGCCTCAAGTATTGGTTGTAAACTAGTATAGTTCACTGCATTATATTGAATCGCAACATCATATATCCATCTACAAAATAGTATATCAGCTCTCTCCTTGGCCTCTTTCTTGTATGTATTGTTGATAGTAGTCTGAGTATTTTTTTCTATTTTGAATAATCATTTATGGCTTTAGGAGTAAAGAAATGATCCATAGGACCTTTCTGCCTCATTCTCTTTATGTAACTACCACTAACACTACCACCACTTCCCCCTCCATTGCCACCACTACTAGAAACATCCTTTCTTCTCTTTTTGCTAGTAACCTCCGGATCGTCATCATCTTCATCTTGGAACCCAAACATATCCTCATTCACATTATGACTTCCAAAACTTATTTAATTTTTTTGAGTTTTTTTGGCTAGCATATAATCTTCTATTTCTTTTTTAACATGTTCGGGACATCTTGTACATTTTTTCGAATTTCTAAACCATCAAACAATGTGTTGCTTTTGTCTATAAATGTCTCCTTTAGTTACTTTATTACAAAAAATACAAATGAGTGTACATGTATCTTTCTCATTTAATAAACGAGCATATTTTCATTCCGGATCTTTTCTTTCACTTGAGGCATCTACTTCAATTTCAATCTCTTTATCCATTTTTATGTATCTTTACAACAAATCTACCATAAAATGATAAATATATTAAGAAAAAATGAAAACATATACATAATATATTATATATTATAAATCTATAAATTATAAACATACTCAATCTTTGCCAAACAATTAAAATTATTTATTTGCTCTAATTGTTTCATAATTTTCATAATTTTTTTCATGAATTTTTTCTATTTTTCGTTAATTTTCAGAATTTTTTCCCTTTTTTCTGTATTAGTTTTTTAAAAATTACATATTTTTTTCAAAGTATTATTCAAAAAAATTTCTCCTAGTTTGTAAGTTTTTTTTGAAAATATTTTTTTACCTTTTGAAGAATTTTTTCACAACAAAAATAGGTAAAATGAAAAAAATATCTTTTGAGCCTCTTCTTCTTCTCTTCTCTTCAATCCAGACTTAAGAGTATTTTGGGAGGGTTGTTTTGAAGGTTAAAGTGTGTAACCTGAGAAAGAGGGGGTTTTATATGGCTCAAAATCACAAAACTCCAAACCGGCGTCATTTTGATTTTTGGAAGACCAAAACGACGTCGTTTTGGAGGTGACGTTTTTATATTTTAAATCAGAACATCAAAACGACGTTGTTTTGAGGGTTTTGTTTATTTAAAAAAATCAAAACCAACCCAAAACAACGTCGTTTTGGGTTGGATCAGCCGAATACGTCGTCTTCCCCGACGCACTCCTCCTACGTTTCGCCTGGTTCCGCCTCTTGCCGCTTTTTCCGCCGTTGTTTTGCCCTTCTTCTCCGATGAAATTTCCTCATTTCTGACGGCGAATCCGACAAAAAAAAAGAGGATAAGAAGAGGAAGAAGGGGAAGAAGGGCGTACCTGGCTTGATGTCTGCCACTGCCGAAACTGGAAGTCGACGCCTGCTGCGCCTCGCCTGAAGCGAGACGTTTTTCCCGGGAGTGGTGGCGCCTGAGCTTCAGGCGCGCCTCAGGCATGCCTCAGGCGTGCCTTTCATCACTATGGTCAGGTGAATCGTTTTAAGGCTCGTATGGTTGCCAAGGGTTATATATGCATATACGAGTCTGATTACTATGCCAATTTTTTTTCTGTTGTAAAGATGACTTTCATTTATCTTCTATTCTCTATGGCTGCTATAAGTTCTCGATGCTTGTGTCATTTGAACATCAAAAATGCCTTTTTGCATGGTTTCCTAGCTAAGTAGGTACATATGGAGAAATTGTCGGGATTTGTTGCTTATGGAGAGTTTGATTTAGTTTACAGACTTTGTTGTTCCTAATATGGCCTAAAGTAGTCATCTAGAGTTTGGTTTGGTTGCTTTAGTTTTGTAGTATAGGAGTTTGGTATGTTTGATGCAAATCATACTATTCTTTATTCTATCATTATACATTATCCGGACAATGCATCTATTTGATTGTTTATTTGAATGATAATATTATAACAGGCATTGATTATGATGATATTTATCAATTTAAACATCTCTTCAGCCATTTTCAAACCAAAGACTTGGAAAACTCAAGTCCATTTTGGGGATTGAGATAGCTCAGTCTAGTTCTAGTGTGGTCATGTCTCAGAGGAAGTATGTTTTGGATATATTGGAGGAAACTTGTATGCGAGACTGTAAACTAATATATACTCCTATATATCCAAATGTCAAGCATGTACCTGGATATGGGAAGTGGCCTATAGATGTCAAATAGGCTGCGTAGCCCAGGCATTGTCCTCGGCCTAACTCGGTTCAACAGTGCTTGACTCGTCACGACATGATCTAGAATTATGCCTTGGGTTATGCCTAGCCGCCCCATGGCACGGGTCATGCCGTGTTCGGCCAGCATGAGCCATGCCTTGTGCATGGCTTGACTGGTGGTCACCTCGACAGTCAAATTGTTTTTTTTTAAATCTGATAACTCTATCACGGGGTGGTCTAATTTTGTTAAAATAATTAGTCATGTGGCTGATTTTAATTGGCCGACCAGTAAGCTGGCTACTTGTCACGCAACAGGTAATGGGACATGGTCCGACACAGTCAACCACTATGCCGTGTTAGGTTAGTGGGCCACACCATGTGTCGTGCCTAGCCTGGCACGACATGGTGGCACGACACAACACGACGACACATTAGTCCCTTAAAAAATGGGCCATGCCGACATGACACAGTCTATTTGATACCTATAGGGAAGCCTCTATGATATCCAAAAAGATATCGATGACTAGTGGGAAGATTATACCATCTCATAATCACTCGATCAAATATTTTTTTTCTATGATGTTGTGATCCGTATTATTTGAGATATCAAAGGAATACTAGGTCAAATGGTGTTATATAAAAACAAAGGTCACACACATGTTGGATATTGTGATGCAGATCGGGTAGGCTTCCCTATAGGCAGACACTCCATTTCAGGATATTATGTATTTATTAGAGGTAACTTAATATCTTGGAAAAGTAAGAAACTTGATGTAGTGGTCAAGTCTAATGCTGAAGTTGAGTATTAAGCTATGATTTTGGTAACTTGTGAACTTATATGGCTCAAACAACTTCTTCAAGAGTTAAGATTTGAAAATGATGGACAAATGATGCCTGTGTTTGATAACCAAGTGGCTTTACATATTGCTTCCAAACCTAATCTTTAATGAAATGACTAAACATATTGTAGTGGATCATCATTTCATTCAAGAGAAGATTGTCTCAAGATGCATGACTAATAGTTTTGTCAACTCGAGTGATCAACTAGCAGATATTTTCACTAAGTCTCTTCAAGGTCCAAGGTATCAATGTATTTGTAATAAGCTTGTTGTACATAATCTATATGCTCTAGCTTGATGGGGAATATTGAGAATCATATAATATTTTTGAATATCCTTTGATTTATTCTCTCTATATAGGTAGAATCTATGATATATTTGATTCATTCAATAAAAAAGAAAATTATTCTTTTCTTTTCTTTTCACACTCATATAGAGTTATTAATTTATTAAGAAAATATCTGAGTTATTTAAGATTATTCATTTGAAATTATGCCTGAATGTATGCATTGGGTTGTATGATTATTAACTTATTATTTTTTATAATTAGAATGTCATTCACGTAGTTAGTCACAAAATTATTTTGTCAATGAGACTATTGGGAAAACCAAAAAAAAATTAGCAACAATCATGTATTATTTATATGATATTACTTAAAATCTTGTAAACTAGGTTCTTAGTGATTATTTTAGACATATATCCTTTTTAATTGATAAATTGTATTTAATAATATTTTTCTTAAAATTTATGTGGTTGTTCCATATACTTCTCTTCAAGGTGATCATGAAAAATATTTTCTTCATGATTAACTGATATATATTTCTACAGTGAATTTTGTCAGAGAAATAAAAAATCTGTACCAATGGAATTTTGACCATTTGAGGAAAAATATCATAATAGTCTATATCAAATATCTAAGTGAATCCCATTATTATAAGTTATCTTTTAAGGTGATCAACCATAAGGTGATCTACTTTGTGGTCAATAATAGATATTCTAGAAGATCATAATATTAGTTTTCAAGTTTTATTAGAATGAAGGACATGCATTTCTTTCATAATAACTTAATTTTATTTTGGATTAGATTATGTCTGATAATAAAACTTGAGTATTTTATTATTATTAAGACAAGTAATAAAAAAAAGATGAAAGTATGATCACATTTATGAAATCAAGTGTTGGGTACAATGTTCTTGTCTCTTAAGGAAAGAGATTAACTTTTGGATACAATTGCTTTTCGGTAGGCTTAGTATGTCTCTCTCTCTCTCTCTCTTGGGTAGTTAAATTTCTTAGTTATTTGCTTAATTTGATCTGAATTTATTATTTAATATGATAATTTTCTGAGAATAATATCATACTAAGTACCAATATACTTTGTTGTAGTTGAATGAGTGATTTTATTTGCTAACTTGTGGTCCATATACACATCTTTCTTAAGGTGGTGCGTATTTTTCACATATAGTTGATATATAAACTAATTGTGCGATGTTAGATAAATAAAAATTTATACTCATATCATTTTAATCATGAGGGTAAGTATTGTAATAGTCTACCCTAAATATATGGGTGAATCTCATTGCAACAAGTCATCGTTCAAGGAGATTTACATTATCAAACCTGATTTGTTTTCATAGTGAATACTTATGATCAATAATAAATCTTTTTGAAAATTATGATGTTAATTATCAAGTCTCATTAGAATAGAAGGCTTATATTTTTTATTATTATGGCCTTATGTTATCTTGATTGAGATTGTCTCAGGAGACTTGAATATTGTATTATCATCAACAAAACTAATAAAAGAAAATAGATGACTGTATGATAAAATTAATGAAATTCTTGTGTTGAGTACAACCTTTTCATCCTTTATTGTGAGGATACATTGTTTCCTTGGTAGGCTTGTCTCTTGTCTGAGCAATCTAAGTATGTTTCTCTCTCTTAAGTGGTTAATTCACTTAGTTACTGACTCAATTAGAGGTATCAAGTGTTCCCGTTGTCTCTGGCATGACATGAGGTACAACTCAATGGTGACATGCTTGATGCTTGACCCATCATGACATGGTCCAAAATCATGCCTAGACTGGGATCGTGCTGACCCATGGCACGATTCATGTCGAGTTGGGCTAGTACTAGTTGTGTCTCTTGCTTGGCCAAGCACGACCTGCATGCCTTGCTTGTTGGCATGACCCACATGCATGTTGACATGTGGTTGAGCATGAGTCACTAGTCACGAGTCATGGATTAATGACTAGTTTTTTTAAAGAATTTGATTTTGTCAACTTTTGATCTTGCTCTATATGTTTTTACGTAATGAGTGCCGACATGAAATGTGATAGGCTGTGCTTCTTGTTTTTCATTTAACATAAAATAAATAAAAACCAAATTTGTATATTTTTGTAGCCATTAGGCTTCATTTCAATTGCCACACTGACTTTGGATTTTTGCTTATTTATATTAAAATAATAAAAAATATATATTATTTTAATAAAAAAATATTCTCTAAATATAAAATATAAATTTTTTCATTTTCATTAAATTCACTTTCTTTTCTTTTATTTCATCTCTTCTCTCTTTTTTTTGTGTTTTGTGCTATATTTTATTATATATTTTTGATATTGGGTTAGCAAATAAATTTATATTTGCTATGGATACTTGTACAAATAAATTTACGTGTTTTATGGTACATATTTCTTTTTTGTTTATTAATTTGTGTAATATGTTATAATTAATAATTTTTAAAAATTTAAAAGTATTACTTTTTTTTAAAATTAGAAATATAAATAAAATACAAAAAATAGTAAATAGTAATTTTAATAATAAAGATTTTGATATAGAAATAGATAATAATCATAATCCAATCAAAAAATTTGATGCTAAAATGAGGTTCTTACCAATGACTTTGATACATTTGTATAAAAAATCTAAAGCTATATATTTTAGCAGTATTAATTCATTTTAATATAATAAAAAATAAAAATTTTAGTGATGTCGATAAATAATTAATATAGTGTATATATTATAAAAAAAGTTATGCATACATGTATAAGTAACATTAGTCATCTTAAGAGTAATGTCGATTAATAAATCAAATAATATAATATATTAGATTCTAGACCAACTTAATTGAGTGGTGGTATTTTTAGAGTTAAATCAAGTTAAAATTCGTTAATATCATTCATTTACTACAATGACTTTAAAAGAAAAGATATGATCAAATTTATTATGATCTGAGTTTTTTGATTAAAATTTGCAAGAATCATAAGGTAGTTAGTATTATGCATATCAATTTTAAACTTATATATTTTATAAAATTCTCAGATCTACCAGTAGGAATGACATAATAAAATATTATAAATTAATAAAATAATTAATAATTAATAAATTTAGTAAATATAGTTGAGTGATATCCGTGATATTTTATATATGAACTAGTCATAATGATACATCATTTGCATGTTTTACCTCTTATTATGTATATTTAAAATAGAATATGATATTTAAAATAAAGTTTTTAGTATTATATTCCATAATACTTATAATAACAAAGTAATTATTAGTATGTTTGTTAGAATAAATTGAAATAAGTTATTTTATGAAAATTTTTACATTAGTCTATCATTTAATTAATTTAATAGTACACATGGGAATAAAAGTTGTTTCTTCTCTATTAAAAAAAAATAAAAAATATACTATATGTCGTAGGATGTCTAGCAAATAATAAGAGTTTAACAGTCTATATTTGACAATGGGCCTAAAAACAAAAAAAAATCAAATAAATGAGAGATATCATCTTAATTATACTTACATGATATTAGAGTTATGTATTGACTATCAATATGTGATATCTGACTATATTAATAGTAAAAGTGATGAAATTATTATTTATGATTTAGATTAGGCTACAAAATTTGTTTTATTAAAAATTTGAATATTTTAATGAGATGCCGAATATTTGTTCGTCTGTGTACACTTTTATCACTTGTTATTTGGATGTATATATAATATTAGTAATATGTTTAGCAAGTCTAGAGGATATCTTATATTTAGTATTATGACTATCGAGATAAAAAATTATTTATTTAAAATATAATTCTTTATATCAACTTTATTGCATAGTTGCATGTATTGATCTTAGAATTAAGGTGAAAAAGGTAGAATATATATATATTAGAGTGTCAACTGGGCCGGCAGGCACGAGGCACGGTACGATTCGGATGTGCCTAGGCCGGCACGCCACGAGAATTTCTCGTGCCGTGCCGAGGCCAATCAGGTCTCGTGCCTGGCCCGACACGATATCATGGCCAGTTGGCACGGTACCTCGGCATGAGCCGAGAAACTGCTCCAGCGGAAAAAGCTAAGCCCGACGGGCAATACTCATCGTGCCCCGAAGTGAAGAAAAATCACGGCGGCGCGTCATTGAAATTCTAATTTTTTTAAATTAGTGTTTCGTCTGTGGCAGTCTGCATTGAAACCCTAATTTTTTTAAATTTAAGGGTTCGGTGGTGTGACGGTGATATGGATCGACGGCGTGTGCTAAAATCCTACTTTTTTTCAAATTAGGGATTCTGCTCGATCGGGCCGAACCCGGCGGATACGTGCCACCGGCTCGTGCCGGGCCGGGCACGGCACGGAAGCATGGTCGGGCCGGCTAAAATTGGGTTGGGCTGCCCTACACCACTCGTTTGACACCTCTAATTTGTATGAACTAATCATACAGACTTAAAAGTTTTATTGATAAAAAATTGATTAATATTTTTACATATTATAAAATTATATATGATAGTTTTAGTGAGACTCTGAGTATGCATTTGGACACTATATTTAGAGATAATTTTTTTATTTAGTTAGCAAATGATGATTTGGTCTGTTGAATATGAGTGAATTATATCGGTACTTTGATATTAATTACCGATCAATCATATCTTATGATCATAATAAAAATTTAAATATTTTGAGTTGTTAGAAATTATTCAAATTCATATATTTCGTATTATCTAAAATAATTCATGATTTACTAACCCATTCATTTTTTAGCAAATTATCAAAGTCTATTTTTTTATGGTTATCAATATTATTTCAGATAAGAGATATATATTGTGATCCGATATCATAGAGATATTTGTATTATTAAAGTTCTAAGAAAATTCATAGTTAAACATTTATAATAAAGCTAAAGATTTACTGATAGTTGATATCGTTTGAGACATCAAAGATATTGAGATCACCTTTAGTGTCACCTTTAAAATTATACATGATAATAATCTATAATCGTATTATTATACTATAAACACGAATTGATGACTCATGTTACATGCATTGATGATGCATATTATATTTATTTATATTTCATCTTATGCTATGTATTATATTTAGATTATTTTTTTTTTTCATGTGACAGTTTGATTTGAGTCGAATATAAAATATTTGTTTAAATTATTGATTTGATTTTTATTCATTTAAATTTTTAATATAATATAGTTATAATTATATTATTTTGATATTTAAATATAATATTTCTAATAAATGAAAAAATAAAATTTTATAAAATTTTAATTGGGCATTTAGACTGCCCATAACCAGCATAACCAAACTTGGCCTAGAATTAGCTTTGCACGAACCAGCACTTCAGTGCTGGTTCGTGGGCCAATCTGGCGTTGTCAGGCCGAGTGATTGGGATCTTATGTGGTATCGGCATGACATAGTGGTCTGATTGGATCACAAAAATTTGTTGGCATGACTCATTTAATGTATCTAGACTCAATATTAGTTTATGTTAGACGTGTCAAGTGTGCTTGGCACGAATCGATTTAGTAGTGCAAGGCTTGTCATGATCCATAATTGTGTCTTAGACAAACTCGAGTTTACCTGTGGCATGACTCATTCCATGCCGTTTTGGGGTCGTATTGGCCTCATATTATGTGAGACATGGCTTGTGCTCGTGCTAGTTCCACTATGTTGTGCTAGTTGTTGTAAAATAGATGCAAAATAGCAAAAGCAAAATGAATTTGATTGGATATTGCCTATCATTATCTTGGCATCGAAAAGAAAAAAAATATTAAAAAATTATATATTTTTTTGTTGATGGATTTAATTTAAAAGATATTTGTGTAAAATTTGATGATTTTCAGATTTTTTCTTTAATAAAAGAAAAAAAATATAGATAATAATTTTTAATCTAAAAAATATTGTATAAATAATATATATTTTATTTTTAATATTTTTTTTTGTAATCTAATCTTTTTTTATGACTATTTTTTTAAAAAAAATTATAAAAGTGTCAATTTTTTATGATAATAAATTTTTTATAGTTGTAATTTTAATTTGCGAGTGTTGAAATGATTTTAGTGATGAGTTGTGATTTTGAGGTGCGAGCATTTGAGGTGGTGAAAAAATGTCTGACTCACATAAAGTATATATATATATATATTATGTTGCATATATTTTATTTTAATTAATATTTTTTTGCAAAATAAATAAATTAATAATAATTTATAAAAAATTATACAAATATTATTTTTTTAATATACTTTGTCTCCTAGATTAAAAAAATAATAAAAACTAAATGTTATAAAAATAAATTAGACATATACTTAGATAATTATGACTATTCGATTGAAAGCTTCGAAATTGAATTTAGGTTTTCTTTCATGATGTTGATCTATTTACTTAAAAAATATAAAAATAGGTAAATTTCAGTAATATGAATATGCTTGAAAAATATCTAAAAATAAAAATTATAGGGATGCTAAAGAAGATTTGATATAATATATAAAAAAATTGACATAGGAATATTAGTGGTATTGATCATCTTAAGAGATATGTTAATTAATATACTAAAAAATAAAGTGTAATGAATCAACATCAATTTTATTGATCTTGATACTTTTCATTAATCATAATGATTTAGAAATGTAAGATATGATGAAATTAATTTCAAACATAAGTTTTTTGATTAAATTTTAGAATGATCATAGATTATTTTATATTATGTAAACTTATTTTAACCTATTATTTATAAAATTTATATGTCGACTAGAATAAATGACATAATAAAATATTTTAAATTATAATATAATTAGTAATTAATGAATTTATAAAATATTGTTGAATAGTTTTTGTGATAAATGACATGTAAACTAGTTATGATGAAAGTGCATTTGATTGTCATTTCTCATAATATAGATTTTAAGTGGAAATTAAATAAAATTATTTTAATATTTTGTGAAATCATTCATCCGCATTATGATGCTACTATTTATGAGTTTGTCAAGTATGTGTAAAAAAATATAATATTCAAAATAAAATTTAATCAAAAAATATATTTGTAACATAAATTTTTTGATTAAAATTTTGAATGATCATAGACAATTCATATTATGCAAAATTTGTTTAGCTTATTGTTTATAGAATTTTTAAGTCGACTAGTATGTTAAACAAAATAAAATACTTTAAATTATAAAAATAATTAAATTTTAATTAACTTATGAAACATTAATGAATGATCTTTGTGATATATGATATTTAGACTAGTCATGATGACAATACATTTGTATGTGTTACCACTCATCATATAAATTTTAAGTAGAAATTAAATAAAAATGTTTTAGGATTTTTTAAAATTTTTAATTTTCATTATGATTCTATTATTTATGAGTGTTTGTCGACTATATTTAGGAAATATGATATTCAAAATAAAATTTAGTATTAAATTTAATATTTTTTTTAAATTATGTTGCTATTAATATGTTTGTGAGAATTATTAGAAGTTAATTCTTAGGTATTATTTTTTATATTAGATATATGTGTTATATTAATAATCTAGTAGTATAAGGGTAAATTAAATAATTTATCCCAAATTAAATAATTTATCCCAAATTAAATAATTATACTAAAATATCTTAGAAACCTAATAGACACCAAGAGCTTTATTATAGATGTCATATATTATTAGAATTATTACTTTGTGATATTAGATTAATATATTGGTTATTAACTTGTAATATCAGACTATGTTTGTAGTAAAAATAGCAAAATTATTATTGTTAATTTAGGTTATGAAACAAATTGTATTTCTTAAATTCATGAATTTTTTTTTGATATAACGAAAATATTCATTTATATGTACTCTTACCACATATATTTTAATTATATACTTATGTAATATTAATAGTATGTTTAATAAATATAGAAGACATTAATTTTTGTGTCATGATTGTTTAGATAGAAAATAAATATTTAAAATATTAGTCATTTATTATATTTCTTTATTATTTAGTTATCTATATGAAATTTGGCATTAATGTGGAAGAGATAGAAAACATATTAAAATATATACTTACCTGCATGCACCAAGCCAACGAACTAGATGCTAGAATTTACAAATAATTAACTAATATTATATATGATAATTTTATCTAGCCTCCGAGTATGAACATAAATTTCATGTTTGAAGATTATTTTTTTCTTTGAGTTATCTAGGGATAAATGACGAGATAGTTTGTAAAATGTGAGAGTTGTCGTGATATTCATCTATCAATTATTATTTCATCTTATCACATATTGATATTAAGAATTTTGATAAGTTGAGTTTGTGAAAATTATATGAATTTATTTATTTTATTTTATCTAAGATTACATATGATCTGCTGACTCTTCTAATATCTAGCATAATATCAAAATTTTTTTTTTCTGACTATGAATATTATTTTAGATATAATGTAGATATCACAATCAAATTTCGTTGAAAACTAACATACTTTAAGGATTGAGTGGATTCATTTATAACTCTTGAGGATCAAATAAAAGTGATGCTACTTGATAATGATTCATACGACATGACGTCAACTAGGAATTTGAGATGTGATGATCTGAACCATTTAGGTTGATCGTGGATATTAGAAAACTAACATGTTTGTGTTATATTTTTTTAAGCTGTAAAAATGAAATCGAGATCATTAAATGCTAAATGGATGTATTTTTTTATTTAGCTTTGTTTTTGTATATTTATATTATAATTTATAATATAATGTAGTGTCGTTTATCTTTATATTTAAATTTTTAAAAATTAAATAATTTTTTTTTTACATTTACAAATTGGCACTGGATCAGCCCCATCTTTCATGGAAATTGATTTTGGCAGAGGCATAAACAAGTGCTCTAGCCTCTAAGGTCCAATCAAGACCAAACCATGTGCTGCTTATCTATGACTAACCTGGCATAGGTCCGTGACAGACCCACCAAGATTTTCCATCGAGTTGTGTCGGTTGACTTCATGGGTGGAGATTCATGGTAACGTCTCTTTGCTTGGGAAACCTATATGCTTTGATGACTCAAATTTAACATGTTCTAAAATTATTATTTAACATGATGATCCAAGAAAGTAATATTATACTAAGTACTAAAATGTGTTGATGCATGACTCTGGTAAGGAATATTGAGTAATGATTGGATTTTTATTTTTACTAGGCTCAATAAAAATGGGTCTTAGTTGAAAAAGAGATCATTTGTACTTATTAAAATCTTATTGATTTTTGATAAATATTATTATACTATCATTGGGAAATTAGAGTATTCAAAGAAAACACATAAAAGCCTTATCAACTCATCTTGTCGTAAAGAACAATCTATGATATATCAGGAATATATAAAAAATATGAGAGACAAGTTAAATAGACTATCTTCAATATGTATGACATGAAAGAGTATACATTAAAAAATAATAGAAAAGTATATTTGATTGATAAAGTATATTATAATTTAAATTATTTGTCTAATATATATGGAATATTTTTTTGAAGTAGAAATGTCTTAGTTATCTCAATTAGATAACTATTTCTTTCAGTAATGTCATTATGTTGGAGTATACTGTCAAACTATGTTTATATAGTTTGTAATCTATATCATAAATACAAAATTAATCTGATATATATTATAACACATTGTTATTTCTTATTTTTTTAATATAATAATAAAATTCATTTTTTATTATTTTATAAAAAATTTGAAAAATATAAAAAACATATTATTTATCTCAAAATAGACATATTCATGTATATGTTGAGCAGTTGGCAATAAAAATGACACTATCTCAATTTTGATATTTTAGTAAAATTTTAGTAGAATTTTATATGTATGAGTATATCATATTGAAAAAAAGTATCTAGATGATCGTGAGGTTGCCACGATCTCAATTTTGATAGCCTAGTCAGGCATCATGCTGTACCAGATATGATATTGTTTCTCAATTTGAGTAATGACTCATGATATCTTTGTACATGATCGAGCGAGGTAGGCCCTACACAATATTATGGCTCATATGAGGTAGTTTGGCTTGCTAGTCCATGCTGGGTTGAACTAATGTCGGCTAACACCAGAATAATAATGAGCTATTGATGTTTTTTAAAAAACATAAAATAAAAAAAAACAAAAAATTTAAATATAGCTTGTTTGCTCTAGTTTTAGCTCGTATTCGTCCAACTTGGCCGATACTCCCAACAACTTGTAGGAAATGGTGGAGATGCATTTGTTTAACAATGGTATTTTTTGAAATGTGGGATAGGCCACTGGCTCGTCCTACATATGCATGCCATGTTAGGTTTGACACAAGACTCTTGCTGACAAGGCATGGCATGCGACTTGTGCCGACAAGACACGATATTAGGTCCGTGCTTGCAATGCATTACATATTTTGTTCCATGGGCCAACATGAAGCCTGTTTAGGCATGACTCTTGACCATGTTGTGTTAGGCATGCTAGTTTTTTTGTGTTGTCTTGATCAGACTTAGGTTGTATGATCTACTTGATACCTATAAATTGAATGAAATACTACTCAAGCTAGATTTACACTTGAGATATGAAACTATTGTAAGCTTTGGTAAATAATTACTACTTAAGAGTTATAATATTATTAAGATTTAGGCAAAGTATGTTCAATTTGATATGTGATGAGTGATTAAGTTAAAAATATATAAATAAAGAGTCTAACACATTCAAATATGTTAAATGAGATTTTATTGTTGAAAATAAAACATTTAATTCATTCTATTAAACCTAAATGTAGTCTAAATTAAAATTTATCAATTTTATAAATAAATATTTGAAAAAAAAAATAATGATAGAGTTAAGTTATCTAGAAAGATAAATCTTTGAGAATAAAATAATATGATTGTTGGAAATAAGCAAGATACGAGATAGTAATAAAGATTAAAGTTGGATCTTATTATATTTAATATATAATATTATTATAAATATAATGAATAAGACATGGTTACCAAGGAAGCACGGACACGGCTCCCTACAGCCGTGTCCGCGTGTCCGACACCTGGACACGACACGGACACGGCACGGATACGTGTCCGATACGCCACGTGGCGTATCATTGCACAATCCATATCCGATACGCCATGTGGCGTATCGGATGGTTGTGTCGGCAGACGGCAGCCGTATCCATGCCTATAGTGCCAGACGTCCGACGACGTCGGGTGGCCAACGTCGCCGCATGGGCGACGTTGGCCACTGGCAGGGGGCAGGCGCGATTTGAGGGTGAGGCAGGGAGCGGATGCGATTTGAGGGAGAGACAGGAGCGGGCACGATTTGAGGGGAGAGGAAGGGGCGGCACGAATTGAGGGGAGAGGCAGGGGCGGGTGTGTTTGATGGGGAGGCAGGGGTGAGCGTATTTGTGTGAGGATGTGCATAAAATAAAATAAAATATTTTTATTTTATAAAATAAAATATTTTTATTTTATAAAATAAATAATATATATTTATTTTATATAATAAAATATTTTAATTTAATTTAATTTAATGAATTTTATAAAATACATAATATTTATAATTAATTTTTATTTTTATTTTTTTTATCATGCCGTATCCGTATCCTCGTATCTTGCCGTGTCGTATCCCCGTGTCCGTGTTCGTGTCCGTGCTTCTTAGATGGTTACTGATGATGTAAGTCTTTCTTGTGTAGATAATTTAAGTATATGAAGTTAGTGTATATTCAAACTAGAAATTAAACATAAAAATTATAAATGGATCTTTTGTTTTCTTAGATAATTTTTATAATTCTTTTTAGTAAGTTTAAGTGTCTTAGTGGATGTAATTAGTGATGATTTCTAGATAATTTTGGTTATTAGTCTCTCACTTAATATCACGGAAAGATCTTAGTTTTTTATTTGGATATAATATTGAATAGTTGTCTCTCTGTGACTCATTCTTTTGTAGTAGATGCATTAAAATGAAGTTCTCCTTTAATTATCTCTGTTATTATAATTTTCTTTGTACTATGTTTGGAAACTATGATTCCTGAAAATAACAACAGCATTCAATTAGGAGATCTTTCCAGAATGCTGCTGCACATCACCACCATTTGTAATTAGATCTTCCCACAATGTTGCTATGTGCCATCACTATGTTTCATCGTGTCCCACCATCTCAAGCCTATTGTTGCTCACAATTGTTGTCCGTTAACCATGCGTGCCTCTGTTGACCCTAATGTACTTTGAGCACTAGCATTCTATAAGAACACACTTTTGGCCACAAATATAGGCTTTAATTTTTTCTAAATTTTATCTGACACAATGTTAAAAATCTTGTCAAAAATTAATAGAAATAACACATTTAAATTTTATATATTATATTATCTTATATAATTGATATAAGTGATTAAGAAAATTAATGAATTGGATGTTTTAATTAAAAACATAAAAAATTAGTAAACTACAATAGTAATAATAATGTGTGATTATATAAATTAATACATCATATCTGATAAAAACTTAAAAATTTAAAATTTCTTAGATAATTAATCATCCAAGTATTTTTCTCGCTTAAATAGTTGAAAATTTAAGTTATTAAAGTTATAGATCTGATAAAAAATTAAAATAATATTGCATGTATTTATTGGAGGTTATGCTTTCATGCGATAGCAAAATGCATTAATCCTTGAGTAGTAGGTCTCGAGTTCTATATTCATCATGTGTAGTTTTTTTTTTTTAATTTTTGAAGTAAGATTGTTGAGATATAAATTTGTCTTTGATCTCTAACTAAGCAAGAATCTTGTATACTGGTTATAACCTCCTAGGCTCCTATATATTTACAATGTTATATAATACTATTAATAAAAATTAGAACTATGTTTTTTTTAATTTATATCTTTGTTTCCATATGAGTAACCATTGCATTACCTATTGAGGATTGAGGAATTAAGTTTGATTTCTTGACATGATCTTTTTGAAGTTTACATAGTTTTTTATGTTGAAATTGTAATCCATAGTATGTTGCTTATATATTAAGATGTAAATTATGAATTGTTTACCTTTTTGATAAAAAAAATCATAAAAATAGAAAAGGATCCTTCATGAATTATCTTAATTATTCTGCTGGAGTGTTGCATGATTCTAAGCCAAACATAAATGTGAACTTAATAAAACTTGATAAGATAGAATATTGACAAAAATTAATTATATAAGTGGCAAGTCTGATCAGAGCAGCCCACATGTTGGGTTCTCTCATCCAGAATACAAAAAAGTAAAGCAAAATAAAATAAAAACTAAAAGTTGTAAGTCATAACAATAATGATGTGTATTCAATAAGCTTCGATTGTTGTTCAAAAGGGATTGAATGTGGTTATTAGTGTAAATGTTCAACCAACTCCATGGGAATGGTTGATAGTTTTTTTGGTTAAATTTTGAGGTTTGGTTGGTGCACAACGTTGGAGTTAATTGTCAGACATGGTGACTCATGTGAAGATAAATATTGGGAAGTGTTCACTTGTTAATTAGGTTAATAATAAATAATTACAATTTAAAATTGATTACAATAAGAAAAAATTATGTTGCAGATATATCTATTAAATAGTAATCAGAAAGTCATCATTAGTATTAGTTCCAAGTCTTTACGTATAAATTAGATGAATGGGATAAATTCTTGATGTGATATTGTGTGTGTGTGTTGATCAATTGTAACTTTTGAGTTTGAATGATGGTCTATTTTTTGCACAATTTTTATAATTTTGATGATGGTTTTTAAAATTTAAGCTACCAACACCTTCAATCATCAATTGAAAACTAGAAAAATCAATTGATTAATGGGATATGATATCTTAAAATTGTGTAGTATGTTAATTTATTGGTGTTCTAATAAATTTTTCATCTTGTGTGCCAATGCAACTTTTTTAAAGTATGACCCTACTCCTCGGGCCTTGCAGGATCGTTCTCTCGATTTTCATGCTTTATGTGCACTGTATGCTGTTACAGGTTATACCTCACGTTCTTTTAGGTTTTCATGTTTGCATTAGCATGTTGCAGAATTCAGATATTGGTGCTAACAATTTGTTTTACTCCCTTGCCTGGCTTTCCCAACTCAGATGTTGCACTTGTAACTTCCTTAAGAGATGGAATGAATCTTGTTAGTTATGAATTTGTTGCATGTCAAGCTTCCAAAAAAGGCGTTCTTATTCTCAGTGAGGTACTAGTTAATTTGTTCCGCCAAGAATTCTCATTGAAACTCTTCCATGGGCTCTAAAAGGCCAGGATGACATGTCCTTAGTTTACATGGGCTGACTCAGTGCAATTTATTCAAGCTGGTGGAAAATGGGCTGTTGCCCTGGGAAGGTCCCAATTCTCTGGACCTGGTTGGACCTTCCTGATTGTCAAATTGGGCCAGCTGCTTTTACAAGGCTGCCTGTATAGACATCACTATTGTAGTGTATAATCACGACTTGGTTGATATATTTTTGCTAGATTTCTTTTAATTGATCCTATTTTCTTCAAAAAAACTAACATGGTTACAAATTACTGTTGCTTTTTTAAAAGTGTATCTTTTCTGTATGCTGTAGTTTGCTGGAGCAGCACAATCTCTTGGTGCTGGTGCAATTCTTGTGAACCCTTGGAACATAACAGAAGTTGCTGATTCAATACACCAAGCTTTGACAATGTCTGCTGAAGAAAGAGAAAAGCGGCATCACCATAACTTTGCACATGTTACCACTCATACTGCTCAAGAATGGGCAGAAACTTTTGTGAGGTGTTTTTAAATTGATCGTTATCAGCCAATTTTAGTTCAAAATTTTGAACTTGTCAGTTACTTATGATTCTCGTCATAAGTAACTGACAAGAGTCATACACTAATGAATTTGTTTATTTTAGTATTCGATATTGTTAAACATCATAATACAAAACATATAAAGTAACATAATTTTATTGTATAAATCTTATACAATAAAATAAAGTGACTCTTGCCAAGCAAATTTTTTAAAAATTGTGTATTCTCATCAATTGTTAAGCAAATAAGTCTTTAACTTGACAAGAGTCATCATACAAGCAATTTTTTATAAAATTGTTCTATAAGACATGGGGCAGTCAACATGTTTCCTATTCTCATGAAAAAATCATAAATAAAATGAAGAAAAAAAAAGATTGTTGTAAAGCTGTAGACCACAACACTTTTCCTTTCACATTGATGTGTAAAAGTGCGTAATGATTGTAATTAAATTGTAGTTGTAGAAAATACTAATTGAGTTAAATGATGTCAACTTGTTATCTTGCATAATCTGAATATCTTATACATAAATAATCAGTAAAATGACTATGCCATTACTACTTCTCTAAAAAGACAAAAAAAATGTTAATAAATCTCTGTAACTCAAACAAGTTGATTGATTGTAAAAGCCTCACAAATTAGGTTGCTATTATATTTCATGCTATATAATATCTTTCATAATCTAAAAAACTATCTTGCCTACACATATTTTTGTAGTTAGAGGTATCAAACGGGTCGGGCCGGTTTGGCCTATTTTTTGGTAGCCCAATCAGGCCATCGAGTTGTGCCCGGTACGGCCTAGCATTGTAATTATGCCATGCCTGGCACGGTACTTCTTGAGAAGTGCCAGATTGGCATGACCTGCCGGCCTTGCTCATACCTATGTCATGTTGTTTCGTGCCTGGACTTGCTGGATCGGGCTAGGTCATGCCAATTATTTTAGCTAGATTTTAAAAAGAATTTAGCTGGGTCCTCGGGCCGGTTTATAATTCTATTGGGTCAGGAACATGGGTCGTGCTTAGCTCGGCACGACATGAACCATGCCAAGGGTTGGCCCGGCCTGGCTCATGGCACGGTTCCAAACCATGTCATCCTGGGCCAAGCATGATAGAACCAGGCCGAGCCCTCGACCGCCTAGCCGCCCGGCCTGTTTGTCATTTTTACTCGTAGTTCATCATAAAGTAATATATTTTTAATATCTAGTTAATATATATGTAATATTACAAGAGAAATAAAAATTAATAGTGATGCCATTTTGGTTATTCTACTTAAGTATACAAAATTTGTTACAAATGCAATAATAAATCATAATATTCTATTAGATATTATTGATTATTTCACATATGTTCTTATTTTAGATTCTTGAATTATCTATATGAGTGAATATTTATATTATTATAGTTGACAAATATTTGAAAACTATTAGATATGGTTATATTCAATTTAAATATTTGTTATTTTTTCTTATTAGTCTTATTCATAGTTATTTTGGGATTGATAAACTTTGATTTGAGAGTGAGCGGAGTGGATCATAGTTATTAAATGCATGCTTGGGGCATGGCCAAAGCATTGGCACCAAAAAGCTCCGACAAAAGTGCCTTTCATGTGGCGAGGGATGACCAATTTCGAAAGGTGTTGGAGGTGCTAGAAAAATCTTGGCTTTGTGCCCAGGCAAAGGCATTCTTTTTCTCGTTGAACAAGTTGATGCAAATTGTTCATTCAAACGAGTTAATGCAGCTTGTTCCTTCAAATAAGCTCGAGCAACTAGTTTATGCATTAATATATGTATATATACATACATATATAAATTCATATATTTATATGTATATACATATATGCATACATATTTTTATTTATATGCATGCATTTATTTGTATATAGGCTTGCATTTATATACATGTATATATTTGATATACCTACATACATACATATATATATGTATGCGCGCGCGCGTGTGTAAATTTATATAAAAAAATTATAGCTAATATTTTGTGAAATTTGTAATTTTTATGTATATTAGATTGAATATGCCTAAAAAATTGGCATCTTAATTGTACCTTGTACCTTAAGACTCTAAACGAATTTTGCATTTCACCGTGTCTTGTGCCTCAAATAATTATAAGATGAATTATATATTCTATCTTTGATAGTAAAATTTATTTTTAGATATGTGAGTATTTTAATTTATTTACTTATTAATTATTACTTTAATTCTTTATTATTGGCTCAAATGAGAATAATTTATTTTGATTTGAAGATTATTTTAACACTAGAATGGTATATAAGTTTTAAAAGATTATTAGAATTTCTTATTCTATATAAAAGCATTTAGTTTGAGTATTTATTTTAGATATTTAGTTTGAAGAGTATTTATTTTGATAGTTTGAGTTGAGCAAGTTCTCATTTGATATATTACAATAAAATATTTAAGAATCTAGTAAAAATATGAGAAAAATGATATTTGGCTATTTGATTATTATAATTACTTATTGTTCGAGATATACATAAATATTTTTTTTTCATAATAGATCATAAATTATTTATTTGTTTACATGTTTAATAAAATAATAAAAAAAATAATTTGATAAGTAAATTAAGAAATAAAAAAAAATATTTATGCAATTGAATATATGTAAGATTAATTAGATATTTATTGTATGAATTATAAGGCTATACATAAGACTTTCTACTCTAGCACACTTCAAAATATTTGATGTTATCTTCTTTTTTTTATTTGAGTATATTCTTTTAGTACTATATTTTAGAAAGAAGGTATTTAGCTTGTCTCACATATTTTTGGATGTATTTATTTTGTTATTATTCTTTAGGATGAGTCAAGTCGGCATCTAATCCCTTGAGTCATACATTCTTTGGTTTTGTTAATATCCAAAAATAATATATGTAATTTTTATAAGAGATTAATAAGATTTTACTGAATATATTTATTATTATTTTTAAACATGATTTATTTTTTAACAAGTTTAGAAAGAGTGGTAGTTTAGATATTTTTTATCAGTGATATTGCTGTGCTATGGTTTTTGTCATGCTCAGGGTTTCTCCCTTATTTGTTGTATGCTCTAGGTTTCTCTCTTATTTGTTGTATGCTCATGTTTTCTTCCTTATTTGTTGTATGCTCAGAGTTTCTCAATATTTCTAGAATTCTCCTCCTATGGAAATTTTAGGGTTTGTAATACATTGAATTTTGGCTTTGATGCCATGTTAAAGCCATAATACAAAACGTAAAGAAAACATAAATATGCTTCATAAAATTATCACACAAGCAAATCCTTATGAAATGAGTAAATTAGGTTGAGGCAATGCACTAGGTAGGTGATCCCATTGATATTCAAATAAAATAACAATAAAACACAATAAAGATGTGAACTACAAAAAATATCTAAGATTGAATGCTAAAATTAAATTCTTTTTATATGTACTAAATGGCTTAGTTTTCTTGATTCTGAAACTATTTTTCATGGGGACATTAATCTTTTTTTTTTTTGATATTATGATTTTGTAGTGAATTGAATGATACAGTAGTGGAAGCACAAATGAGGACCAAACAAGTTCCTCCATCACTTCCTGAAGAAATTGCAACTAATCGATATTTACAATCAAGTAATCGCTTGCTAATTTTGGTATGCTTATTCGTTTCAAAACTTTAAATTTTTTTTTACTATGCATATATAAATTTTTGTATCAAATTGTATCTTGGGTTATTTTGTTCCTTGGTTGATTTTGATATTTTTTTTGTTTTATGTTGAAAAATATTAATAATGTCGTGTGATATGTAAGATCACTATATAACATGTAAGACTTTTTTAGAATCCTTGTTTAGTAAATGGTATATGTTTAAGTGAAAGTGCTAATATTTTTGCTTGACTTTGCAAACCAAAAGGAAGAAAAAATTATATGCATGAATTTTTTTTTCATTTTTTATTCTATTTGGTTTCTTTTTTGTCTCATTTTCTTAGTATTTAGTTTCATTTTGCTTATATTTGCCTTTCTTGACTTTCTTATTGGAGTGATAATGACAAGCTAAACTATATGAATGATAAAATACAAAAGGCAAGGCTTATGCATTAATGTTTGTGATATTGTGCATATGCCAGTGCTCAATGCATATAAATATTCTAAATTAAATATCTTTCCTATATATTCATCTATATGTGTTTGTTTACACAAATATCAATATATCATATCTTATAAGAATTCAATATAAATATGTTAGAGTAAGAATAATAGTGAAATAATTAATTTTTTTAGAAGTTTTTGTGCTTGATACATATGTTGAAGGTACTATTTTGATGCGATGACAAATATATTTATATATGTGTGATAGATCTCGAGTTTGAGATTTATTAGATACAATTTTTGAATATTTAGAATGACTATTGATATATTAATTTATCAAACACTCTGCACTAAAGTGAGAATTTTGTGCACAATGTAATATGTTTATATATTCATTTGTATCATTGCTTTCATTATTCTCAAATAAATTTTTAATTTATTTTATGATTTTATTGGCATGCATTTTCGTTAAATGATAATAGGTCTCCGGTTCTAGACTCATCATTTATTAGATGTAATATCTTTATTTTTTGGGAATAAAATTATTGATATATTAATTTATATCATAAATCATGTTAAGTTGGAGGTTTGGACATGGGGTATGACTTTTATAGTAATGATGTCAATGTTAAATTAATGTAACAAATTTTATCAAAGTCAATTCAATAATTAAAACAAAAGTATCTTTAAAGATCATGTTATTAACAATGATATAATTCTGAACTTATAGATTGAGAGGTGCTTATTGAAAGAAATTATAATTTTAGATATTTTGTCACTTAAGTTAATAAAAAATAGAAATTTGAATATTGTATTTCATGTGGATTGGGTATCAGACTCTGAGATGAAAGAAATGCTTGACAGAAAGATATGAGAAAATTGTACATCAATAGTTGTTTGATTACTTGAGGATGAACGTATGATTTTACATGGGAGAGAAGTTGGAGTGATAATAATGAAGTCAAAACATGACAAGGGTCGCATAACACAGATAATTGAATGATAAGAATGATTCAAATATTATGTATTTGTGTGTGTACTTCTCTAATGATTGTTATTGAAAGTAGTTCCTCTAATGTGCTTGACATCAATTACTATAAAATTAATTGAACATTATGCTAATTTATTTCCTATTGGCAAGACTTTGTGGAATGGGTTTGTCGCATAGGGTGAAAGATAGAGGTGTCAAACGTGCCGGGCCGGGCCGGCCCGGCACGAGGCACGGCACGGTTCGGCCATGCCTGGGCCGGCCCGGCACGTTCAAAAACCGTGCCCGGGCCCGTGCCGTGCCCGGGTGAATTAAATCCCGTGCCGTGCCGTACCCGGCACGCCGGCACGTGTCCATCCCGTGCCAGTTCACGCAGGCACGTGTGGCACTGGCGGCGTGCCACGCGTGCCGTGGCATGAGTCGTGAGTCGCGACTCACTGAGTAGTGACCCAACCGGGCCCCGCCCCCGGTGAAAAGACCGCGGGTCGGGTCCAAACAGACCCGCCCCGCCTGCCCTGCCCCTGCCGTGTGCCCGTGCCGCCTGGCCAAGCCAAGCCGTGCCCACGGGCCATGCCGTGCCCGACTTTAACACACCGTGCCGTGCTCGGCACGACACGGTAGCACGGCCGGGCACGTGAAAAATGGGCCGTGCCGTGCTAGGCCGGCCCGTTTGACACCTCTAGTAAAAGAGGAACCATGTGATAAATGATATTAGAGTAGCAAATTTAGGTTACAATGGTGGTGAATTGGTAATTTCCCATTGCATATGCTTGCCTTAGTTTTATCAATCATAAGCGGCCTTCCAATCAGCACATATTTACTGATAGTTTCTCTTGTTTAAATCTATCTAAATGAAAAAGTAGATTTAATAAAGTTTACCTCATGTTTGTGCTTTGTGCAAATACATACATGTTAACACACTGATCTCATAATAATTTTAAAATTAAATATGTTTAGGCAAGAATAATATTAATATGACTAATCATTTGTTAAATTTTTATGTTTTATGTATATATTGGAGGTCACGTCTTAATGTGATGACTAGTATATTTCATATAAGAACAATAAGTTATAAGTTTGAGATTCATCAGATGTAAGTTGGAGAAGCTGTATGATGCAAATTATCCAACTTTCGAGAATAAAACTGTCGAGAAATTAATCTCTCCAAAATATGATATTAAAGTGGGAGCCATGTACATTTAGTATGATTTTTTACAAATTCTTACTTGTTTGGGTTAGTATTTGATTTGGGTATATTATATATGCGTGTTTGTATGAAAATTTTGATCTTTTACTTTTTTGATGCAGAAATATCATGTAATTCTAGTTTGTCATTTGATTTACTTTTTTGTTTTCCATTTTGTGTATTGAATTAGGCGGTAGGGGTTGATTCACACCTTACCCAACGTATTCATTTTTAACTTATATAATAATGTGGTGTGGTGATCAAAACTGTATGTTAATAGCATAATAAGTGTATGATATTAATTTTACTATTACTCATTGGAAACTAAGAGGTCATGTATACCTTAGTGATATTTTAAGTTTGGAGATATTATATGATTAGATTAGTGGATGGACTATGAATTTTCAGATTCATGATTGATGATTCTACATTGTATTAGAGATTAGTCAACTCACAACAATTATCCTTATTATGATTGTTGATCAGGTTGAAGATTTTAATCATGTTTGTTTCTTATATCATTTGTTTGATGGTTTTGAACTTGGTAGCCTCGTTGTCCTCATTACATGACATATTTCTTATATGATATAATTAGCTCATTTAATGAAATTGGGATTGATACAATCATGTAATATAATTAATGTTATTGTTATAAATTAATACTGAAAAATAAATATAAATAATATTTTAATTAAATTCTGATATCAAATGTCTTTGTAATAGTTTAAAATAGACGGGGCAACTCATTTTAAGTGCTCACATCAAAAATTTTTAAAAAAATAAAATAGTAATAAAAAACTATAGTACCACCATCAAATTAGTATATATAAGTTTACAATATCAAGCTTGAAAGAAAGTAAGACAAATTAATATATTTTTAAGGTTTTTTTTGAAAATGTCTTTTGGTTATTTTTTTCAATCCATGATATAGTAATTATCTTATTCTTAATTTTTTTTCATTAGAAATAAGTAATTCACTCATTTGTATTGTATTCGCTTGTGAAATATTGGTTTGGAGGCTATATGCTTAGATATTTGACCGTCACAGTAAATGTTAGTCGGAGAAGAAAGTATATGAAGTAAATGATGTTTGTAAAAAATCTCAAAAATAATTATTATCATTCTAAATTTTATTTTTCTACTAGATTTAGAAATAAATATCCATCTTAATTTCTTCTAATAGAATTATTTTCAAAAAAGTTCAAATCCTATCATAAAATTTTTCTCGTTACATGTTCCACAACTTGAATTTGAGTATCTAGCTAAATGTATAGGTATCAAATAGGCCATACCGGCATTGCAAGTTTCAGTGTGGCATGACCATGTCACCGACCCGTGCCGAGCACTACAATGCTACCATGCCGGCACAAAATGAGAACTAGAAAGGTGGCTTGACACGACATGACATGGCTGGCTTGCAAAGTGTGGGGCCATATCGGGATACCGACATGCCATCGCTGACACACTCATTGTCTAAGTTGAAGCCTGTTGGATGAAAATACAATTGGCGGGGTAGGTGAGGCCGCCCATTTGTGACTGACCATGTAAGTGGATTTTGGCTTACATGACTAGTTTAAAAAAATGCATGTTGGGCGGTCACCCAATGAGGTTAAACCTGAGACTCCTATTTGCTCAGTCCCTAGTCCTCAAGTTGGTGGATTGTGCCATCTGGCCTAGCAAGTGGATAGTGTTTGGCTTGGCACAAGGCATTGCTCACACCAACCCAACATGGCTTGACTTGTGCCCTGGTTTGGCATGGTCTAGGACCAAACACAGAATGTACCGTGCCGTGCTTGGCTAGACACAACTAAACTATGCTGTGCCGTAGGCCATGCTCGAGCCACCCAGCCCGATTAATACCCATAGCTAAATGGAAATAGACATGATTTCTAAATGTGATCCAAAGCTTGGCGGGCTTTATCATATACCTCGATATGGGAAAAGTATCATCAAGATGAATTTGTGGAGAATAATTTATAAAATAATTAACAATATTAATTATATATGTTATATCTAATCTGATCAAACTAAATAAATAATTTTTTTATGAATCTTCTATAAGTAATAGAGTCAATTTGATGAGTCATATTAGTAGTGAATTACTCTTTGGGACTTGAGGTGTTAAAAGGGTAGTGTCGTGCTGGCATTACTTGATTTTTTTACCCACCTGGGCTACGGGATACCGTCTCTTTCTCTGAATTTCATAATATTTATCATGGGTCATGCCTTGTTGACACGGTTCTAAAAAAGGGCAACCCAACTTGACTTTTTGGCATAACTTATTGGTGAATTATGCTGGGTCATTCCAAACCAAGTCAGATTTGGCTAGACTAACCTGAGTCAAACCAAGCTATCCGGTTTGGCTAGCTAGGCTAAAACTAGTTGCACGTCCTGTCGTGCTGGGTTGTGCCGTGCAAAGCCTCCCATGCCCAAAAGATTGGCTTGGCATGGTCTGAGTCGTGTTGTGGGTGTGCTCGTGGAACTTCTAGAGATGGTTTTGAACTATGTCTTGCCCGGCTTGACTGAACCGCACAACTTGCCGTGTTTGAATCGTTTAACCCGGTTGATACTTCTATTAGGATTAATAAGAATATTTGATTGAGCATAATCCAAATAATCAATCTCTATAAAAGTATCAAATATATATTTCTTTTTTGATAATATGATACTCATTATACAAAATCATCTCAATGTTTAAAAAATTTTCCAAGATCTTTTGTGTGAACCTTTGATTGAACGTATTCCTTGAATTGTGTGATTTATAATTTATTATGTCATAAGGCTTCTTTTAAAAAAAATAAAAATCAATAATATATTTGGGTATATTAAATTAAATGACTGTATGTGAAAATTTTATAAATCAGATACTTGATAATTATTTTAGGATGTGCAACATCTTTTTAAAATTTTCAATCTGTCTGACTTTACTATTGGAAACCTAGGTATTTGTTTAATATGTACATTCTTCTTAATATCTTTGTGAAGATATATATTCTTTACGTCTTGTTGATATATTCTCTAACTGGGTAATGTTGTAAGGAATTAAGACTTATACTAAGGTCATTTTGGTCATTTTAGAGTAAGTATCATAATAGTCAGTATTAAATGTTTGAATGAATGAAATATATCTCTTTCATCATGTCTTGATGTTATTTTAGTTGAGATAAAGTCGTAAAAAGAGAATTAGATATTCTAGTATGATCAAGCGTAATAAATGAAATAAAAGAAAGAAACACATGAATGTGATAAAATCAATTAAATTGAGTTTTGAATATAGCTATATCCTTTTCAAAGACTGATCGATAAGTATAAATCAGATTAAATAGCTGTTTGTTTATTTGTCTCCTCAATAGTCTCATTTTTGGCTTGAACATGTTGGGTATATCTCTCTCGTCTACTATAAACTCTAAATCTTAATTGGTCAAATATTTTAGTTACCAATTCAATATGAGTTTATAATAATGAAAACTTATAGACTTTTGTCTCATGTGAGTATGAATGAGATCACTCTACTAGGAAAATTTTATTTTTTTTAGAATCAATATGATCTTTATTTATTTGTAGATATCATGATTCTATGTGAGAAATATCATATTAAATACCAAAATACTCAGTTTTGATTAACGAATAAATCTCTCTATTAATTGATGATTCAGACATGACTATATGTAAGGTAGACAAAGTAACATATCAAGGTGTATTATCTGGATTTATCCTCTTCCTAGGCTTATTGACATAGGAAGTATGATCAAAGAAGATAACATTCGTATTTTCGGTACTAGAGTATATAAGGAATTCATATCTTATGGTCCTATATGCTGACTTTTCTCATACTAGAGATTGGTCGAAGATAAAATAAGTGAATCAAAAATCTTTGAGAGATAAGTTAAATAGTTTTTATTCAAAACATACATGATGCTTTGATCTTTATGACCTAGCATAAAACATCTTCAAAACATTTTACTACTAGTAGTATGCTTTATGAATTAAAAGCGTATAAAACTATTTTCCATACTACTAGTACGACCATCAATAAGAGGGTTTCATACACTCATATTATCTACTAAATAACTTAAAATATTTTAATAAATTTCTTATATTTTATAATGCGAATGAAATTATTTTTATTTTTACTTGCACTATTAAAATAATTATATGATGTCTACACCTAACATAAAAAATATAAACTAAAAGTATGTATCTAATAATTCTAACAAACATGCTAATTACAACACTATTATTTAAAATATTATTAATATAAAACTAAAAGTTTTATTTTAAATATCATATTATTTAAAGATACTCAATAGATATACATAAAAGACGAGACTATCATGCTAATGAAAAATTTCAGAAAATCCGAAGATTTTTTTTATCTAGTTCACTTAGAATCAATATAATGATCGGTAATACATGCATCTTGTTTAGGCCGAGTTGGTAGAACAAAAATAAGCCCTAACTTTTTGTTTTTCAAATTGTAGTCGTGCACAATCATGACGTAAGACACAAGTCATATCTGGCACGACACAAAACCTATGTGGCCCCGATCCAACACAAGGACCAATTGGCTCTCATCGGGCACATCATAAGTCATGCTATAAGTTAACACAACTATGATACAAGCACAATTTTAAACCATGTTATATAGGGCCAAACACAGCTAAACCATGTCGTGCCTAAGCCAACCAGCCCACTTATCACTTCTAAGCACTTCATGTACTAACATAACTCGATTTAGTTAAAAAAAATAGATATCTAATTTAGAGAAAACAAACCCTCAAAAAAAATTCTAAAATATTTGAAAGATATAAGAAACTCATATTTTACAACTAGTAATATGGAAGGATAATATGAGTAGATAATAGTAGAAAATATTTTAAGTTATCTAGTAGATAATAGTATATATCACATAATATTAGTATTATACATACATGATATTTTATTCATGTGTTGACTATTAACATATGATATCCTATGATATAAATATTAAAAGCGACACATTTTTTATTAATGATTTAGATTGGAAGATAAGAATTAAAAAAATCATAAAGGTTTTTATGATACGATGATTATGTTTGTCAGTGTATATTCTCATCATATTTAAATATATATGTAATATTAGTTGTATATTTACCAAGTATATAATACCCTCTAATTTTTATTTAATGATTATTGAGATATAATTTAAGTATTTAAAAATTAGTTCTTTATTTTATATATTTATTACTTGGTTGTCTATATTAAATGTGAAACTAAATGTCATTATTGAGATATATTAAAAATTTAGGTTTAAGGTGAAAAGGATAAAAAATTATATTAAAATATATATTCATCTGCATGAACTAGGTAGAAAAACTAAATGGTTAGATTTATTAAAAATTAGATTATATGTTTAAATGTTATGATACTAGGTGTGATATTTTTAGCGAGTTTTTAGTATGAACATAAATATCGTATTTAAACATAATGATTATGTCATTCACTTAGTTTGAAATAAATAATAAGGTGATCCGTCAAATATGATAGAATTTTCTCGGTACTTAAATTTTAATTACTGTCCAATCTTGTTATATTATAATAATAAGAATTTAGATATATTGAGTTAGCAGAAATCATATAAATTTATCTATCTTGTGCTATATAAGATAGTTCAGAATTAGATATGATGTTATCATATCTAGTATCATAATTATAGATACTATAGACATAAATTGATGTTATCATTACTACTAGCTTTAGAATTTGATTTAATAGTTCAAATTATACTAAAGATATAAATTAAAGGTGTCAAACGGGCTGGCCCAGCACGGCACGGCCTGTTTTTCACGAGCACGGTCGTGCTACCGTGCCGTGCCGAGCACGGCACGGTGAGTTAAAGGCGGGCACGACACGGTCCGTGGGCACGGCAAGGCCGTGCCGTGCCGTGCCCTGCCCGCTAGGGCACGACTTGGCTTGGCCAGGCGGCACGGGCGCACGGCAGGGGCAGGGCAGGCGGGGCGGGGCGAGAGCCGCAACGCGGGACCGGCTAAACCGGGGTCCGGGTCCCAGGAGCCAAGCATGAGCACGGGATGAAAATGCCAAAATGGCAGATTAGAAATTTTTTTTTTTTAAAAATTTTTTATTAAGATTCTGTATAGACTTTAGAGTATTAGTAATAATTAAAAAATATAATTTTTTGTAAAAATTATTACATTTAAAATTAAATAAAACAAACAAATATTAGAATTTTTTTTTTTTTTCAATTAAGTTTAGCTTTTTTTATTATTATAATTTATTAATTATATATTGAAATTTAAAGTTATTAAATTTTAAAATAAAATTTAAATCGTAAAATAATAAATAAATACATTAAGTTAGTAAAAATTTTAATTAAAAAAAAATTAAACAACACAAATGAAAAATTATCATTCATGCTTTTGAAACCAATAGTCCGAACAAAACAAGTATAAGTTTCAACACAACGTATGGTACAAAGTACAAACAAAGTGTATAAATAAAATAAATAAAAAAACATCGAAAAAAAAGAGCAGATGAGCATCAATCGTCAAGCGGCATATCATGAGAATCATCAGCCGCAACATCAAGATCAGTATCATATGGATGATCATCATCGGCAATCACCTCCTCCGCCATCGTAGTGGATATGGATGCGACTGCAGTGTCTGTCACAGTCTCAGCTTCAGCACGATCACTGATGCTAAATCTCGATTCCTCCCAATCCTTCAAACATGTCAAGGCCTCAACCATATCTGGACGTAATCTCGATCTCCTATCCGAAATCACGTTCACTGCAACAGAAAAAGCAGACTCCGATGCTACGCTCGACACCGGAGGAGTCAGTAGATCCCGTGTCATCCTAGATAGCACGGGATAGGCGGACTCATATGATTTCCACCACTGTAATAAATCAAGATTCTTATTGTCAGAAGGTGATAGGATTGAGCAGTAATCGGTATCTAAGTACCGAGACAGATCGCTCCTATGTGAAGGTCCACCCCTACGTTTCTCCCTCGCTAGGTTAATGGAATAATCGTCATCTCCGAACAAGGTATCAGTGTCCGTACTCACAGTCTCACCACCACTACCACCATACCTAGTATCGTAGTATGTGAACAGGTCTGTCAACTTCTCGTAAATGAACCCTTCAGGTGGCTCTTCCAGGTTCATGCACGAGGAAATGAAAGTCAGGGTGTTTTCAACCCCTTCCACCTTAGTCCTAGGGTCCATGCATGCTGCGAGGCAATAAAGAGATGGAATGGTGGACCAGTACTTTAGGTACTTGGTCTCCATCTCTGCAACCATATGGCTAAGCGTCGGGTCCGCTCGATACTTCATAAATATGCTACTAATGTTGCATATGCAACGGAGTACAATACAAGTGGTGGGCGTATAAACCAACGAACACATGTTCGTCGTGTCATAAAATATCTTCAGGAATTTCATAAATGAAATTCTTGAAGCCCAGTCAGTGTCGTCAATAATAAGTTCGCCACTCTTACTATTGACGTAGTCGGATATCACGTGTTCGTATCCAACACATGATTCCAACATCAGGTACGTGTAATTCCAACGATGTCTCACATCTGATTGGAATTTCTTCTTCTTAAGATTCGCAGACAAACAGAGATTACCAAACTCTTGTAGTCTGCGAGGAGTGCGAATATACTTGAGTGCATTGCGTATATTTTCCAACGCGGGGGAACAGACCTTCATACCCGCTTGAACTATCAGGTTAATAACATGACACATGCATCTGACATGAAATCTTTCCTAATGGTGCGTCTCTAATATTCCTAACAAACATATTGATCGCTACTCCATTATTCGCAGCATTATCGAAAGTGACACTAAAAATTTTATTTTGAATTTTATATTCCCTAAATATTTTCATCATACACTCAAAAATGGCCGGGCCATCATGAGGATGAAGAATCTCAGTGAATCCTAATATTTTTTTATTGATTGTCCAGTTAGAATCTACATAATGACTCGTGAGATATGCATAAGAAGAATCATCGTGACATGTCCATATATCGGACGTCACGGACACCACTTCACTAAATGCCAAAAATTTCTTAATTATTTTTTGTTTTTCTAACTTATATATCTTTAGTATGTCACTCCTAGATGTGGACCTAGGAATCCTACGATAGGATGACTGAAAATAAGTCTGCATGATGCGCACTACCCTTGGATCTTCCGAAAATCTGATCGGAAGACCCATCAATGTGATGAGCCTGGCCATGCCGTCCCTACCCAACTCGCTGGAGTATACGAAGGGAGTAAACTTTGAGACTGAACTCGATCCAGTCTCAAAAAATGTAGTACCAAGTTGGGTTTGCCTAGGATCTAACGGTCCATGTTTTTTGGAGCATATTTCAGCATGCCTCTTGAGGTGCCCAGTCCCACATGTACTCTTGCATGTTAAAAGTCTCATACAATATTTGTACTGTGCCATTTCATGTTCCTCACCCCTAACATCTACTTGTGTTATGATTTTAAAATGTGTCCAAACTACAGAAGTCTTCCTAGTTTTTTTGTTTTTTAGAACTTTGGGCTGAGACGACAGGAGAAACTAAAGTTTCAGGAGCCACAGACGTCTGTGTAACACTAACATTTTTATTTTCCAAATTTAAATACGTGTTAGGTGTATTTATCATTTTTTATTTTTCGTATGTTTTTCTTGAGAGAGAAGCTTTAGAGAGAGAAAGTACAAAAAAACGTAAATATATTACCCGGTAAAAGCAATGAGGTCAGTCACGTGCAAGGTGCACCGCAGGAAGCTCTAATGTTCAAAACTTAAGTTGAGTTTCACGAAAATCGAAGCCGAAATCAAAATCACGAGGCTCGAGAGAGAGATGCACGGTTTATGTAAGAGAGAGAAAGTATTGAGAGGTTTTATGTTTTTAAAAAACATAAGTGTCATAGGGAGGGGGGTAGAATTTATAGGCTAAAGATTGTTTATTAAAAAAAAATGATATTTTTTTATTAATTTTTTGAATTTTTTTATGATTTTTAACGGGCAGAATCACGAGGACCGTTGGATTCTGCCCCCTAGCCGTTGGAGGTGAATCCAAGGGCTGAAAATCGCTCAAGTTTGAATTTTTTTTTTTTGCCGTTGGAATTGCTCGGATCGGGTCTATGGGCGTCGGGAATCGGGTTTCGGCAGAAAAGACCGCGGGTCGGGTCTCTTTGGACCCGACCCGCGGTCTTTTTACCGGGGGGGACCAGGGGACGGCCCGATGGGTCACATGGCGTGACGCCTGACGCGTGAGTCGTGACTCACGACTCACGCCACGGCACGCGTGGCACGCCGCCAGTGCCACGCGTGCCTGCGTGAACCGGCACGGGATGGACCCGTGCCGGCGTGCCGGGCCAGGCACGGCACGGGCCCGGGCACGGTTTAAGAACGTGCCGGGCCGGGCCTGCCCGGCACGTTTGACACCTCTAATATAAATTGATTAAGAATATTAGATAACTGACTTGTGTGTTACTGATTTTGTTATTGTTGTTATACTTTTAAATTTTTTAATATATTATTATTTGTGATATTTTTATTAAATTGAAATCATGAAATCGACATATTTATTTATTTTTTTATTGATATTTTATTTATTTTAATTTACAATATAATGGAGTTATTTTTAATATTTTAATTTTTTAAAATTAATTTTTTATGTTAAACTTAAAGATAAATGCTACTGCCACATTGAAACTTCAATTTGCAGACTGCTTGTCCACTACCTGATGGTCAATAACCATTGGATTGGATAGTGGATCAATAGGACATAGTTCCTATTCTGACCTGGCATAACCATGCCAGCCCAGGACAATGGTAGTTGAGTTGTCCATAGGATATAGGCCAACATCATTGCAAGTGTTTTTTTGATATATAAGTTTAATATATAATCTAATGATTCAAATAGTAAGTATTACATTAGTCTAAAACATATTCTAAGTTTATGTTATATTTTAATTATTTAATTTTCAAATTGATTTTTTATTATTTTATATAATATTTGAAAAATAAAAGAAATCATGTTTCTCGAAAGAGATATATTAGACTATAACTCGAATAATAATTAATAAAAATAATCAAATGCCTAGTCTTTCTTTGATTTTGTATCTAACAAGTTTACATATGTTTGAGTTTATCATATCAATTGTGTTACCTTCTCAAGGTATACTCAATTTAATATTTACATATGTTTGTGTATTTATTGTGTAAAACTCATTATATATAATATTTAGTAATTATCTCTGGTATTATTTATTCTCACAAAGTGAATATATTAAATTGAGTTATTGTTCTACCTATGTTATGATATTTTTTCATATTGTGGTATAAAATTATGGTTTCCTCTGCTAAACACATTAAAATGCAACCAAATTAAGGTATTTTAAAATCCTTTATTTATGTTTTTTTTATTTTTAAAATTTTGATGAAATCCTAATTAGACTTTATGCCAAAATCACCATTATATGCCAATGTGCATCATTGCCATGCACCCTTAGGGTTATTGCCCAAAAATAATCATGCCATCGTGTGCCAAATTGTGTATTTACTATTTCTCAATTGTACATGCCTCTATTATTATCACCATGCATGATTGTTGTTACATCTTCACATGCTTGTTGCATGTTTTTGGAAATTTTTTTTTGTTGTAACATTGTTCTTGTACCATTTTGAAACAAAAATATTAAAAATACAGCAGTCATACATGATGATGTAGGGTTGTTTGATGTGGACTTTGCTAAAGATCTAGCCTAATTGATTAACTACGTAAAATTTATAAAATAAATAATGAGTTGTAAGAGGAAGTTAAATAAAGAGTTGATGGATAAGTGTAGTGTAAGTATTCAAAAAAAATTTAGAAAATTAGACCATGAAAGTTATATTATAATTTGCAATATTGGAGATTATACTTTTTAGAAAAATATTGTGTGAATTAGGATCAAGTATAAATTTGATAACTATGCTATTATGATTTCATTATATTGGATGATTAGGCTATCAAGCATGAAGTATCCAGATGAAATTATCATTCATTCAAAGGATTTCTTTATGTTGGACACAGTAGGATAACTATGCAATTTATTAATATGATTGTTTTTGGCTAAGGGACAAATATTTTTTTATAACACTAATTCATAGTTAACTTTTCATGTAGATGAGAAACAAACAATATTTAATTTTTTTACATTGGCTTGCGTAGTTTACATGATAAATTGGGAGTTAGAGAATAAACAATCTCTTTTATATCACAATGCAATAAAAGATAGATTTCTAATAGAAATATTTTATAGAATACTGTTAGTCAACTAAAGACAGAAAAAAAAAATAGAAAAATAACTTTAAAGTAATTATAGTGATGAAGACGGGAGATAATAATTATTATGGAGTTGTTAAAATGAGAAAACATAGGAATATGACTCCTATGAGGTTGCAGCATTCTTCGAATGTCCGATCTCAGAAAAGTTTTATGCTAACAACTCCAAAGAAGCTGAAGAAACAATGAAAAAAAAATAAGGTTGAGATACAAATCGTGAAGGTGCCAATTAAAGACAATGTCATGACTATGTACAACATCATGACTTTTGTATTATAGAATAAAAATGACCAAGGAAAATGTAAAGGCAAACCCATTATTGTGCGCAACATCATAATTTTTGGTATTACATACTTACAATGACAAAGGAAAGTTTGAAGATAAAATAGTGGTTGTGTTTTACGTCATGATTGAGGAGATACAAAATGAATTAGTCTACTAAAATCTTGAGGACAAAGTTGATAATGCTATGCACAACATTGTGATATTGGAGATCTAGGAAGAGAAGGGAAAGGAAAAGCTAAAAGGCAAAGTCGTATCTGTACTGAGCATCATGATTTTGGGGATATAGGAAGAAACGGAACAAGTCAGCACATAAGAAAAAGTCATAATATTTACAAAATTTACTGCATCTAATAATGAAAAGGCCCAAGGTACGAGTGCAATTGAAGCATGTTCAAAGTAAGAAACTAACAAGTAGGTGATAAAATACTTTGCTGAGAAATTATCATGGGCATCAAAAATCTCAAATGGATGAAAAGAGATTTTGATAGTTTAGCTATGCGCTTTAAACGTGTAGGTGCTTGGAGGCAATCTAGTATATATATATTTTTTGCATGTGTAATATAATACACACATTTACCCACCACATAAAAAAATATATATATATTCAACAATGCACAAGTTTAATCAAGTAGCTCAAACTCCATCGTGACTATCAATATATTTATTTGAAGTTGTTTTAATTTTTTTAGGCCATACAATACTTAGAAGTTAGTAATAAAATTTTTATAGATATTGAATAATTTTTTTTTGAGAGAAAAGTTATTGCTTCTAGATGAGTGATTGTTTTAGTATGAGAGTTTATTTTATATTTTTATATATTTTAATAGATTATGATGATATGTAGACTTGGAAATTAAAGAATTGTGGATTAATTTTATGATGTTGATATTTTGGCGAATTTTGATGAAATGAATGAAATTAATATGTATTTAGAAATATTTAGCTGAGAGGGTGGAATATAAACATTTGTAATTCTTATATAATTAGTCATGAGATTTTTTGTATGTCGTGACCTACTAATTTTTTTGTATAATTCTTTCACTGCAAATATATTCTTTATGGTTGTAATATTATTATCAAGTCTAATTATATTTATTTCATAAAATTTATATGATCGTAATATTAATTCTATATCACATCAATCAAGTATTTCATTTGTGTCAAAGGTCGTGATCAAGTATGAGCCTAATAATTTTATCTTTAATATGACTCGATAGTCTCAAGTTAGAATTGTTATCTTTTTACAAAGTTATGATTTTTAATATACATAAAATTATATCGTCAAAACTGTTTGGTATAAAATTACAACAATTATTTAATAACATGATATTTGGGTTATTAAATTATATAGGTGATATAACTCAAATATGGTCAATTCTTAAGTTTATAAATCAGTCTTAATTGAAGATAAAAATGTGACTTTTACTAACATGCTAAATGTTAGTATCTCGGCATTTATGCAATGTCACAGTGATATGATATATGAGAGAAGTATCTATCAATGCTGTCGCCACTCATATCATCGTAGATACTCGAAATATATGAGATGTAAATTCTGCGCCGTGATCATTTTTCAACATCGTGGTCATAATATACACATGGAAAATCTTCATAGTGCAACAATTATTTTTAAGTACCATGGTCATATAATGATTAAAAAAGTCTAATTGGTAATGTCATGTTATTTTTCAATGTCATGATCTGATAACGAGTATCTTTATCACCCACAATCATTTTCAGTATCATGATCTCTTTTAAAGAATAAGAAGACAAACACACAAAGTCTGTTATTTTTTAGCATCGTGACTTTGTGTTATAATGATATTAGGCCCAAGTAATGGTCATTATTCATCATCATGTTTTTGTATTATAAAAAGATTGGATTGTATTTCATAGTTGTAGTTACTTTTTAGACTTGTGACTTCAAGCTTAAGAGATAAAAAGTCACTACTTCGTACTTAGAGTAGTTTAAATCGCTCGAACATAAAAGTGAAATATAGAGAAATTTGAAAGAGATATAAGATTTTAATGCAATTCCTAGAGTTGTGGGGCGTGACCCTCTAACCTTTAAATACAAGTTTAAATGTGATTATATATGATAGATTTGAGATTTTTTATTAAAGTAGTATGTGGTTTTTGATTTATGTAAATTAATTTATATGATGTGATAATAATTTTTTTTATTATTGAATATATTTAATTTATGTGGTGTTATAGATATTTTTGAATAGGTGTTTAAATATTACTTGAATTACAATTTTGATATTTAGTGGATTTGTATAAGAATATCATGGTGTTGGCGACATGTAAATCACAAGATTTACTCATGAAGTCAATAATATGGAGGGAGTGATGGTCCTTTTGACTGAGATGCTAAAGATAAAGTTATATATTAAAATTTTAAATTTGGTCATGTTAAATATTATGAGTATGATACTCATGAAGTCAATAATATGAATGTTTTTACTTTCTAATTCATTATATACGTCTCAAAAGTTTTGATTTTTGATTAGGATTGATATTATATAAAATAATTTTTTTTGTTATTTTATCTTTATCGTGCGACTCACACCATCTCCTAGGAGAATAATGACAGATAATTCTTGGATTATATGCGAATATCTTGTGACTTGCAAGATGATGATAATTTTTATAAGTTACTTTTTTTAATATAATTCTCACTGGTGATATTTAAAGAAATCGTAGGTCAATTGTGAGAGTATGATATTTATGAAAGTGAAAGTTCAAATACTTATAAATTATATTAATCTTTGGTTATCTTGACACCTCAGGCTGGAGAATAAGAGTGTGTGTATACAAAATAACCATAAAATATAGTTGATGAAGTTGATTAAAAAGTATGAGATTGTGAATGACTAATGTGTCGAAAGTGACTTGTTGTCTAAGTGATAAAGTATCAAATGAATAATAACAATATCTTATTGTATCGAATGGATAGCTGCGAGTGGAACGGTGGCCTCGTAAACCGAGTGCGGCCTCTCTTTTTTTTTGTGATAGATATGGTAGATTGGCTGAGTGGGTGTTGTGGTTGACTTTTTTGTGTACGTGCATTCGTTCGTTGTCTGAATTCCAGGGCTTCAACGCGACGCTAACGGAGCAGGTGGACAGTCCTGAGAGAAGGGACCAATTTAAGGAAATGGAGTTCAAGTTGCACCCAGAATCCAAAGAAGCCCTTCGGGGGATCTGCCGCGATCCCAAGACCACCATTGTTGTGCTGAGTGGCAGTGAAAGACGTGTATTAGATGATGTGGGTTGCCACTTATATGCATGCTGTTCTCTCTCTCCCCCTCTGTCTCTCTCCCTCCCTCCCTCCTAATGTGCCTACTTTTTATTTTTTATTTTTTTTTCAACTTCACCAAATGTGCCTACTTATATGCATGCATGAACTGACAGCGGCATCAACATTAACGCAGAATTTTTCAGAGTTTGACTTGTGGCTGGCCGCAGAACACGGAATGTTTTTGCGCTCTACGAGAGGAGAATGGATGACCACGATGCCTGAGCACTTGAACATGGAGTGGGTGGATAGCGTCAAGGTACGTATTACTTTGTTCCCGAGGATGTGCGAGATAAACTTGTCTAGCTCGATCAACCTAAAATGTGAACTACTGCTACATTTATTTATCTCCCGAGCTACTGGTTGCCACGTAAGAGTGTTCCTGATCATAGAGGAGCATGCTTAGTTTTTCTATACGGTCGTAGCTTTTACACTATATTAGGAAATATATTCTTGGAAATAATTTATAAATACTAATATATTGGATCTCAGTAGAATCTCGAAATTAAAAAAATATTTGTGCTAGAATCGAGTCGAGAATAATTAGCCTCTCCGACCAAGGGCAGACAGAATGTCCGAGGTTCAGGATTGGTCATAGAGAGAGAAGTTTGTGGAGATATTAGTCGCTCCTAAATCAATCTCGTGCAGAGTGAGAGTAGTTCTGTTTTTTTTTTTTTTTTTGCTTTTTTTTTTTTTATTCGTGTCAAATTCAACGCTTGGCCATGTTGGTGGCTTGGCTTCTTATTTTCAGCATGTTTTTGAATACTTCACGGAACGAACGCCACGTTCTCACTACGAGCTGCGGGAAACATCACTTGTTTGGAATTACAAGTATGCAGGTAGCTTGATTTCTTGGGGAGCTGGAAAATCGCAGGTTTTAAAAATGGATGTTCTTTTATCGCTTATCAGCGTAGTGTTGTTGTTGTTGTTGTGTCTCTGGCGGTGAAGATGTTGAGTTCGGAAGGCTCCAAGCCCGAGATATGCTGCAGCATCTGTGCACCGGCCCCATTGCCAACGCATCCCTGGATGTTATCCAGGGAGGCAGATCCGTGGAGGTTAGGGCTGTCGGAGTCACCAAGGCAAGTGTTTCTTTTTCTCTATGTTCTGCCACAATAATCCTAGAAAATTCTTTCGTATTATAATAATCGTAAAATGTTTTTTTTTTTTTTTTTCCTTCAAGTGTTCCGTATTATTTACTCTTCGTCAGTGGTCAATAATATCAAAGATATGTTTTTATGATATATATATATATATATATATATATATCAATAAATAGATATTGTATGTTAGGGTGACGACAACTATTTTCTTCTTGATCTATTTTTAATACATGCTTTAAATATAAGTTTTTTTTTTAATTAGAGTTTTGTGATCTTAGTTAGGGCTCTGACTTGTGTCTGGTCAACCCATGCAACCGCCACCCAACCCGAGAAGAGATTGGAAATGGGTTGGAACATTTTGAAATTTGGATTGGGGCTGTGGCTGAAAATTATCAACCAGACCTGAGCTCGGGTTGGTTGGATTCCAGCATAAAAGATGGAGAAACCCGAAGCAAACCCAATCTTATTAAAATATATTCTTATCATAACTCTATTCTCATAAATTAAGTGATTAATGTGACATAGTAGTTATATTATAACAGTTTTTGTAGTTATATTATAAAAAAAAGCATATCAGCATGTTTTACGATAAGCTAATTTATTCTTACTGTGAGATTTAAGGCTAGAACAGGTGTCGCCGGGAAGTTTTAGGACTGTCTAAGAAGAAGGGTTGAATCCGGGGAGGGCGTGGGTTCTCCTCCCAATCTCGCTGGAAAACCCGTACCGTTGGCTGGTCGATGCTCATGTTATTGTTCTTATCACTACTCCTCAGGGCGCAGCTATAGATCGGATACTGGGGGAGATTCTCCACAGCAAGGCCATGGTGGTCCCTATTGATTATGTCCTCTGCGCGGGACATTTTCTTGGAAAGGTACCTTCGAAATCTGCTTCGCCCAATCCATCTCGTGCACTGGCGGTATCTTTGAATCACGAGCAAAAAAAACAAAATTATTTTTGATTATGAAAATTGAAACCCCAGCATAGGGTCACTCCTAATTCTGAAGTTTTGATTTGTCTTGGGTAACTATTTCCACTAGCCATGTGATTTTCATACGAGCACCGACCCTTCATGTGTCTCTTATCAAAATTTTGGAGTAAAGTACGTTTAAGTGAAATTGTACAGGGACGATTAGTCACGTGAAAAAGTCGTGTTGCATGTATTCGTTGTGGGTCTTGTGTCTCGGTGCGGTTGTATGCGTGCCTTCATGCGGGGACAGTTGCCCTCAAGTTTTCATTTCATTTGTTGAATTTGTTGCCCTGTGGATCAGGACGAAGATGTTTATGCCTTCTTCGAGCCAGAGCTTCCGTCTGAAGCAACGCCGATGATGAAGATCAAGCGAGCGGGCGGCCAGAAAACATCTTCGGAAAACAGGCATTCTGGCGGGGCCCACCCGAACAGAACCGGCCCTAGGCCGGCTGGCGCCAAAGCCCGCCCTTCGCCCAACCGCAGCCTCCATGGCAACGGCCAAGGCAGTCCCCCCGGCGCAATGCGATCGTCGCCGGATAAAGTTTCCTGGAATGTGCTGGATCTCAAGGGCGATAACTATTTTTCCTGTGCCGTCGGCCGCAATCGAACAACCGCCCGTTACATGCTTTCTTCTTCCGACGATGTTGTGTCTTTTCTAGCCAAGCTGGCTCTCGTTTCGGCCTTGGACCCCCCGCCCCAGGCCACCAACGAAACCCTTGGTTGTGTTAATTCATTTGGCTGAATCCTCGCTGTTGCCATGACAATGTCCAAATTATCTCCTTTTTGAATTAATTTCTCTCGCCGATTTTTGCCAACGGGATGCCTCCAGGCTCCAGCAAAAGTCTTTTTCGTTTTTACGCTTATAATTGATACTATTATATAATTTATATTATATTACTTCTATAAATAACTATAACAATACTATTAATCTGCTTGCATTTTATTTATTTTATTCAGAAATATTTATAAAATAAACAAATCATTTTTTCTAAAGAATAAAAAATAATATATATTTTTTTATGACACAATACAATGTAATATGCCACTAAAATATTTATGTAGAAATAATATAGAGTACAAAATTATTAAATATTCAGAGTTCATATTATATCTTCTAGTAGGTGAACACAATTATAAGCTACTAATAAAAAAATCATGAGTTCTAACTAACTAGATTTGGACCATTCCTAGATGTGAATGTTATTTCATCCCATAATTATGGGTGTGGTTGTAGTCATGGTCGTGGTAGTGGTCATGATTAAGGGTATAATTCTCAACACTATGATAATTATCATTCTAATCCCTTGAAAAGGAAAGACTTATTTCACTATAAAATGTAGAATATTAGGGAGATAAAACGATGAAATAGAAAAAGTTTACATAAAAAATTATTCAAGGTGCTTGAAGAGATTTACAACAGATATGATTTGAAGGATACTATAATTAGTTCGTACATATCATATAGCCAAACATCTAATAGATCTATATTAAACATCATTAAAGGATAAAGGAAAAATAATGGAAACTAATTTTACTGATTGAAATGGGTTGGACCTACCTTATTTTGATATGATTTTTTTTGAATGTACTAATGATAATTTCAATTGTTTAGTAGAAGATAAAAATGTAAAATAATTCTATGGATTTTATTTTGAGTTAATAAGAATATCATCTTGTTATATTTTTTATATTAAACTAAATTTATATATTATTGAATTTCAAGATGAATGATAGTGATATATGTATTGCTGATTGTGAAATGAGAAATAACATGTTTTTTAAATTTAATAGCAATAAATATTAGTGTAAGTAGCATCTTTGGCACAACAAATTTAATTGAAGATTCCTTAAGAGTATATATAATCCTACCATATAGTACTAAAATTTTATATTAATTATTCAATATATTTTAGCAAATCAACAATAAATTTGCTTCATTTTAAGGATATTTTCAAAAATTGATATTATATTGAAATTATGAATAAAAGTAAAAAATTTTATTTATATATCACCTCTATAATTTCTGACAAAAAAATTATTGTGGAAAAGCTCCAAATAATCTCTTATGAGTTATACCATATGACCAAAAGTCAATTGAGTCGTATGTTGTAATGAACCATAAGTTCAATGATCCAAAGATTTTTACTCTAAGCAATCTTTAATAATGCGGTGAATCATAGAATAATCACATAGGCATCCAGTAAAGAGCCAAGAGATTCTTTTGTCCAATGAATTTTCTTGTGATACTTGTTCATAATATAAGCTAATAATTAGATTATCATTAAATAAAATTATATCTTAATCACCTGTCTATTCAGAAAGAATACACGGGAACATATGTTGACCTATCCATCCACTATATTGACCTTTTCATTATTTTATGATCCTTGTAGATTCATCTACTAGATGGTCATATGTCTGTCTTATTTCCCCAAAAAATATTATTTTTGATAGGCTCTTTATACAAATGATTAAATTAAGAGCATAATTATCTGATTATCCAATCAAAACAATGAGATTTGATAATACTGATAAATTTACTTCAAAAACTCTCAATGATAATTACATGTCAATTGGAGTAGATATTCAATATCTTGTTACTCATGTTCACACTCAAAATAGCATTTTTAATTAATAGCTAGATCATTACTAATGAAGACCAAATTACCAATATTTACTTGGGGACATGCTGTTATGTATGTTGTAATTTTAATAAGAATTAGACTGATATCTTATCATGAATATTTACTTTCACAACTTATACTAGGTGAACAACTAAATATTTCTTACTTATAAGTTTTTGGTTGTGTAGTCCATATACCAAATTGTGCCCCCACAACATACCAAAATGAGTCAACAATATAGGTTTGGGATATATGTATGTTTTAATTTGCCATTTATCATAAGATATTTGGAACCATTAATATGAGATATTTTAGAGCCAAATTTATAGATTATCATTTTAATGAAATTGTTATCCCACCATTAAGGGGAGAAAAATTGAATCCAGAAGAATGACAAGAAATTACTTGGAATGTATCAATATTATCTCATTTTGATCCTCATACAAATCATTGTGAACTTGAAGTTCAAAGGATCATTCATTAATTAATAAAATTTTGTAAATCAATTATAGAAGCATTTGTGGATGTAAAGAAAGTGACAAAGTCACATATCGCAGCTATGAATGCTCCAGCAGAGATTAAGGTCCCTAGAGGATAGAAAATAAATGAATCTATAATATGCTTGAAGCATAGGAGAGTAATTAGGTCAAAAAACATAGCTCCTTGGAATAAGAGAATAAAAGAAAAAAAAAATACCCTTGTAGAGGCACATATTAGAAAACAAACTCTCGAAGATGTGCAAAACAAACATCTCTAGGAGAAGCAAAGGTACTTAAAAATTGCCAGATCTCAATAAATTATGTTCACTAAGATGAAAAGTAGGATCGAAATAATTTTGTTATGGATAACATCTTTTTCTTTTCAAATGATCTTAGACATCATATAAATTGATGATGATCCCAAACAATAAAATATAGATATATAGACAGAAATGATTGGCCAAAATGGAAAGAGATCGTGCAGGTAAAATTACATTCATTAATTAAATAAAAAGTGTTTGGACATGTAGTCCAAATGCTTACAAATATAAAGCCTGTTTGGTACAAATGAGTTTCTGTACGAGAGAAAAATGAGAATAATAATAATAATAATAATAAAGTAAGATATAAGACATGATAAGTAGCCCAAGATTTCTCATAAAGACAAGACAATGACTGAGAAAACATATTCGCTTGTTATGGACGTAATCACATTTTAATTTTTGATAAACTTAATAGTATCTGAAGAACTAGTAATGCATCTAATGGATGTTATCACTAAATATTTATATGAATCCATAAACAATGATACACACTTGCAAATCCTTAAAGGATTGAAATTGTCCGAAGCAGTTAGTACAAAGCTTCATAGCATGTACTCAATAACGTTGCAACAATTTTGCATCAATTAAAACAATCCAAACTTATGTAGTACAATCGGGTTGGTGAATATTTGTTAAAAGAAGAGTATGTGAATAACCATATACGTTCATGTGTTTTTATCAAGAAATCAGAAACATGATTTGCAATTATTGGTAATTATATTGATAATTTAAATCTTAATAGAACTATTGAAAGCTAACAAAAATAGTAAAATATTAAAAGAAAGAATTTGAAATAAAAGATTTTTGAAAAATAAAATTATCTCGAGTTTTACAGATTGAATATTTTTCAAATAAAATATTGGTTCATCAATCAATATATATCGAGAAAATCTTGAAGTATTATTAATATAAATAAAACACATCCATTAAGCTACCATATGCTTATCTGATCACTTGATGTGAAAAGTGATCCATTTTGATATTGTGAAAAGGGTGAAAATTTACTTGGTCATAAAGTATCATATCTTAGTGTCATTTGTGCACTTATGTATCTTGCTAATCGTACACAACCTAATATTATTTTTTTTGTTAATTTATTAGTTAGGTACAATTCAACTCCAATGAGAAAATATTGGAATTGTATTAAACATATATTATACTATCTCTGTTTATACTATAATATCCTTCATTAAATCATTAAATTAATGTTTAGTCACACTAATATATTTTAAATAAAGCATTCTCATCATTCTATTGGCCCTCGCCTCGTCCTCTAACATCAGTCCCCACCTCTCCCTCTAACATTGGCACTCACCGCACCCTCTAACATCTGCCCTTTCCTATGTTGATGGGCTATTTGATGCCATTGGTTTTGGATTGTTATGAATTTACTACTATACTCTCATTCTCAAATAAATGGATGCGTTATATTTGTTGTAAAGTATGATTTTACAATTGCCTTTTATCAATTATCGAGACATGTATATAAGATATATATTTTTTTATTTTTCTGGTTGCTACATAATTTTATTGAACTGTTTTCTTTGTTCTCTCTACTGGAGCTCTCGGAAATCATTCTCTTCTCAAGCTCTTCTTCTTCTTCTTCTTCTTCTTCTTCTTCTCTAACACTACCTTTTGAAAATTTTGTTTAATAAGAATTTGTTGTTCTAAAATAATAATTTCGTTTCTCGACAGTGGTTTCTCAAACCACTATCTCTGCAGAGCATGTAGTCTCTGCAGAACATTTGTTCTATGTAAATGAAACAAAGAAACAAACACCTATAAATACATGGTTTCTCGACAGTGGTTCCTCAAACCACATGTCCGATAATAAAAAAATATTTGTTGATTTACATCCAGAAGTAAATTCACACGTGAAATTAGGTAATAGTGACTCAATTGAGGCAGAAGCCAAAGGTAAAGTGGCAGTACCTACTTCCACATGAGTCAAACTTATAATTGATGTACTCCTGGTTCCAGCCTTGGTCCAAAACCTATTGAGTGTTTGACAGCTAATGGAAAAGAGATATAGACTAGTGTTTAAGAATAATACGTGTGATATATTTGACCGAAATAGTGATCAACCTTCTTGGATAGTGAAAATGTCTAGTGGAAGAAGTTTTTCACTGACATTTAATCAAAAGACATACAAGGTATTAATTACAAATGTCCAGTCTGCTACCTCACTATGACATAAAAGATTTGGGCACATAAATTATTTCAGCCTGAAAAATATTTTCCAAAAACAACTAGTTAATAGAGTGCCCTCAAACCTAGACATTCCCACCATAGTCTGTTAAGAATGTTCACTGAGAAAATAAACTAGATAGAATTTTCCTAAACCCTCTACTTGGAGAGTCTCTAAACCACTGGAATTAATATATGTTGATATTTGTGGACCCACGTCAGTCTAGTCATTAGGCAATAGTAGCTATTTTATACTGTTTGTCGATGACTGTACAAGGCACATGTAGGTATTCTTCTTGAAGCACAATGTTGAAACACTTGACTAATACAAGAAGTTATTGTCCCTTTTCGAAAGACAATCTAGACTGTGTAAAAATACTTAGAACAAATAGAAGGGGTGGGTTCCCCTCACAAAAATTCACTGATTTCTATGAATTAAAAAGAATAAATAGGCAATTGATCACTACTTACTCACCACAACAGAATGGTGTTGTGGAGAGAAGGAATAGAACTGTAACAGAAATGACCAGTTCTATTCTGAATGAAAAATGATTGCCTAAAATCTATTGGGCAGAAGCAGTGAATACCTCAGTGTATCTGCTCAATAGATGCCCCTCAAAAGCACTGGATAATCTCACTCCAGAGCAAGCCTGGACTTACAGAAAACCTAGTGTTAAACACTTAAAGGTATTCGGTAGTGTTTGTTACTCCCATATACCGAATGCATATAGAACCAAATTAGACTTTAAGAGTCTAAAATGCATATTAGTAGGATACAGTCTGCAATCCAAGGCTTATAGACTGTATTCACCAGAAACTAAATCTTTTCTAGTAAGTCAAGATATAATAATTGATGAAAACAGTAAGTAGAGTGAAAACCTCGATGAAAACAAAGTAGCAAATAAAAAAAGGCGATAACATTAATGTTATAGCTAGCAATAAACAGAAATGCATTCCAAGATATGATTACAACTCTTATTCTGAATATGCTTCTGAATATGTTCCTAAATTTGGTTTTGAATGTGTTTCTAAATTTGCTTTTGAATATGCTATCAAATGTGTTCCTAAATCTAGTTTTGAATGTGTTTAAGAATCTACTTTTGAATATGGTTCTTAATCTGTTTCTAAATCTGGTTTTGAATCTAAATTTGAATCTAAGTCTATATTGGGGGAATCAAATAAGATAAACACACCTGTCAAATATAAAACTCTATCTGACATTTACCAGAGATGTAATTACACATCAGTTGAGTCACTCAACTATGAAAGGGCTGTAAAACATCAATTCTAGATAAATGCAATGCAGACAAAAATATCAATCATTGAAAAGAATAACACCTAGACTTTAGTTGATATACCCCCAAAAAAACACATTATAGGGGTCAAATAGATTTTTAGGATTAAGACTACACCTAACACCAATCAGCTTGTGTATAAGGCTCGATTAGTGGCCAAAAGCTACTCTCAAAAGCCTGGAATAGATTACCTAGAGACCTTTGCTCCAATAGCAAAGTTGGAAATAGTAAGGCTTTTAATAGCCTAAGCTGGACAGAATGATTATAATCTATTCCAACTTGATATAAAATATGCCTTCTTGAATGGAGAACTCTTGGAGGAACTTTATGTAGAACAACCCTCTGGGTTTGTGTGGTTGGGAAGTGAGCATTGTGTTTATAAATTAAATAAAGCTTTATATGAGTTGAAACAAGCTCCTCGTACTTGGTATCAACAAATAAATACTTACCTATTAAATTAAAGATTTAAAAGAAATAAGAGTGAGCCTACACTCAACATTAAAAAAGTTAAGAATTTTGGAATTTTAATTGTATCTATATATGTGGATGACATTATTTTTTGCAGTAATAAAACTGAATTAATAAATGATTTTAGAAGTGAAATGGAGACCAAGAAGGAAATATCAGACCTAGGTAACTTGAAACATTTATTAGGACTTGAAATATCTCAAGAAACAAGTGGTGTGTCTATCTCTCAAATCACATAAATAAAATCAATACTAAAGAACTTTGGAATGAGAGATTGTAAACCTATCTCTATCCCTCTCGAAGTAAATCAAAAATTACTTTCTACCCAAGGGAGATTGGTAAATGAAAAAGCATATAGAAGTTTAATTGGAAGCTTGATGTATGCATCTGCAACAAGACCAGACATAGTATATTCTGTTCATATTTTGTCTCATTTTATACATGCATCAAATCATCTACAACTTAGTGCTGCCAAAAGATTATTGAGATATATCAAAGGAACCATAGGCTTTGGTCTGAAATACACTCGGACCAGCCACAGTAAGTCACTGAGATATCTGGTAATTGCGATAGTGACTGGGGTGGATGTCCATAGGATTACAAAAGTACCTCTGGATATGTAATCAATTTAGGAAATACAACTATTTCTTGGTAGTCCAAGAAACAATCCACAATTGTCTTGTCTACCACTGAAGCTGAATATGTTTCAGCTTCAATAGCTACATATCAAGCATTATGGTTAAGAAATCTTTTGCCTGATCTAGATAAATCATTAGACTGCCCAACTAATATTCATTGTGATAACCAATCGACTATATCCATTGCAAGTGATGTGGTTATGCATAGTCAAACTAAACATATAGGTTTAAAATATCAATTCATTAAATATGTTATTGAAACTAATGAAATTAAGTTGGTGTTTTGCAGGACTGAAGAATAAGTTGCTAATATATTTACTAAACCTTTACCTAGAGAAAAGCTGGCTTACTTCCGAGAAAAGCTTGGACTCTCACCAACTACATCAAAGACGGAATGCCGTTGATGGGCTATTCGATATAGGTGGTTTGGGCTTATTGTCAATTTACTACTATGCTCTCACTTATTCTCAAATAAACGGATGCATGATATTTGCTATAAAGGATGATTTTACTGTTACCTTTTATCAATTATCGAGACGTATATATATATACTATTTTTTTTATTTTTCTGGTTGTTGCTACATAATTTTATTGAACTGTTTTATTCGTTCTCTCTGCTGCTGGAGCTTTCGGAAACCCTTCTCTTCTTCTCAAGCTTTTTTTCTTCTTCTCTAACACTGCCTTCTGAAATCCATGTTTAACAAGGATTTGTTGTTCTAAAACAATAGCCTTGCCCTCTAACATTGGCCATCTTCCATCAGCCATCTTCCATCAGCACTCGCCACACCCTATGCCCTCTTCCATAGGTCCCTGCCTCGCTGCCTCGCCATCGACCCTCTCCCATCTCATGGAGCTCATCGTCGTGCTCCAGGAGCTCTTCGTCAAGCTCCATTGAGTTTGATGGAGCTCGGAGAGCTCGTCTTCGAGCTTCCGGAGCTTGAAGACTTGCCCGCCAAGCTCCATCGAACTCAACAAAGAGCTCATGGAGCTCAACGATGATGTTTATTAACTACAAATCTTTGTTTTGACAAAGATTTCAAAGAGAAAGAAAGAAGAGAAGAAGAAGAGAATCCAAGAGTGGTAGCAGCAGAGAGAAAACCAAAATACCATTCAATAAAATTATGTCCCGAACATTGGGTAAAGAAAAAAAATAGATCATATATACTGGGCTCTGATAATTGATAAATAAAAAAATAAAACATACTTTACAGCTATTTACACGCATCATTTATTAAATATTAAATAGGGCATAAAGGTAAATTCAAAATGGGCCCAAACTAACTGTATCGAATGGCCCAATCAACAATCCCCCTCATTTGATGTAGTTGGTGACAGTCCAAGCTTTTCTCATATGTAAGCCAACTTTTCTCTAGGTAAAAGTTTGGTAAATATATCAACAACTTGTTCTTCAATCCTGCAAAAAACCAACTTAATTTCATTAGTTTCAATAGCATTTTTGATAAAGAGATATTTTAAACCTATGTGTTTAGTTCGACTATGCATAACCACATCACTTGCAATGGATATGATATAGTTGATTGGTTATCACAAAGAATATTAGATGGGAAGTCTAATGGTTTATCTAGATCAATCAAAAGCTTTCTCAACCATAATGCTTGAGATGTAGCTACTGAAGCTAAAACATATTCAGCTTCAGTGGTATACAAGGCAACTATGGACTGTTTCTTGGATTGCCAAGAAACAGCCGGAGTTCCTAAATTGAATACATATCTCGAGGTACATTTGTAATCCTCTGGACATCCTCCCCAGTCATAGTTGCAACAACCATATATCTCAGTGACTTAGTGTCGTTGGTCTTAGTGTATTTTAGACCTAAGTATATGGTTCCTTTGAGATATCTCAATACTCTTTTGGCAGCACTAAGATGTATGTGATTAGGTGCATGCCTAAAACAAGACAATAAATGGACATATTATACTATATCTAATCTTGTTGTAGATGCATACAACAAGTTTCCAATTAAGCTTCTATATGTTTTTCCATTTACCAATCTCCCTTGGATAGAAAGTAATTTCTGATTTACTTCAAGAGGGGTAGAGATAAGTTTACAATCTCTCTTTCCAAAGTTCTTTAGTATTTATTTTATATATGTGGTTTGAGAGGTAGATACACCACTTGTATCTTGAGATATTTCAAGTCCTAAGAAATGCTTCAAGTTACCTAGGTCTGACATTTCATACTTGGTCTCCATTTCTATTCTAAAATCATTTATTAATTTAGTTTTATTACTGGCAAAAATAATGTCATCCACATATATAGATACAATTAAAATTCTAGAATTCTTAACTTTCTTAATGTAGAGTGTAGGCTTACTCTTACTTCTTTTGAATCCTTGATTCAATAGGCAAGTATTTATTTGTTGATACCAAGCACGATGAGTTTGTTTCAACCAATATAAAGCCTTATTTAATTTATAAACATAATATTTTCTCCCTTGTTTTACAAGCCTAGGGGGTTGTTTTACATAAAATTTTTCTTTGAGTTCTTCATTCAAGAAGGTAGATTTTATATCAAGTTGGAATAGATTCCAACCCTTATGTCCAGCTATGGCTATTAAAAGCCTTATTGTTTCCAACCTTGCTACTGGAGCAAAGGTCTCTAGGTAATCTGTTCCAGCCTTTTAAGAGTAACATTTGGCCACTAATTGAGCCTTATACACATGCTCATTGGTGTTAGGTCTAGTCTTAATCCTAAAAATCCATTTGACCCCTATACCGTGTTTTCTTAGGGGCAGTTCAACCAAAGTCCAGGTGTTATTCTTTTCAATGATAGAGATTTCTATCTGCATTGCATTTAACCAGAATTGATGTTTTACAGCCTCTTCATAGTTGAGTGATTCAACTAAGGTGTGTTACATCTCTGGTATATGTCTGATAGAGTTTTATATTTAACAGGTGTGGTTATTTTATTTGATTCCACTAATACAGACTCAGATTCAGAAGAAGAGGAAGTGCATGATTCATACCTTGGAGTGCATTCATGTTTATAGCTTGCTGTAACATCAATACTATAGCTTTCTTTGTTTGTAACATTATTTTGAATGAAGTTTTCATTCCACTTGCTGTTTTCATTAATGAATATATCTCTACTCACTAGAAAAGACTTATTTTCTGGTGAATACAGTCTGTAACCCTAGGATTGCAGACTGTATCCTACTAATATGTATTTTAGACTCTTAGTGTCTAATTTGGTTCTGTATGTATTAGGTATGTGGGAGTAGCAAATACTCTTGAATGCCCTTAAGCATTTTATACTAGGTTTTCTGCCATTCAAGGCTTGAACTAGAGCGAGATTATCTAGTGCTTTTTTGGGGCATCTATTGAGCAGATACACTGAGGTGTGTTCACTACTTTTGCCCAATAAATTTTAAATAAACATTTTTCATTTAGAAAAGCCTAGCCATTTCCATTACAATCCTATTCTCTCTCCACAACACCATTCTATTATGGTGAGTAAGCAGGGGTCATTTGCCTATTTATCCCTTTTGATTCATAGAAATCAGTGAATTTTTGAGAGAGGAAGTCACCCCCTCTGTCTGATCTATGTGTTTTACACTTAGTCCAGATTGTCTTTCGACAATGGACAACAACTTCTTGAAGCAGTAAAGTGCCTAAGACATGTGTTTCAAGAAGAATACTCACATGTGCCTTGTATAATCATTGACAAATAGTAGAAAAGAGCTAATGTTGCCTAATGACTGGACTGACATGTGTCCACAACTATCTGCATGCATCATTTCCGGTGGTTCAATGGCTCTCCAGGTAGAGTGTTTAGGAAAACTCTTCCTAGTCTATTTTTTTAGTGAGCATTCCTCACAGATAGTGGGGATGACATGGTTTGAGGGCACTCCATTCACAAGGTTTTTTTTGAAAAAATGTATTCTATACTCAAATAATTTAAGTGCTTAAACCTTTTATGCCATAAAGAGGCTTCAGACTCAACATTCATGGTAAATGCCTTGTATGTTCTTTTATCAAATGTTAGTGAAAAACTTCTTCCACTGGACATTTTCACTATCCATGAAGATTGGTCATTGTCGTGATCAAATATTTCACGTGCATTATTTTTAAATATCAATATATATCTTTTTTTTAATTAGTTGACTCACACTTAGAAGGTTTTGGTCTAGTGCTGGAATTAAGAGTACATCTCTTATAATTTTTTTTCCAGTGGAGGTAGGAACAGAGACTTTGCCTCTAGATTTTACCTCGACAAGATCTTCATTACCTAATTTCACTTGTGAATTTACTACTAGAAGTAAATCCCCTTATATTTTTTGGTTACCAGACATGTGGTTTGAACCACCACTGTCCAGAAACCAAGTATTTGGTGAAGGTGGTTTACTTGTTTTATTTGCATAAAATAGGTGCTCTGCAGAGGCTACTCGCTTTGCACAACCAATATACTATTTAGGATTACTTTTACAGTCCTTTGAGGTATGCCCAAACCTATTACAGTTTAGACATTGATTTTATTTACAAAACCAACACTTTGTATCAGTGTGGTTAGATCTCTTGCATATGTTGCAATAGATGTATGGGTCCCTATGTGAGTCAATTGAGAGTTTAGAAGAAGAAGACCCAGTTTTAGTTTTATTTATGTTTTTAATTTTAGGAGCATACCTTGGGCATGGTCTTCTGTTTCTTATCTCTCTTGGTTGAGTATCTTTTTTAGTAGGCTGATTTTCTCATCTCGATTGCATTGATGTCTCTCCAAAACCTTTAGCCCTTTTGATCAGTCGATTTTCATATGACGTCAGTGAGCTCAAAACTTGTTGAATGGTAAGATTTGATAGGTCTTTGGTTTCCTCTATCACTACCACAATGACATCTAACTTGTCAAACATGCATATCAATAATTTTTCAACCAGATGAGTTTCAGAAATATCTTCATGTATTTTATGTTGATTAATTATGTCCAGAAACTGAGTTAAAAAATCAGTAAAAGAGTCTGAGTTATTCATACTCAAATTTTCAAAATCATTTTTCAGGAAGTGTAGAAGGGCTCCTCGAGCCTTCTTATCTTCTTGATATTCTTCGATTAGGAGGTCCCAAGCCTCTTTGGCTTGAGTACATCCAAGTAATCGAGGAAATATTACATTACTTACACCCTGTTGGAAGAACAGTATTACTTTCGCATTTAATTTCCTCAGTTCTTTCTCTTGTATTAATTCCTTACCCTCCAGAGTAGAGAAATTTGGAGCCTCTACATGTCTAGAGACCATGATTTTTCATATATCTTATGAGATAAATATGGTTTGCATTTTAACAAGACAATAGTCAAAATTCTCACCATCAAACAAGGTAATGGGGATTGAACTCGAGTTTGATGAGTTTTGATTTCTAGAAAATATGTTTATTTCAAAACTTGAAAAAATTTGAACAGAAATTTGGGGGTTTAGATCTGGTCAGATCTGTGCTAGATCTATGGAAATCATGATAAATAAATTAGGTCAAAGTGATCATTTATTCTTGAGAAATTATTTTCGAACACTCGTTCAGAAAAAAAACTTCAATCTCAGATAGAAATCAAGTTCTAATACCAGATTGTTGTTTATTAATAACAAATATTTATTTCGACAAAGATTTCAGAGAGTAGGGAAGAAGAGAAGAAGAAGAGAATCTAAGAGTGGCAGCAGTAGAGAGAACCAAAACACCATTCAATAAAATTATGTCTCGAACATTAGGTAAAGGAAAAAAACAGAGCTTATATACTGGGATCTGATAATTGATAAATAAAAAAATAGAAAATACTTTACAACTATTTACAGACGTCATTTATTGAATATTAAATAAGGGCATATAGATAAATTCAAAACATGCCCAAACCAACTGTATCGATACTCATCCGTCGAGCTCCATCGAGCTCGACGAAGAGCTTCTAGAGCTCGGTGACGAGCTTTTGGAGCTGGACGATGAGCTCCATCGACTCGACGATGAGCTCCAGCAGCTTGTCTTCGAGCTCCAGGAGAAGGGATAGGGTGAGCCAGTGAGGGTGGCCGATGGGAGAGGGTGAGGCGAGGGCCAATAAAAAGAGGGGGATGGTTTTAGTGATTTAATGAAGGGCATTTTAGTATAAACGTGATAGAGAGCCCCAGATTTCAATTTTTTTTTGATTTTCAAGTCTTTTTTTCAAACTTTAAAATATCAGTTTCAAATTCTTAAATATTTCTGGTGGAGCACCCCAAAACATACTTCCCTCTTTATAATTGATACGATTATATAATTTATATAATATCACTCTTAAAAATAGCTATAATAATACTATTAATCTGTTTGCATTTTAATTATTTTATTAAGAAATATTTATAAAATAAACTTATACTTTTTTTTAAGAATACAAAATAATATATATTTTTTATTTCTTCTTTCTTTATAACACATTACAACGTTATATGCCATTAATATGTTTATACATAAACAATATAGAGAGCACAAAATTATTAAATATTAAGAGTTAATATCATATCTTCTAGTAGCTGACCAAAATAATAAGCTACTAATAAAAAAATCATGAGTCCAATCCAACTAGTTCTGGACCATTCCTTGAAGTGAATGTTATTTCATTTCACAACTATAGGCGTGAGTGTAGTTGTAGTCGTGGTTGCGGTCGAGGATAGAATTTTTAACACTATGATAATCATACTTCTAATCTATTGAAAAGAAAAGACTCATTTTACTACAAAAAATAAATAATGGTTCAATAAATTAAGGAAATAAAGAAACTGTACATAAAAAACCTTTCAAGGCTCCTGAAGAGATTTACTACTAATGGGAAATGGAAGGACACTGGTCCAAAGTTGTCAAATGGGCCGTGCCATGCTAGGTACAACACGCCTCAATAATGATTAGCCCAACACAGCCCGTCCAGCCTGAGTTTGGCCAATTTCAGGTTGGGTATTGCCATGTCAAGCCGAGTCAGGCCGGTTCATGCTCGAATATGCCAGCATAGCTAGGACTCTCTACTCTGAGACTGACTCGCACTCGACTCACCCCATGCCCCACTAGTTGCGGAATTGCAGATTAAATGATTAATAAATTTAATTTTTTTTATATATTTCAAATTTTAAGTTAATCTTTGACCTTTATGAGTTGCGACTGTGATACTATATTATTTATTTATTTTATATAAATCATAAAAAAATAAAATTATTAACACAAATGCCAAAGTTTAATAATCAAAAATATTAAAAAAAACGTATACATCAATCATCCAATCCAAAAAAAAACACAATGTCACAACAACATAAAATAAATATCGTCAATCATAATCATGCGAGCTCAATCTCAATGTTAATTAGAATAAGTATGCAACTGATTATCATTGCATAAGCATCTTATTGTATCACTAGCAATGGGCTCAACCTCCTCAAAGTCACATGAGTCATCTGCCAGCAACTCTTCCACTCTTGTTCCAAGTACATCCTGGATGTTAAATCTCAAATCTTTCTAATCCTTCATGTATGCTAGTATCTCAATGATATTTGACTATAATCATAATCTTTTATCCGAAATCATATTTATTACAATAGAAAAAGTAAATTTCAATGCTATGCTTGATACTAGGAGAGTTAGTAGATCTCATGTCATCTTAAACAGCACAGGATAGATGGACTCATATAATTTTAACCACTATAAAATATCAAGGTTCTTGTTATTATTATGTGATAAGATTGAATAGTAATCGGTAACTAAATATTGAGATGACTTGCTTCTATTCGACGGTTGATCTCGTCATGTCTCTCTCGCTAATTGAATTGAAAAGTCATCATCTCCAAATATGATGTCCATATCTGTACTCAGAGTTTGGCTACAACTACTATCATATCTAGTATCATAGTATATAAATAACTCAGTCAACTTTTCATGAAAGAATTCTCTAGGTTGGTGTTCATGGTTCATGCACGAGGATATATATAACAAAATATTCTCTACCCCTTCTACCTTAACTCTTGTATCCATGTAGGTAACCAGACAATAAAAAGATGAAATGGTAGACCAATACTTTAAGTACTTGGTTTCCATCTCTAGAACCATTTCACTAAATATTCTCTATGCCTAGTCATTTGTCCAAATAATTATTTTTCTTTTACGTGGGTTTCTACTAGGTATCATGCCAGTGCATGTGATTTTGTTGGATTTTATTTCCATGGCCTAGATGAAAGAATATTGTGTCTGTGAATTTTTTGGCATCCTTATTTGTTTGCCGTGTTGTTGCATATTAATGATTTGTCTTTTCGATGGTTAGATGGATATGATTATTCTCGAATTCTTTTAATTTTATTATGTTAATGTGGTGGGCTATTTTGATTGTTCACTATGGCAGGTGGTTGGGAATGACATATTTGTTTGAGTCAGAATGATGAATTAATTTTTACCGTGATATGTGTGAATCATTTTTTTAGGATGGTGATTGAAATATTTTTGATGGTGATTTATCATTTTGACACTTTTTGGCTGTCATTGAGAAATTTAGATGGATGGTTGCATCATGTTTTAAGTGGTGGGTGTTTTTCTCCACCATGTGCGTTCTGTTTTAGTCTCTCCACGTGCTTGGAAGGTCAAGAAATTGTTGAGGTTATTTTTTGTTTTTTGGGTGTTGTTGCTTGTGTAGTCGCAACTTTGCTCTTTGTTAGTTCATTATTTTTGGCAAATTTTAATCAGTCTTATTTTGTTAGACATGTTGATTGGTGCCTATGTGGTCGTGCGTTCTCGTGAGTTTTACTGCTTTTCTTATGATGATGTTTTGCTCGTCTGTGTCCTCGGCTCGTGGTAGGCATAAAAAACAATTACACATCAGATATGTGTAATTCTAATAGTGTCTCACATCTGTTTGAAATTTCTTCTTCTTTAGACCCGCAGACAAACAAGTGACTGCCAAATTTTTGTTATTTGTTAGGCGTCCAAAGATATTTTAGTGAGTTACATATTTTTTTTAAAGTGAGGGAAAATAACCTTTATCCCCGCTTGTACTATTAGGTTAATAATGTGACACATATATCTAATATAAAAAATATTTCTTAATAATCTGTCTTTAATAGTTCTAGCAAACATGTTAATGGCTACTCCATTATTAGATATATTATCAAATGTAATATTATAAAATTTATTTTAAATATTTTCTAAAATTCTCATCATGCACTCATAAATGTCTAAGTTATCACGAGGATGAAGAATTTGTGAAAATTCTAATATCTTTTTATTTAGTATCCATTTAGAATTTATATAAAGGGCAGTGAGACATGCAAAAATGCATCATTGTGACTTGTTCAGATATCGAATGTCATAGACATCATACTACTATATTCATTAAATTCATTAGTTATTATTTATTTTTCTAACTTATAATATTTTAGTATGTCGTTCTAATATGTAGACCTAGGAATCATACGATATGTAAGATAAAAATAAGTTTACATGATACTGACTACCCATGGATTTACTAAAAATCTAATTTGAAGACACATAGTGATGATCATTTTGATCGTGCATTCCCTCAATAACTCATTGTGGTGTATGAAGAGGGTAAACATAGAAGTTATACTAGATCAAACCTCAAAGATTCCACCGCTCAGTTGGGTTTTCTTAAGATATAATTTACCATATTTTTTGGTATAATATTCAACATGCCTTTGTAGGTGCCGAGTTCTACACACTTCCTACAAGTACATATTTTATTATAATACTTATATCTTGTTAATTATTCATCAACACCCCTAATATTTTTTATTTTGTACTATGTTAAAGTAAGTCCAAACTACAAATATTATTCTAGTTTTTTTTATATGTTTGAATTTGAGTCGAGTCCAGGGGAAAAAAATAGTTTCGGTCACCTTGGATCTTTCCGTAGGGTTATCATTATTAATATTATATACATCTACGTTAATATTAATCTCATTATTAGTAAATTCACTATTTACCATATTTTTTGTTTATTAATTTTATTCTAATTTCTAAAATTAAAATTTTTTGATATTAATAAAAATAAAAACTAAATAAATTTTTTAAAAAATAATACTCATTTATGAATATGATAAAAAAACCAAAGCCCGCATGCATACCACACCGCACTTGATTTTTCTGCAAGAGCCACACCAACACGGCACCGTAGTCCGCTATCCACATCCGAGACCAAGACCAAAGCCAAATCGAGAGGAGAGAGAATGAGAGATATATGAGATCACGAGATAAGAGAGAAAATAGAGATAGTGATGAGCGTGAGAGTTTGAGTGGGAAAGAGATTTGAGAATGAGATTGAGTTGAGAGAGAGGAAGTAAAACATCATATAAATAAAGAAATTTTAAAAATATATTTTTTTTTATTTTTTGAAATTATTTTAATATGTTAATTGGAAAGAAACCTGATAGCCGTTGGATCTTATGCTCTATCCGTTGGAATTACATCCAATAGCCTGGAAGTAATCTATTTAATTTATTTTTTTTTAATTTTGGACTATTAGCCGAAGCCGAACACCAGTTCCAGAAGCCGAGTTTTGCCTAACCCAACATGAGACCCGACACCCACTGGCACAACACAGCACGGGTCTTGCCTTGATCCGGCACGGCCTGAGTCCAGGCACGGTTTTAGACCATGTCATGCCAGGATAGACACAACTCAGTTGGGTCATGCCTCAAACCGTGCCCAATCCTCCTAGCTCACTTGCCACCTCTAATCTGGTCTCGTACTTAGGCCACCGATCCCTATTTTTCTTCTTTTTATTTATTTATTTCTTTATTACATGTTATTAGCATGGGTTTGCTCCAGATAAAGTAAAAATATATTATCATTATTTTTTTTCATCATATTAAAAATTTTCCAAAATATCAAATCTCACAAAATTTGTGTTTGTGATAGTTGATATATCTGGTAAAAAAATAATTATCACATATTCTTGATGTTGAAATATATCTGACGTCCATGAATCTTTGAGAAACTATAAAAAGAAAAAAAATGAAGACTCCTAGTAGGACTGTGGAAAAACACTAATTTTTCTTAGGAACCATCTCCATGATGATCTAAAAAATGAATATCTCACTATAAAATATCCTTTCACCTTATGGAATGACTTGAAAGATAAATTTGACAATTAAAAAACTATGGTTTTACTTAAAGCTCGTTATGACTAGATGTACCTCAAGTTGCAAGATTTTAAAATGGTCAGTGAGTATAATCCCGCTCTATTTAAAATAAGTTCCAGATTGAAGCTATGTGAAAAAAAAAATCACGGATGAAGACATGCTAGAAAAAAATCTTCACAATGTTTATTGCCAGAAATATGCTTTTGCAGCAGCAATATAGAGAGCATATATTTACTAACTATTTAGAGTTAATATACCGTCTTATAGTAGCTGAACAAATAAATAAGCAACAAATGAAAAATCACGAGTCTCGTCCAACTAATTTTGGACCATTCCATGAAGTGAAAGCAATTCCATCCCACAAGTATGGGTGTGTACGTGGTCAGAGTCGTGGTAGTGGTCGAATTCAGAATTCCCAGCACTATGATAATCTTCATTCTAACCCCTTGAAAAGGAAACATTTATTTCAAGACAAAATATAGAATAATGGTGAGATAAAACAATGAAATGGATAAAGTGTACATACGAAATTCTTCAAGGCTTCTGAAGAGATTTGTTACAGATGTGGAATGGAAGGATACTAGTCTCGTAGATGTCACACGACAAAATATCTTGTAAATCTATAGCAAGCATCATTAAAGGATAAATAAAAAATGATAGAAAATAATTTTGCTAATTGAAATGGGTTGGACCTACCTTATTTTGATATAAATTTTTTTTGAAGATCCTAATTAATTTCAATTGATTAGTAGAAGATGAAAATATAAAATAATTCTATAGATTTTATTTTGAGTTAATAAGAATATCATCTTGTTATTTATATTTTTATAATTATTTAAATTTGTATTTATTGAATTTTAAGATGAATGATTATGATATATGTCTTGTTGATTGTGCAACCGTGCATATAATCTTTTGAGAAATAACATATTTTTTAAATTTAATAGTAACAAATATTAGTGTAAGTAGCACCTTTGGCACAACAAATTTAATAGAAGAGTAAAGATAATGCTACCAAATGGAACTAAATTCTATATGAATTATGCATTATATTCTAGCAAATCAACAAGAAATTTGATTCATTTTAAAGATATTTACAAAAATAAATATCATATTGAAACTATGAATGAAAGTAATAAATAATATTTATATATACGTCTATAATTACTGGGAAAAAGATTATTGCTGAAAAACTACCTGTATTCTTTTATGGGTACCATATGACCATAAAGTTAATTGAGTCATATGTTATAATAAATCAGAAATTCAATTACCCAAGATTTTTATTCTTTGACATAACATACTATCATCATTGATTTCAATGATACGGCAAATCATAGAATAATCACATTGACATCCATTAAAAAACTATAACTTTTTTTTTGCCCAATGAATTTTTTTGTGATCCTTGTTCACAATGTAAAGTAATTGTTAGACCATCATTAAATAAAATCATATCTGGATCATTAGTCTTTTTAGAAAGAATACTTAGGGACATATGTGGACCTATTCATCCACCATATGGACCTTTTCATTATTTTATGGTCCTTATAGATACCTCTACTAGATGGTCCTTATAAAAGTATTTTTTTTCACAAAAAATACTGGGAAATAATCAAATTAAAAGTACAATTCCCTAATTATCCAATCAAGACAAAAATACTTGATAATTCTGGTAAATTTACTTCAAAACATCTCATTGATTATTGTAAGTCAACTAGGGTAGATATTGAGCATCTTGTTGCTCATGTTCATACTCAAAATGGTTTAGCAGTGTCCTTGAGCAAATATTTTCAAATAATAACTAGACCATTGCTAATGAAAACGAAATTACTAGCATCTACTTGAGGATATGCTATTATGCATGTTGTAAGTCTAATAAGAATTAGACCAATATTTTATTATGAATACTTCCTTTTAACAACTTGTACTAAGTAAATAACTAAATATTTCTCACTTATGAGTTTTTGGTTGTGTAGTTCGTATACTTATTGTAACCCCACAATGCACTAAATATTTATGTAGGTTTTGATTTGCTGTTTGTCATAAAATATTTGAAATCCTTGACAGAAGATGTATTTAAAGTTAAATTTGTAGATTGTCATTTTATTGAAACTATATTCCCACTATTAGGGGGAGAAAAATCAATTCCATAAGAATGATAAAAAATTACATGGAATGCATTAACATTATTTCATTTTGATCCTCGTACAAATCAACGTGAACTTTTGAAGTTCAAATAATCATTCAATTACAAAATCTTGCAAATTAATTACCAGATGCATTCGTGGATGTAAAAAAAGTGACAATGTCACATATCCTAACTGTGAATGCTCTATCATGGATTGAGGTCCCTAAAGGACATAAAACAAATGAATCTAAAATATGCTTGAAACATGTGAGACCAATTGGGTCAAAAGACATAGCTCCTTAAAATAGGAGAACAAAAGCAATGAAAAATATCCTTACAGAGGCACATATTGAAGAACAAACTCTTGAAGAGGTGCAAAACAAACAAATATCTTTAGAAAAGGCAAAGGTACCTAAAAATTGTCAGATATCAATAAATTATGTGCACAAAGATGAAAAGTGGAATTAGAATAATTTTGTTGTGAATAACATCTCTACTTTTCAAATGGTCTTAGATATCATATAAAATGATGATGATCCTGAACCACAAAATATAGGTGAATGTTGACAAAGAAATGATTGGCCAAAATAAAAGAGACTATGCAGGTAGAATTACATTCATTAATATAATGAGAAGTGTTTGGACATCTAGTCCAAATGCTTACAAGTGTAAAGTCTATTAGGTACAAAATAAATATTTATATGAAAGTGAAATTAAAATAATAATATAGTAAGATTTAAGGCATGATTAGTAGCCCATGGTTTTTCACAAAGACTTGATATTGACTACGATGAAATATATTCACCTGATTTAGATGCAATCATATTTTGATTTTTGATAAGTTTAATTCTTAGTAGTATTTGAAGGACTAGATATGCTTATAATGGATGTTATCACTACACACACACACACACACACACACACATATATATATCCATATTAAATGATATACACATACAAATCCCTAAAGGATTTAAATTATCTGAAGTAGTTAGTATAAAGTCTCGTAGCATATACTCAATAAAGTTGCAAAGATCTTTATATGGATTAAAACAATCCGGTTGCTTGTGGTACAATCATCTTAGTAAATATTTTCTAAAAAAAATATACTCTATATGTCCATGTATTTTTATCAAGAAATCAAAAATATAATTTGTAATTATTACTGTTTATGTTGATTATTTAAATCTTGTTGAAACTCCTGAAGGAATCACAAAAATAGCAGAATATTTAAAGAAAGAATTTGAAATGAAAAATCTTGGAAAAACAAAATTTTTTCTCAGGTTAAAGATCGAATATTTTCCAAATGGAGTATTTGTTCATCAATCAACATATATCAAGAAAATCTTGAAGTATATTAATATGGATAAAGCATACCCATTAAGTTACCATATGGTTGTATGATCACTTGATGTAAAAAAAAGATTCATTTCGACTTTATAATAAGGGTGAAGAATTATTTGGTCCTTAAGTACCGCATCTTAGTGACATTGGTGCACATATGTATCTTGCTAATTATACATGATTTTCTCTATTAATTTATTAGTCAGATACAATTTAGCTCCAACGAGAAAATATTAGAATGATATCAAACATATATTATATTATCTCATAAAAACTACAAATAGGAGTTTATTCTACTCAAATGAGTCAATGCAAAAACTACTCGGATATGTAGATGCAGAATATCATTCGGATTCATATAAAGCTAAATCATAAACCATGTATGTCTCTAACTATAATGGAACTACTATCTCATAGAGATTTGTCAAGCACAAAATGGTGGCTACATTATCAAAATATTTAGAGATTCTTGTAATTCATAAAGCAAGTCATGAATGTATTTGGCTAAAATTGATGATCCATCATATTCAAAAAATTACTTGGGCATGCTTCTGTCAAAAATAAGCCAACAATATTATTTGAAGAAAATGTTGTATGTATTACACAATCAAAAAGAGGTTATATCAAAGATGATATAATCAAGCACATTTCACCAAAAAATTTCTATACACGAGCTTCAGAAGAATGGTGAAATTCTAGTAGATCTATTTACAAAATAATTCTCAACCTCAACATTCATGAAGTTAATATATAAGATTTGAATGTGTCAGCCTAATAATATTGACTTGAGAGGGAGCATGATTGGATATTAGTGCACAGTACTCTTTTTTCCTTTATCTAGATTTTATCCCACTAGGTTTTACTAGCAAGGTTTTTAACAAGGTAGTCCTAACAAAGTACATATATTTTTTTTCCTTCACTAGGTTTTTGTCCCACTTGAGTTTTTCCTAATAAAGTTTTAATGAGACATGTTCTTTAATACTATGGTCATTCAATGGAGAGTTATAAATGCTTGTAATGAATTACTATTGCTTTGAAATGAATGACCATCATTTATGCAAGACCTTTGGTTTTCTCACCATGAATTTAGATTTTCTAAATGTTATAATCATTGGTCTTCTTATAAGCCTATAAATAGGCATAATCGGAGTCAAATATAATGATCCATATTTTTTTTCTTTCTCCCTCTTTCTTTATAACAACAATATGTATATATATAATTTTTATGAAATTTTAAAAGCTTGAAAACACTAAATAGTATTTTTTTTAGTGAAAAAAAATGTTTATTTTCTTGTTTTCTAATTTCAGAATAAAAAAAATTGCTTTATATGATGATTAAAATAAGATAAAAAAAGGGGAAATTATAGTAATAGGTCCTAAAATAAAATTAATTATGTTTTGGGTATCCTTTTTTTTAACTTTTGTACCAATAAATAAAACCATTAAAAGTCAAAAATCAAGATTAGCTACGCCATTTAAAAAATAAAAAAATATATACTATTTTCAAAAATTTAGATATATTAATTTCATAAAAATGATAAACAATGTGCTATACATTTATTCATGTTTGTATATGTTTACATATATATGTTCATGCTTATACAAATATTTTCAAAACATAAGATTCGCAAAAAATAAAAAAAAAAGTGAAGATTTTAATGAAAATAATTAAAAAAAATTACAAACTTCCATATTTATAAAAAAAATTACAAACTTTCATATTTTAATATATTTATTTTTTAAATACTAAAATATGCTTCATCATATAAAAAAATAAAAATAATGTGACTTGTAAGCACAATAGTACATCAACATGCTACATCATATAAAAAAATAATAAAAATTATGACATGATTATCAATATATGATTTTCATAAAAACAAACATTTGAATTTTCATGAGCACCAAAAATTACATATTTTTGAGTTCAATGTAAATATTTATAAATATAAAAAATGTGAATATTTTTTTAATTAGTTTCAAATTTCAATCTAGAGCATAATTTTACATAAAAATAGTTGGGTAGTATTTGGGGCACAGAGCAAGGATCCCTAGGGTCAGAGCAAATAACACCCCCCATAGATTGAACTTGTGTTGACAAAGTCAAAGTATTCATCTTATTTTTCTAATCGAACTACCATGAAATTGAGAATAGAGCAATGAAATTGTCAAAGACCAAACACCATGAACAAGGATTTTGTTCTTGCTCGTGAATAAATTTATTCCTCTAAGGGTATATTTGATAAATTAAAAAAATTAAGTGCTGAATTTTATAAGTGTTGAATTTGTATTGCCAAACTGTTTGATAAGTTACTAACAATTAAATGCTGAATATAAATATATTATTTGATAACTATAAATGCTAAATACTGAAAATTATATATTTTACATATTTACCCTTATTATTATTATATTACATACTATCCAAAATAAATAAAGTTTTCAATAATATTTTATTTTTCACAAGAATTATTAATTATTATTTAAAATAAAATCACTAGAAACATATTCATAAATAAATCATAATATCTAAAAAAAAAGACAAATATTTAAAAAAAATAACTAATATATTCTAAACATTTTAAAACTATTAAAGTTTTAATATAAAAATAAAAATTAATGAACTGTAGCGAGAGGGTTATGGTTAGGGTTATGGTTAGGGTTTGAGGAGGTGGTTAGGGTTTGAGGAAACTTGTAAAAATAAACTAGTTGATTTACTATTTTATTTCTTAAATTAATCATGAAAGAGAGAGGGTTATGGTTAGGGTTTGAGGAGGTGGAGAAAGGAGGAGGAAACGACAAATTCACAAACTGAACTGTAGCGTGAATGAGAAAACAAAAAATAAAAGAAAAAAAAAAATAAAACGGTCACTTTAAAAAAAAAATTATTGAAAAATTTTTTCGTTCAATGATAAGTAGACCTCTACCTACTTATTATTTTCAAAGGTTTTTCATATAAAAATTTCAATTAAGATATATCTAAAATTATTTATTAAACACATTGAAAAATTAAAACCATTGAAAATTTTTATTTTTAATGGTTTGAAAAAATATAACGGTCTTAAAAAATTCAATAGGTTGAAAAAATTTAATGGTTTATCAAATAGTTTTTCAAGTTTTTTGTTCAAATAACAATAACAGAACAAACTACAACAAAAAAATAATAATAAAAATATGGAAATAATTGGGTCAAAATAAAGGATGTTTTGAGTGTTATTATAGTAACACTCAAAATAAACTGTTGGGCTCGATAATGGACGAAGGAAGATTGAAGAGGAAATGGATGGCAGACTGGCAGTCTTTCATGCCGGATCGGATCCATCACTTCTACGAATAATCAAACATGGCAGGTTATTATAGTAATTCTCAGAAACTCTGGCAGCAGTAACGCTTCCCCACCGCCACCGTTCATCAGAGAACGCGACTTTCTTAATTTATATCAGTTGAGTCCGCCATTTCCTCTTCATTCCTCTTTCGTCCATTATCGTGGCTGATTTATTTCTTTTTATTACATTTCTTATTCATTCCCCTTCCTCATCGACACTTGTAAGTCAACTCTTGATTGCGTTCTTCTCTGTTTCTCATCGATCACAAATAAGCATTTGTTTTGCTCTTTCATTCCTGAAATTCATTCACGGAATCATCATTTGTTTTATATAATTTAGTATTGTCTCAGGAAACTTCGAAGAGCAAAGTATGCTAAATTAAATATTGTGTATTTTTTTTTTTGTTCCTTGTTTCTTTCATGAAAGTGAAAACACCCGTTTTAATGAATCTGGCGGTGATGTTCATTAGTTAGCTTGTTTCGATCTTCTAGGGCAAGGATAGTCATATCGATAGGATCTAGTAACTTGATTATTTCATGTTCATTGTCTGCAACGTGGATGGGCGGATCAATGATTCGCGAGGCCTAATCACATTTAGATAAACTTAGCGATATGCCGTGCGATTGCTTCTAAAATTGGTGTTAGTCTGGTTTTCGTTGGTTATTCGTACCTTCTACCCAAATTGTAGGTGATGCTTCATTCTCAAATCAGATTTAGATAGAAAAACAAAGCCAACAATAAGTTAATGTTGTTGGGTCGAGCTTAGAATAATTATGTGTTTCGTGTTAACTATTATGTTCATCGTTATCAGCTGTTCTGAGATTTAAGTTTGTTTTATAATGTTGACAGGTATTGGAGTTTGATATGGCGGCGTACACACCGAAGAACATCCTCATCACTGGTGCTGCGGGATTCATTGCATCCCATGTCTGCAACCGTCTGATTCGTAACTATCCAGATTACAAAATTGTTGTACTAGACAAGCTTGATTACTGCTCGAATCTGAAGAATCTCCTTCCGTCAAAATCATCGCCAAATTTTAAGTTCGTAAAGGGAGACATCGGCAGTGCAGACCTGGTAAACTTCCTTCTAATCACAGAATCCATTGACACGATCATGCACTTTGCAGCTCAGACCCACGTGGACAATTCCTTTGGCAATAGCTTCGAGTTCACAAAAAACAACATCTATGGGACTCACGTTCTTCTCGAAGCCTGTAAGGTGACAGGTCAGATCCGGAGATTCATCCATGTCAGCACAGATGAAGTTTATGGGGAGACGGATGAGGATGCCATTGTTGGAAATCACGAAGCTTCTCAGCTTCTTCCCACAAACCCATACTCTGCAACAAAAGCTGGAGCAGAGATGCTCGTTATGGCCTATGCCAGATCATATGGATTGCCTGTGATAACTACTCGGGGAAACAATGTTTATGGTCCAAATCAGTTTCCAGAGAAGTTGATACCCAAATTCATTCTCTTAGCCATGAGGGGGAAGCCCCTTCCCATACACGGTGATGGATCAAATGTTAGAAGTTACTTGTACTGTGAGGATGTTGCAGAAGCATTTGAAGTCATTCTTCATGAGGGAGAGGTGGGCCATGTTTATAACATTGGGACAAAGAAGGAGAGGCGAGTGATTGAGGTGGCAAAGGAGATCTGTGAGCTATTCTCTGTGAATCCAGAGATGAACATCAAGTTTGTAGAGAATCGGCCATTTAATGATCAAAGGTATTTTCTTGATGATCAGAAGTTGAAGAACTTGGGATGGTCGGAAAGAACGACCTGGGAAGAAGGATTGAAGAAGACGATGAGTTGGTACATTAACAATCCTCATTGGTGGGGTGATGTTTCTGGCGCCTTGCTTCCCCATCCTAGGATGCAGATGATGCCTGGTGGGAAGCACTTTGAATGCGATGAGAACAAGTCTGTTTCATACATTTCAAACAACCCAAGCCAGACCCGGATGGTTGTTCCTCATTCTAAAAGCAGCAGCATGAATTCTCCTAGAAAATCTTCTTTCAAATTCTTGATCTATGGAAGGACTGGTTGGATTGGGGGATTGCTAGGGAAACTGTGCGAGAAACAGGGGATTGCCTATGAGTATGGAAAGGGCCGCCTTGAAGATCGATCATCTCTTGTTGCAGACATTCTGAGTGCAAGGCCCACTCATGTTTTTAATGCTGCCGGCATTACCGGCAGGCCTAACGTGGATTGGTGTGAATCACATAAGACAGAAACTATTCGCACCAATGTTTCTGGCACCTTGACATTGGCAGATGTTTGCAGGGATGATAATCTCCTTCTTGTCAATTTTGCCACTGGCTGTATATTTGAGTATGATGCTGCACACCCAGAGGGTTCTGGCATCGGATTCACCGAGGAAGACAAACCCAATTTCATTGGCTCTTTCTACTCCAAGACCAAAGCTATGGTGCGTTCTTTCTTTGCATGAAAATACAATATTAACTATTGAAACAAACAGCCTTTTTAGGGTAGGGTGGTTACTTTTCTCCTCAAAATTAGCAATAAACCACTTCAACATAACAATAATCTAGATGTTTTGAGTTTTGCCTGCCTAAATTCTAGTGAGTGATGCTCTCAATTTATAGGTAAGAATCAAATTCAAGGTATCACTAGATGAAGTTTTACTCTAAGATTGCCCTTGTCCTAACTTTAATTCCAAGATTGCCCTTACCCCATTTTATTGGTTACTTCTTCTCCAAGACCAATGAAATGGCCTTCTTTTTTTGTATGGAGATCATACTTAGTGTGCAAGACATTTGCTGTAGTATGAGGAGAGAGGGGGAGAGAGAGAGGAGAGGGAGAGGGAGAGATAAGGAGGAGAGCAAGAGAGAGAGAGAGAGAGAGCAAGCGAGAGAGAGAGAGGGAGAGGAGAGAGCAATAAGATTATATTGTAGTTTTTTTAATACATATAATCTCATATATATATGTGTGTGTGTGTGCTTGTGTGTCCGTGCGTGCATGTGCTTGTGTGTGTGTGTGTGTTTGTGTGTATGTGCTTCTAACCCTTTGCTCTTCTAGTTCATGCATTGATAACTATCTATTTTATATCTCTCTATGGTGACATTAATTTGAAGTTATGTAAGCACGCACACACAGACACGCGCACAAACACACACACTCCAATGTTTTGATTAAATTGGTTCCAGGTGGAAGAGATGTTGAAAGAATATGACAATGTTTGCACGCTAAGAGTGAGAATGCCAATATCTTCGGACCTGAACAACCCGAGGAACTTCATCACGAAGATCTCTCGATATAACAAAGTGGTGAATATCCCGAACAGCATGACTGTGCTGGATGAGATGCTGCCCATCTCCATCGAGATGGCTAAACGCAAGTTGAAGGGTATTTGGAACTTCACCAACCCCGGGGTGGTGAGCCACAATGAGATTCTAAAGATGTACCGAGAATACATAGACCCGAATTTCAAATGGGTCAACTTCACTCTGGAAGAGCAGGCCAAGGTGATAGTGGCCCCACGAAGCAACAACGAGATGGATTCCTCCAAGATGTTGAAGGAGTTCCCTGATTTGCTCCCCATCAAGGAGTCCCTCATCAAGCACGTGTTTGAGCCAAACAGGAACACCCAAAATATCCCCTAGTTTGCCCCAATTTTTTCCATGTTATTGTCATTATTTTTTTGTAGTTTCTGCTCTTATTGTTATTTGAACAAAAAACTTGAAAAACAAAGTGAGGAAAAATTTATTCACAAGAAAGAGCAGACTCTCCTAGTTGTTTATGTTGTTTGGTCTATGATGCTTTCATTGCTCTGCTCTCAATTTCATGGCAGTTCGTTTGGAATAAGAAGATGAATGCTTTGACTTTGTCAACACAAGTTCCCCGATTTGCTCTCTTATCATTATTTTTATGTAAAATTATGCTCCACTTTCAAAATAAATAAAAAAAATCTTCAAATTTTAATGTTTATTAAAAGTTATATCGAACTTGAAAATATGTAATTTAGAGCATTTTTCGAAATTTGAAAATTTGTAAAATTTTTTTAATTATTTTCATAAAATCTCCACATTGTTTTTTATTTTTTGGGAAGATTATGTTTTGAAAATATTTGTATAAACACGAACATACATATGCAAACATATACAAACATGAATAAATATATAGTACATTGTTTATCATTTTATGAAATTAATATATATAAATTTTTGAAAATAGTATAGCTAATCATCATGTAAATAGTTTGTTTATTGGTAGAAAAGTTATAAAATGGATACGCAAAACATAATTATTTTAATTTTAGGACCCATTACTATGATTTTTGCTTTTTTTATATCTTACTTTAATCATCATGTAAAGCAATTTTTTTATTTTGAAATTAGAAAACAAGAAAATAAACATTTTTTTTCACTAAAAAAAGTACTATTTAGTGTTTTCTAGCTTTTAAATTTTCATAATATATATATATATATGTATATATATTTGTTATAAAGAAAGAGGAAGAAATAAAAAAAGAAGAAAAATCAGGATTGTTATATTTGACTTTGATTAGACCTATTCATATGCTTACAAGAAAGTCTAACATTATAACTCTATGAAAACCAAAAGTCATGGTAATAAAGCTAAAGGCATTACATAAATATTGGTTATTCATTTCAAAACAATGGTCATTCATTACAAATATTTATAATATTTCCCATTGAATGACTATAATATTAAAGAACACACCTCAATAAAATTTTACTAGGAAATACCCAATGGGAAAAAACATAGTGAAAGAAAAAGTGTTAGGACTGCCTCGTTAAAAACTTTGCCAGTAAAACTTAGTGGGATAAAATCTGGATAAAGAGAAAAAAAGTTCAGACTTATAGTGCACTAACATCTAATCATACTCCTCCCCAAATCAACATTGTTAACTTGACGCATTCTAATCTTATATATTAACTTATTAAATATTGAGATTGGTAATGACTCTGTAAATAGGTCTACTAAAATATCACTTGATCGTAATTACTAGACTGAACATCAATTTCACCATCTTCTGAAGCTCATGTGTATAGAAGAATTTTGGTGAAATGTGTTAGGTTCTATCTCCTTTAATATAACCCCATTCGATTTGTGCAATGGATGCAACATTGTCTTCAAATAATATTGATAACTTATTTTTGATAAAAGAGAGCCCACGTACTTCTTGAATATAGTGTATCATTGATCTTAGCCAAATGTATGACTTGCTTCTTGAATTGTAAGAATCTCTGAATGATTTGATGATGTAGCTAATATTATCTGTTTCACAGATCTCCATGAGATAACAATTCCATTATAGTTAAAGACGTACTCGATTTGTGATCTGGCTTTATGCGAATCTGAAAGATATCATGCATCTTCATATTCAAGTAGTTTTTGTTTTGACTCAATTTATTAAAGTAAAGTTATATCTATAGTTCCACTGAGATAGTATAATATATGTTTAATACAATTCCAATATCTTCTCGTTGGAGTTGAATTGTACCTAACTAATAAATTAACAAAAAATAATAATATTAGGTTGTGTACGATTAGCAAGATACATAAGTGCACAAATGACACTAAGATATGATACTTTATGACCAAGTAAATTTTCACCCTTTTCACAATATCAAAATGGATCACTTTTCACATCAAGTGATCAGATAAGCATATGGTAGCTTAATGGATGTGTTTTATTTATATTAATAATACTTCAAGATTTTCTCGATATATATTGATTGATGAACCAATATTTTATTTGAAAAATATTCAATCTGTAAAACTCGAGATAATTTTATTTTTCAAAAATCTTTTATTTCAAATTCTTTCTTTTAATATTTTACTATTTTTGTTAGCTTTCAAGAGTTCTATTAAGATTTAAATTATCAATATAATTACCAATAATTGCAAATCATGTTTCTGATTTCTTGATAAAAACACATGAACGTATATGGTTATTCACATACTCTTCTTTTAACAAATATTCACCAACCCGATTGTACTACATAAGTTTGGATTGTTTTAATTGATGCAAAATTGTTGCAACGTTATTGAGTACATGCTATGAAGCTTTGTACTAACTGCTTCGGACAATTTCAATCCTTTAAGGATTTGCAAGTGTGTATCATTGTTTATGGATTCATATAAATATTTAGTGATAACATCCATTAGATGCATTACTAGTTCTTCAGATACTATTAAGTTTATCAAAAATTAAAATGTGATTACGTCCATAACAAGCGAATATGTTTTCTCAGTCATTGTCTTGTCTTTATGAGAAATCTTGGGCTACTTATCATGTCTTATATCTTACTTTATTATTATTATTATTATTATTCTCATTTTTCTCTCGTACAGAAACTCATTTGTACCAAACAGGCTTTATATTTGTAAGCATTTGGACTACATGTCCAAACACTTTTTATTTAATTAATGAATGTAATTTTACCTGCACAGCCTCTTTCCATTTTGGCCAATCATTTCTGTCTATATATATCTATATTTTATTGTTTGGGATCATCATCAATTTATATGATGTCTAAGATCATTTGAAAAGAAAAAGATGTTATCCATAACAAAATTATTTCGATCCTACTTTTCATCTTAGTGAACATAATTTATTGAGATCTGGCAATTTTTAAGTACCTTTGCTTCTCCTAGAGATGTTTGTTTTGCACATCTTCGAGAGTTTGTTTTCTAATATGTGCCTCTACAAGGGTATTTTTTTTTTCTTTTATTCTCTTATTCCAAGGAGCTATGTTTTTTGACCTAATTACTCTCCTATGCTTCAAGCATATTATAGATTCATTTATTTTCTATCCTCTAGGGACATTAATCTCTGCTGGAGCATTCATAGCTGCGATATGTGACTTTGTCACTTTCTTTACATCCACAAATGCTTCTATAATTGATTTACAAAATTTTATTAATTAATGAATGATCCTTTGAACTTCAAGTTCACAATGATTTGTATGAGGATCAAAATGAGATAATATTGATACATTCCAAGTAATTTCTTGTCATTCTTCTGGATTCAATTTTTCTCCCCTTAATGGTGGGATAACAATTTCATTAAAATGATAATCTATAAATTTGGCTCTAAAATATCTCATATTAATGGTTCCAAATATCTTATGATAAATGGCAAATTAAAACATACATATATCCCAAACCTATATTGTTGACTCATTTTGGTATGTTGTGGGGGCACAATTTGGTATATGGACTACACAACCAAAAACTTATAAGTAAGAAATATTTAGTTGTTCACCTAGTATAAGTTGTGAAAGTAAATATTCATGATAAGATATCAGTCTAATTCTTATTAAAATTACAACATACATAACAGCATGTCCCCAAGTAAATATTGGTAATTTGGTCTTCATTAGTAATGATCTAGCTATTAATTAAAAATGCTATTTTGAGTGTGAACATGAGTAACAAGATATTGAATATCTACTCCAATTGACATGTAATTATCATTGAGAGTTTTTGAAGTAAATTTATCAGTATTATCAAATCTCATTGTTTTGATTGGATAATCAGATAATTATGCTCTTAATTTAATCATTTGTATAAAGAGCCTATCAAAAATAATATTTTTTGGGGAAATAAGACAGACATATGACCATCTAGTAGATGAATCTACAAGGATCATAAAATAATGAAAAGGTCAATATAGTGGATGGATAGGTCAACATATGTTCCCGTGTATTCTTTCTGAATAGACAGGTGATTAAGATATAATTTTATTTAATGATAATCTAATTATTAGCTTATATTATGAACAAGTATCACAAGAAAATTCATTGGACAAAAGAATCTCTTGGCTCTTTACTGGATGCCTATGTGATTATTCTATGATTCACCGCATTATTAAAGATTGCTTAGAGTAAAAATCTTTGGATCATTGAACTTATGGTTCATTACAACATACGACTCAATTGACTTTTGGTCATATGGTATAACTCATAAGAGATTATTTGGAGCTTTTCCACAATAATTTTTTTGTCAGAAATTATAGAGGTGATATATAAATAAAATTTTTTACTTTTATTCATAATTTCAATATAATATCAATTTTTGAAAATATCCTTAAAATGAAGCAAATTTATTGTTGATTTGCTAAAATATATTGAATAATTAATATAAAATTTTAGTACTATATGGTAGGATTATATATACTCTTAAGGAATCTTCAATTAAATTTGTTGTGCCAAAGATGCTACTTACACTAATATTTATTGCTATTAAATTTAAAAAACATGTTATTTCTCATTTCACAATCAGCAATACATATATCACTATCATTCATCTTGAAATTCAATAATATATAAATTTAGTTTAATATAAAAAATATAACAAGATGATATTCTTATTAACTCAAAATAAAATCCATAGAATTATTTTACATTTTTATCTTCTACTAAACAATTGAAATTATCATTAGTACATTCAAAAAAAATCATATCAAAATAAGGTAGGTCCAACCCATTTCAATCAGTAAAATTAGTTTCCATTATTTTTCCTTTATCCTTTAATGATGTTTAATATAGATCTATTAGATGTTTGGCTATATGATATGTACGAACTAATTATAGTATCCTTCAAATCATATCTGTTGTAAATCTCTTCAAGCACCTTGAATAATTTTTTATGTAAACTTTTTCTATTTCATCGTTTTATCTCCCTAATATTCTACATTTTATAGTGAAATAAGTCTTTCCTTTTCAAGGGATTAGAATGATAATTATCATAGTGTTGAGAATTATACCCTTAATCATGACCACTACCACGACCATGACTACAACCACACCCATAATTATGGGATGAAATAACATTCACATCTAGGAATGGTCCAAATCTAGTTAGTTAGAACTCATGATTTTTTTATTAGTAGCTTATAATTGTGTTCACCTACTAGAAGATATAATATGAACTCTGAATATTTAATAATTTTGTACTCTATATTATTTCTACATAAATATTTTAGTGGCATATTACATTGTATTGTGTCATAAAAAAATATATATTATTTTTTATTCTTTAGAAAAAATGATTTGTTTATTTTATAAATATTTCTGAATAAAATAAATAAAATGCAAGCAGATTAATAGTATTGTTATAGTTATTTATAGAAGTAATATAATATAAATTATATAATAGTATCAATTATAAGCGTAAAAACGAAAAAGACTTTTGCTGGAGCCTGGAGGCATCCCGTTGGCAAAAATCGGCGAGAGAAATTAATTCAAAAAGGAGATAATTTGGACATTGTCATGGCAACAGCGAGGATTCAGCCAAATGAATTAACACAACCAAGGGTTTCGTTGGTGGCCTGGGGCGGGGGGTCCAAGGCCGAAACGAGAGCCAGCTTGGCTAGAAAAGACACAACATCGTCGGAAGAAGAAAGCATGTAACGGGCGGTTGTTCGATTGCGGCCGACGGCACAGGAAAAATAGTTATCGCCCTTGAGATCCAGCACATTCCAGGAAACTTTATCCGGCGACGATCGCATTGCGCCGGGGGGACTGCCTTGGCCGTTGCCATGGAGGCTGCGGTTGGGCGAAGGGCGGGCTTTGGCGCCAGCCGGCCTAGGGCCGGTTCTGTTCGGGTGGGCCCCGCCAGAATGCCTGTTTTCCGAAGATGTTTTCTGGCCGCCCGCTCGCTTGATCTTCATCATCGGCGTTGCTTCAGACGGAAGCTCTGGCTCGAAGAAGGCATAAACATCTTCGTCCTGATCCACAGGGCAACAAATTCAACAAATGAAATGAAAACTTGAGGGCAACTGTCCCCGCATGAAGGCACGCATACAACCGCACCGAGACACAAGACCCACAACGAATACATGCAACACGACTTTTTCACGTGACTAATCGTCCCTGTACAATTTCACTTAAACGTACTTTACTCCAAAATTTTGATAAGAGACACATGAAGGGTCGGTGCTCGTATGAAAATCACATGGCTAGTGGAAATAGTTACCCAAGACAAATCAAAACTTCAGAATTAGGAGTGACCCTATGCTGGGGTTTCAATTTTCATAATCAAAAATAATTTTGTTTTTTTTGCTCGTGATTCAAAGATACCGCCAGTGCACGAGATGGATTGGGCGAAGCAGATTTCGAAGGTACCTTTCCAAGAAAATGTCCCGCGCAGAGGACATAATCAATAGGGACCACCATGGCCTTGCTGTGGAGAATCTCCCCCAGTATCCGATCTATAGCTGCGCCCTGAGGAGTAGTGATAAGAACAATAACATGAGCATCGACCAGCCAACGGTACGGGTTTTCCAGCGAGATTGGGAGGAGAACCCACGCCCTCCCCGGATTCAACCCTTCTTCTTAGACAGTCCTAAAACTTCCCGGCGACACCTGTTCTAGCCTTAAATCTCACAGTAAGAATAAATTAGCTTATCGTAAAACATGCTGATATGCTTTTTTTTATAATATAACTACAAAAACTGTTATAATATAACTACTATGTCACATTAATCACTTAATTTATGAGAATAGAGTTATGATAAGAATATATTTTAATAAGATTGGGTTTGCTTCGGGTTTCTCCATCTTTTATGCTGGAATCCAACCAACCCGAGCTCAGGTCTGGTTGATAATTTTCAGCCACAGCCCCAATCCAAATTTCAAAATGTTCCAACCCATTTCCAATCTCTTCTCGGGTTGGGTGGCGGTTGCATGGGTTGACCAGACACAAGTCAGAGCCCTAACTAAGATCACAAAACTCTAATTAAAAAAAAAACTTATATTTAAAGCATGTATTAAAAATAGATCAAGAAGAAAATAGTTGTCGTCACCCTAACATACAATATCTATTTATTGATATATATATATATATATATATATATATCATAAAAACATATCTTTGATATTATTGACCACTGACGAAGAGTAAATAATACGGAACACTTGAAGGAAAAAAAAAAAAAAAAACATTTTACGATTATTATAATACGAAAGAATTTTCTAGGATTATTGTGGCAGAACATAGAGAAAAAGAAACACTTGCCTTGGTGACTCCGACAGCCCTAACCTCCACGGATCTGCCTCCCTGGATAACATCCAGGGATGCGTTGGCAATGGGGCCGGTGCACAGATGCTGCAGCATATCTCGGGCTTGGAGCCTTCCGAACTCAACATCTTCACCGCCAGAGACACAACAACAACAACAACACTACGCTGATAAGCGATAAAAGAACATCCATTTTTAAAACCTGCGATTTTCCAGCTCCCCAAGAAATCAAGCTACCTGCATACTTGTAATTCCAAACAAGTGATGTTTCCCGCAGCTCGTAGTGAGAACGTGGCGTTCGTTCCGTGAAGTATTCAAAAACATGCTGAAAATAAGAAGCCAAGCCACCAACATGGCCAAGCGTTGAATTTGACACGAATAAAAAAAAAAAAAGCAAAAAAAAAAAAAAAAACAGAACTACTCTCACTCTGCACGAGATTGATTTAGGAGCGACTAATATCTCCACAAACTTCTCTCTCTATGACCAATCCTGAACCTCGGACATTCTGTCTGCCCTTGGTCGGAGAGGCTAATTATTCTCGACTCGATTCTAGCACAAATATTTTTTTAATTTCGAGATTCTACTGAGATCCAATATATTAGTATTTATAAATTATTTCCAAGAATATATTTCCTAATATAGTGTAAAAGCTACGACCGTATAGAAAAACTAAGCATGCTCCTCTATGATCAGGAACACTCTTACGTGGCAACCAGTAGCTCGGGAGATAAATAAATGTAGCAGTAGTTCACATTTTAGGTTGATCGAGCTAGACAAGTTTATCTCGCACATCCTCGGGAACAAAGTAATACGTACCTTGACGCTATCCACCCACTCCATGTTCAAGTGCTCAGGCATCGTGGTCATCCATTCTCCTCTCGTAGAGCGCAAAAACATTCCGTGTTCTGCGGCCAGCCACAAGTCAAACTCTGAAAAATTCTGCGTTAATGTTGATGCCGCTGTCAGTTCATGCATGCATATAAGTAGGCACATTTGGTGAAGTTGAAAAAAAAATAAAAAATAAAAAGTAGGCACATTAGGAGGGAGGGAGGGAGAGAGACAGAGGGGGAGAGAGAGAACAGCATGCATATAAGTGGCAACCCACATCATCTAATACACGTCTTTCACTGCCACTCAGCACAACAATGGTGGTCTTGGGATCGCGGCAGATCCCCCGAAGGGCTTCTTTGGATTCTGGGTGCAACTTGAACTCCATTTCCTTAAATTGGTCCCTTCTCTCAGGACTGTCCACCTGCTCCGTTAGCGTCGCGTTGAAGCCCTGGAATTCAGACAACGAACGAATGCACGTACACAAAAAAGTCAACCACAACACCCACTCAGCCAATCTACCATATCTATCACAAAAAAAAAGAGAGGCCGCACTCGGTTTACGAGGCCACCGTTCCACTCGCAGCTATCCATTCGATACAATAAGATATTGTTATTATTCATTTGATACTTTATCACTTAGACAACAAGTCACTTTCGACACATTAGTCATTCACAATCTCATACTTTTTAATCAACTTCATCAACTATATTTTATGGTTATTTTGTATACACACACTCTTATTCTCCAGCCTGAGGTGTCAAGATAACCAAAGATTAATATAATTTATAAGTATTTGAACTTTCACTTTCATAAATATCATACTCTCACAATTGACCTACGATTTCTTTAAATATCACCAGTGAGAATTATATTAAAAAAAGTAACTTATAAAAATTATCATCATCTTGCAAGTCACAAGATATTCGCATATAATCCAAGAATTATCTGTCATTATTCTCCTAGGAGATGGTGTGAGTCGCACGATAAAGATAAAATAACAAAAAAAATTATTTTATATAATATCAATCCTAATCAAAAATCAAAACTTTTGAGACGTATATAATGAATTAGAAAGTAAAAACATTCATATTATTGACTTCATGAGTATCATACTCATAATATTTAACATGACCAAATTTAAAATTTTAATATATAACTTTATCTTTAGCATCTCAGTCAAAAGGACCATCACTCCCTCCATATTATTGACTTCATGAGTAAATCTTGTGATTTACATGTCGCCAACACCATGATATTCTTATACAAATCCACTAAATATCAAAATTGTAATTCAAGTAATATTTAAACACCTATTCAAAAATATCTATAACACCACATAAATTAAATATATTCAATAATAAAAAAAATTATTATCACATCATATAAATTAATTTACATAAATCAAAAACCACATACTACTTTAATAAAAAATCTCAAATCTATCATATATAATCACATTTAAACTTGTATTTAAAGGTTAGAGGGTCACGCCCCACAACTCTAGGAATTGCATTAAAATCTTATATCTCTTTCAAATTTCTCTATATTTCACTTTTATGTTCGAGCGATTTAAACTACTCTAAGTACGAAGTAGTGACTTTTTATCTCTTAAGCTTGAAGTCACAAGTCTAAAAAGTAACTACAACTATGAAATACAATCCAATCTTTTTATAATACAAAAACATGATGATGAATAATGACCATTACTTGGGCCTAATATCATTATAACACAAAGTCACGATGCTAAAAAATAACAGACTTTGTGTGTTTGTCTTCTTATTCTTTAAAAGAGATCATGATACTGAAAATGATTGTGGGTGATAAAGATACTCGTTATCAGATCATGACATTGAAAAATAACATGACATTACCAATTAGACTTTTTTAATCATTATATGACCATGGTACTTAAAAATAATTGTTGCACTATGAAGATTTTCCATGTGTATATTATGACCACGATGTTGAAAAATGATCACGGCGCAGAATTTACATCTCATATATTTCGAGTATCTACGATGATATGAGTGGCGACAGCATTGATAGATACTTCTCTCATATATCATATCACTGTGACATTGCATAAATGCCGAGATACTAACATTTAGCATGTTAGTAAAAGTCACATTTTTATCTTCAATTAAGACTGATTTATAAACTTAAGAATTGACCATATTTGAGTTATATCACCTATATAATTTAATAACCCAAATATCATGTTATTAAATAATTGTTGTAATTTTATACCAAACAGTTTTGACGATATAATTTTATGTATATTAAAAATCATAACTTTGTAAAAAGATAACAATTCTAACTTGAGACTATCGAGTCATATTAAAGATAAAATTATTAGGCTCATACTTGATCACGACCTTTGACACAAATGAAATACTTGATTGATGTGATATAGAATTAATATTACGATCATATAAATTTTATGAAATAAATATAATTAGACTTGATAATAATATTACAACCATAAAGAATATATTTGCAGTGAAAGAATTATACAAAAAAATTAGTAGGTCACGACATACAAAAAATCTCATGACTAATTATATAAGAATTACAAATGTTCATATTCCACCCTCTCAGCTAAATATTTCTAAATACATATTAATTTCATTCATTTCATCAAAATTCGCCAAAATATCAACATCATAAAATTAATCCACAATTCTTTAATTTCCAAGTCTACATATCATCATAATCTATTAAAATATATAAAAATATAAAATAAACTCTCATACTAAAACAATCACTCATCTAGAAGCAATAACTTTTCTCTCAAAAAAAAATTATTCAATATCTATAAAAATTTTATTACTAACTTCTAAGTATTGTATGGCCTAAAAAAATTAAAACAACTTCAAATAAATATATTGATAGTCACGATGGAGTTTGAGCTACTTGATTAAACTTGTGCATTGTTGAATATATATATATTTTTTTATGTGGTGGGTAAATGTGTGTATTATATTACACATGCAAAAAATATATATATACTAGATTGCCTCCAAGCACCTACACGTTTAAAGCGCATAGCTAAACTATCAAAATCTCTTTTCATCCATTTGAGATTTTTGATGCCCATGATAATTTCTCAGCAAAGTATTTTATCACCTACTTGTTAGTTTCTTACTTTGAACATGCTTCAACTGCACTCGTACCTTGGGCCTTTTCATTATTAGATGCAGTAAATTTTGTAAATATTATGACTTTTTCTTATGTGCTAACTTGTTCCGTTTCTTCCTATATCCCCAAAATCATGATGCTCAGTACAGATACGACTTTGCCTTTTAGCTTTTCCTTTCCCTTCTCTTCCTAGATCTCCAATATCACAATGTTGTGCATAGCATTATCAACTTTGTCCTCAAGATTTTAGTAGACTAATTCATTTTGTATCTCCTCAATCATGACGTAAAACACAACCACTATTTTATCTTCAAACTTTCCTTTGTCATTGTAAGTATGTAATACCAAAAATTATGATGTTGCGCACAATAATGGGTTTGCCTTTACATTTTCCTTGGTCATTTTTATTCTATAATACAAAAGTTATGATGTTGTACATAGTCATGACATTGTCTTTAATTGGCACCTTCACGATTTGTATCTCAACCTTATTTTTTTTTCATTGTTTCTTCAGCTTCTTTGGAGTTGTTAGCATAAAACTTTTCTGAGATCGGACATTCGAAGAATGCTGCAACCTCATAGGAGTCATATTCCTATGTTTTCTCATTTTAACAACTCCATAATAATTATTATCTCCCGTCTTCATCACTATAATTACTTTAAAGTTATTTTTCTATTTTTTTTTTCTGTCTTTAGTTGACTAACAGTATTCTATAAAATATTTCTATTAGAAATCTATCTTTTATTGCATTGTGATATAAAAGAGATTGTTTATTCTCTAACTCCCAATTTATCATGTAAACTACGCAAGCCAATGTAAAAAAATTAAATATTGTTTGTTTCTCATCTACATGAAAAGTTAACTATGAATTAGTGTTATAAAAAAATATTTGTCCCTTAGCCAAAAACAATCATATTAATAAATTGCATAGTTATCCTACTGTGTCCAACATAAAGAAATCCTTTGAATGAATGATAATTTCATCTGGATACTTCATGCTTGATAGCCTAATCATCCAATATAATGAAATCATAATAGCATAGTTATCAAATTTATACTTGATCCTAATACACACAATATTTTTTTAAAAAGTATAATCTCCAATATTGCAAATTATAATATAACTTTCATGGTCTAATTTTCTAAATTTTTTTTGAATACTTACACTACACTTATCCATCATATTTACAGTTCCAAACATCTCTAACTTCCTCTTACAACTCATTATTTCTTTCATAAAATTTACGTAGTTAATCATTTAAGCTAAATCATTAGCTAAGTCCACATCAAACAAACCCTACATCATCATGTATGACTGCTGTATTTTTAATAATTGTGTTTTAAAATGATATAAGAACAAGGTTACAACAACAACAAAATTCCCATAAACATGCAACAAGCATGGGAAGAGGTAACAACAATTGTGCATGATGATAGCAATAGAGGCATGCACAATTGAGAAAGGGTAAATACGCAGTTTGGCTCACGATGGCATGATAGTTTTTGGGCAATAACCCTAAGGGTGGATGGCAATGATGCACCATTGCATATAATGGTGATTTGGCCATAAAGTCTAATTAGGATTTCATCAAAATTATAAAAATAAAAATAAAACATAAATTAAGGATTAAAAAATACTTTAATTTGGTTGAATTTTATTGTGTTTAGAAGAGAAAACCATAATTTTATACCACAATATGAAAAAATATCATAACATAGGTAGAACAGAAACTCAATTTAATATACTCATTCTATGAGAATAAATAATACCAGAGATAATTATGAAATATTATATATAAAGAATTTTACACAATAGATACACAAACATATGTAAACTTGTTAGATACAAAATCAAAGAAAAAACTAGGTATTTGATTATTTTTATTAATTATTATTCAAGTTATACACTAATATATCCCTTTCGAGAAAATTTTATTTTTTTTATTTTTCAAATATTTTATAAAATAATAAAAAAATCAATTTGAAAAATCAAATAATTAAAATATAACATAAAATTAGAATATATATTAGACTGATATAATACTTACTATTTGAATCATTAGATTATATATCTACCTTATATGTCAAACAAACACTTGCAATGATGCTGGCCAATTGCCTATGGACAAGCCAACACCCAAGCCCTAGCACGACAACTCAACTACCATTGTCCTAGAGTGGCACAGTTATGCCAGGTCAGCATAGGAACTACGTCCTATTGATCCACTATCCAATCAAATGGCTATTGACCATCAGATAGTGGACATTGCAGTCTGCAAATTGAAGTTTCAATGCGGTATTAGCATATATCTTTAAGTTTAACATAAAATTTTAATTTTAAAAATTAAAATATTATGTTAAAATAAATAAAATATCATGTTAAAATAAATAAAATATCAATAAAAAAATAAATAAATATCACTTTCATGATTTCAATTTAATAAAAATATCACAAATAATATGTTAAAAAAAATTTAAAGAACAACAATAACAACATTAGAAACACACATTTCAGTCATATAATATTTGTAATCAATTTATGTCTATGATATAATTCAAACCATCACATCTAATTCTAAAACTTGTAGTAACAATAGCATCAATTTATGTTTATAGTATCTATAGTTATAATACTATGTATGATAACACCATATCTAATTTTGAACCATCTTATATAGCACAAGAGACGTGAATTTATATGATTTATACTAATTCAATATATTTAAATTCTTATTATCATATGATAAAATTGAACAGTAATTAATATTTTAGTACTAAGAGAATTCTCTCATATTTGTCATAATATTCATATTTATACTCAAACTCATTAAAATTATCATACCTAGTATTATAATATTTAAACATATAATCTAATTATTCTTAAATCTAACCATTTAATTTTTCTACTTAGTTCATGCGGATGAATATGCATTTTAAAATATTTTTTATTTTTTTCACCTTAAGCCTAGAATATATACATACAACCAAGAAATAAATATATAAAATAAAGAACCAATTTTTAAATACTTAACTTCTATCTCAATAATCATGAAACTAAAATTAGAGTATCTTATATACTTGTTAAATATATTACTAAAATTACATATATACTTATGTATGATGAGAATATACACTGATAAACATAATCATCGTATCATAAAAAATTTTATGATTTTTTTAAATTCTTATCTACATGTCTAAATCATCAATAAAAAATGTGTTGCTTTTAGAATTTATATCATAGGATATCACATGTTAATAGCCAACGCATGAATATAATATCAAGTATGTATAATACTAATAGTATATAATATTTGTTTGAAATTTTTTTATGCTTGATAACAATGATAAAGAGAAACTCCTATTATCAACTAGATAACTTAAAATATTTTAATAAATTTCTTATATTTGATAATGATAATGAAATTATTTTTATTTTTACTTGCACTATTAAATTAATTATATGATATATACACCTAACATAAATAATATAACTAAAAAAATATGTATCTAATATTCTAACAAGCATGCTAATTACAACATTATTATTTAAAATATTATCAAATATAAAACTAAATATCACATTATCTAAAGATACTCAATAGTTATCCATAAAAGGCGAGACTATTATGATAATGAAAAATTTCAAAAAATCTTAAGATTTTTTTATTTAGTTTATTTAGAATCAATATAATGATAGGTGAGACATGCATCTTGTTTAGGCTGAACTGGTAGAACAAGCCCCAACTTTTTGTTTTTCAAATTATGGTCGTGCACAATCGTGCCCCAAGACACAAGGCATGTCTGGCACGACACAAAGACTATGTGGCCCTGATCCGACACAAGGACCAATTGGAACCTGTTGGGCACATCATAAGTCATGCCATAAATCAACACAACTATGATACAAGCACAATTTTAGAACATGTCATATAGGGCCAAGCACAGCTAAATCATATCGTGCCTACACCGACCAGCCCACTTATCACCTCTAAGCATACTTCATGTGCTAACATAATTCAATTTAGTGAAAAAAAAAAAAGATATCCAATCTAAAGAAAACAAGCACTCCTTAAAAAAAATTCTAAAATATTTGAAAGATATAATTTTAATCACAATCAATCTCATAAATCAAGTGTTTTTCTATATTTTCTAAATATAATCATTTCAAATCATATATCTTTTAGAAAAACTATTTAACTTGTCTCTCAAAGATTTTTGATTCACTTATTTTGTCTTCGACCAATTTCTAGTATGAGATAAGTCAGCATCTAGGACCATAAGATATGAATTCCTCATATACTCTAGTACCGAAAATAAGAATGTTATCTTCTTTGACCATACTTACTTTGTCAATAAGCCTATGAAGAGAATAAATCCAGATAATACACCTTGATATGTTACTTTGTCTACCTTACTTATAGCCATGTTTGAATAATCAATTAATAAAGAGAGTTATTCGTTAGTCAAAACAGAGTATTTTGATATTTAATATGATATTTCTCACATAGAGTCGTGATATCTACAAATAAATACAGAACATATTGATTCTAAAAAAAATAAAATTTCCCAAGTAAAGAGATCTCTTTCATACTCACATGAGACAAAAGTCTATAAATTTTTACTATTATAAACTTATATTGAATTGGTAACTAGGACATTTAACTAATTAGGACTTTGAGTCTATAGTAGACGAAAGAGATATACCCAACATGTTCAAACCAAAAATGAGATTATTGAGAAGACAAATAAACAAGTAGCTAGTTAATCTGATTTTGACTTATCAATTAGTCTTCGAAAAGGATATAATAGTTATATTCAACACTCAATTTAATTGATTTTATCACACTCATGTTTTACTTTCTTTTGTTTCATTTATTACGCTTGATCATACTAGAATATTTTAGTCTCTTTTTACAACTTTATCTCAAATAAAATAACATCAAAACATGATGAAAAAAATATATGTCCACTCAAATATTTAATATAGACTATTATGATTATTTACTCTACAGTGACCAAAATAACCTTAGTATACGTCTTAATTCCTTACAACATTACACAGTTAGATAATATATCAACTAAACCTAAAGAATATATATTTCGCAAAGATATTTAAAGAGATTGTACATATGAAACAACCACTAAATTTCCATTAACAAAGTCAGACATAGATAGAAAATTTTAAAAGATGTTGAACCTCATAAAATAATTAGCAAGAATCTAATTTATAAGATTTTCAAATACGGTCATTTAATTTAAGCTACTCAAATATATTACTATTTTATTTATTTTTCTAAAAGAACCATGGTGACATAATAATTTTAATTATTATTTATTTAAATGATAATCTAAATACAAGAGATAATAAATTATAAATCACATATTCAAGGAATACCTTCAATCAAAGGTTCACACAAAAGATCTTGGAAGATTTTTTTAATATTGAGATGATTTGTTCTATAAGAAGTATCATATTATCACAAAAAATATATATTATATTTGATACTTTTATAGAGATTGATTAGTAGACTTATGCTCAATCAAATACTCTTATTAATCAAAATAGAGGTGTCACCCAGGTTAAACGATCCAAACACAGCAAGAGGCACGGTTCAGTCATCCCTGGCAGGACATAGCTCAAACCCATCTCTGGAAGTGCCACAGGCAGACCCACGACATGACTCTGACCATGTCATGCCAATCTTTTGGGCATGGTAGGCTCGCACGGCACAACCCAGCACAACAGGACATGCAACTAGTTTTGGCCTAACTAGCCAAACCAGATAACTTGGCCTAACACGGGTTAGCCTAGCCAAGTGTGACCTAGTTTGGAATGAGCCAGCACGATCTCCCCATAAGTCATGCCAAAGAGTCATGTCGGGTTGCCCCTTTTTAGTATCATGTCAACAAGGCATTACCCATGATAAATACCATTAAATGCAGAAAAAGAGATGGTAACCCAGATGGGTTATAAAAACAGGTCATACTGACACGACACTATCCGTTTGACACCTAAAGTCCTAGAGAGTAAATCACTACTAAGGCCTCATCAAATTAACTCTATTACTTATAAAGATTCATAAAAAATTTAATTATTTAGTTTGATTAGATCAAATATAGCATATATAATCAGTATTGTTAGTTATTTTATAAAATTATTCTCGACAAATTCACTTTAATATCACTTTTCACATTTGGAGGTATGTGAAGAAGCCCGCCAAGCTTTAGATCACATTTAGATATCATGGATATTTCCATTTAGCTATGGGTATCAATCGGGCTGGGTGGCTCGAGCATATCCTACAGCATGGCAGAGTTCAGTCGTCCTTGGCCCAGCACGACAAGGTACATTACAATGTCTAGTCCTAGACCATGCAAGACCAAGGCACAAGTCGAGCCATGTTGAGCTGGTGCGAGCAATGCCTTGAGCCAAGCCAAGCACTATCCACATGCCAAGCCGAATGGCACAATTTACCAACTCGAGGACCAGGGACCGAGCAAGGGTGAGTCTCAGGTTTAACCACATTGGGTGACAACCCAGCATGCATTTTTTTAAACTAACCACATAAGCCAAAATCCACTTATGTGGATTCATAAATGAGCGGTCTCCCCTACCTCACCGATTGCATTTTCACCCAACCATGTCGTGTCGTGTCGAATCACCTTTCTAGTTCTCATGTTGTGTTGGCATGGTGGCATTGCAGTGCCCGGCACGTGTCGGTGACATGGTCGTGCCTCACTAAAACTTGTCATGCCAGTATGACCTATTTGATACCTATACATTTAGCTAGATACTCAAATTCAAGTTGTGGAACATGTACCGAGAGAAATTATATGATAAGATTTAAACTTTTTTGAAAATAATCCTGGTAGAAAAAATAAAGTTGGACATTTATTTCTAAAACAAGTATAAAGACATAATTTTGAATAATAATAATTATTTCTAAGATATTTTGTAAGTATCATTTACTAGAAAAGATTGAGCATATACTTTCTTCTCTGACTATCATTTATTATGACGGTCAAATATCTAAGCATATAGCCTTCAAACAAATATTTCACCAGCGAATACAACACAAATGAGTGAATAACTTAATCCTCATGAAAAAGATAAAAGATAAGATAATTACCATATCATGCATTCAAAAAAGTAACCAAAAGACATTTTCAAAAAAACATTCAAAAGATATTAATATCTTACTTTCTTCCAAACTCGATGTTGTAAACTTATATACACTAATTTGATGGTGGTACTATAATTTGTTTTACTATTTTATTTTATATATATATTTTTTTGATGTGAGCATTTAAAATATGAGTTGCCCCACCGATTTTAAACTATTACAAAGACTTTTGATATTTATTTTTCAGTATTAATTTATAACATTAATTATATTACTCGATTCTATCAATCCCAATTTCATTAAATGAGCAAATTATATCATATAAAAAAATATGTCATGTAATGAAAACAAAGAGGCTACCAAGCCCCAAACCATCAAACAAATGATGCAAGAAACAAATATGACTAAGATCTTCAGCCTGATCAACAATCATAAGGATAATTGTTGTGAGTTGACTAATATCTAATCCAATGTAGAATCATCCATCATGAAACTGAAAATTGATAGTCCATCCACTAATCTAATCATATAATAACCCCAAGCTTAAAATATCCACTAAGGTATGCATGACCTCTTAGTTTCCAATGAGCAATAGTATAATTACTAACATACACTTATTCTGCTATTAACATACAGTCTTGATCACCACACCCAATTATTACATAAGTTTAAAGTTATAAGTTGGGTAAGGCGTGGATCAACCCCTACCGACCAATTCGATACACAAAATGGCAAACAAAAAAGTAAATCAAACAACAAACTAGAATAATATGAAATTTCTGCATCAAAAGGATAAAAGATCAATATTTTCATGCATTTATAAGATTTTAGTTAGAATTTAGCCTAAGTTGTTAAGTACCCAAGAGCTCCCACATTTGGAGCTCGCACCTCAACATTCCTGGTCAGAAAATCAAGTTCTTCAATGAAAAGATGCAGAAAATTCAGCAGTGCTCCAAATATAGCTACATTAAATTTCCCACCAAATTTTGCCAAAACTACACGTTTACCACACTAAAAAATCATAAATTATGGATATAGTACAGTTTATAAGTTACACGTTAGCAGACATTGGATAAAAGTGATTATGGTAAATTTTTATATCATAGCAAAAGATATATGTTAGTGGGGGATAACTTGGAGGTGTGAGAGTAAATCACAATGACCTTGTATCCCATATCTCCAAACTATTAATTAAAATGGAAACATTTAAGAAACAGTACAAATTAGCACCTTCAATGTGCAGTTGGGTTCACCATGCTCACACCAAAATCGATCAAAAATAGATCTCAGAAATAATTTTACCAACATGGCCACCACTTTAGCACCTTTTACCAAAGTGATTTGGAAAATTAATTTGTTTAGATTTAATAATAAAGATTTCGGACAGTAAATAACTACAATTTTAAATTGTACCCCAATAGTATAATTGTTGTAATCTCGCATCATCAATGATGCTGTTGATCACAGTGATACTTTGCTGCAGCTGATACATAGTTATTGCTTGCAATGTGATCAAATAGCCATTGTAGGCAATTGCCAAAGGAATGATATCACACCAAGCAATAAAAATAAAAACAAACAAAAACTATGATCACTTCACTATTTGTCAAGTACAACCGAGAATTATATGAATGCATGAAAAAATAAAAATAAATATATAAACAATAAATAGCACAAACACATACACACATAAATCTAATAGTACCCAAGTCAAATACTAGCCAAAACAAGTAAGAATTTGTAGGAAATCATACTGAATGTACAAGGCTCCCACTTTAATATCATATTTTGGAGTGATTAATATCTCAATAATTTTATCCTAAAAAATTAGACAAATTGTATCATGTAACTTCTTCAACTTACATCTGATGAGTCTCAAACTTGAGACTTAATATCCTTATACAAAATATATTTGTCATCACATTAAGACATGACCTCCAATATATACATATAATATAAAAATTTCATAAAAGATCAATCATACAAATATTATTCTTACCTAAACATATTTAACTTTAAAATTATTATGAAATCAATGAGTTAACATGTATGTATTATCACAAAGAACAAACATGAGGTAAGCTTTATTAAATCTACTTTTTCATTTAGATAGATTTAGACAATGGAAACTATCAGTAAATATGTGCTGATTGGAAGGTCACTTATGATTGATATAACTAAAGCAAGCATATGCAATGGGAAACCAACATCGCACCACCATTGTTACCAAAAGTTCCTCTAATATCTTTATCACACAATTCCTCTCACCTTGTGCATCAAACCTATTTCACATAAGTCTTGTCAATGGGAAATACATTAGTATAATATTCAATTAATTTTGCATTACTTAATGTCATGCACATTTGAGGAACTACTTTCAATAATAATCATTGGAAAAGTACACACAAATATACAATATTCAAATCATTCTTATCATTCAATTATACTTGTTATGCGAACCTTGTCATGTTTTGACTTCATTATCATCACTCCAAATTCTCTCCCATGTAAAATCATATGTACATCCTCATGCATGCAAATAACTATTGGTGTACAATTTTCCCATAGCTTTGTGTCAGGCATATCTTTTCATCTCAGAGTCTGACACTCAATCCACATGAAATACAATATCCAAATTTCTATTTTTTATTAACTTCAGTGGCAAAATATCTAAAATTACAATTTATTTCAATAATCATTTCTCAATCTATGAGTTCAGAATTCTATAATCTATCTTTGATAATCACATGATCGTTAATGATGCTTTTGTTTTCATTGTAGAATTGACTTTAATAAAATTTGCAACATTATTTTAAAATAGAATTGTTACTATAAATGTCATACCTCATGTACAAACCTCCAACTTAGCATGATATCTGAGATAAATTAATATATCAAAAAACTTATTCCCAAAAATTAGAGATATTATATCTAATAAATGATAAGTCTAGAACCAAAGACATATTATCCTTTAACAAAAGTGTTTGCCAATAAAAAACAAAAAATAAATAAATAATTTATTTAAGAATAATGAATGCAATGATACAAGTGAATATATAAATGTATTACCTTGTGCACAAGATTCTCACTTGAGTGCAGATATTTGATAAATTAATATACCAATAGTCATACTAAAAATTCAAATATTATATCTAATAAGTTTCAAACTTGAGATCTATCACACTTATATAAATATATTTGCCATCACATTAAGGCGATACATTCACCATATACATCAAGCACAAAAACTTTTCAGATAATCAATTATTTCACTATTATTCTTACTCTAACATATTTAAAATGAATTCTTATTAGATATGACATATTCATATTTGGAAAAACATACTCATATAATTTAATATATAGAAAAAAAAATTAATTTGGAATATTTATATGCACAATATCACAAACATTAATTCACAAGCCTTTCCTTTTGTATTTTACCATTCATATAGTTTAGCCTGCCATTATCACTTAAAAAAGAAAGTCAAGAAATGTAATTTAAATAAAATCAAACTAAATACAAAGAATATGAGACAGAGTAAACCAAATAGAATAAAAATTTAAATATGATTTCATGCATATAATTTTTTCTTGCTTTTGGTTTGTGAAGTCAAACAAAAATATTAACACTTTCACTTAAACCAATATCATTTAGTAAATAAACATTCTAAAAAAGTCGTACATACATATTATATAGTGATCTTACATATCACATGACATTATTAATATTTTTCATCATAAAACCAAAGAAATATAACAAAGTCAACCAAGGAATAAAATACCAAAATTACAATTTGATGCAGAAATTTGTATATATATAGAAAAAAAATTTAAAGTATTGAAACATAGAAGCATACCAAAATTAGCAAGCGATTACTTGATTGTAAATATCGATTAGTTGCGATTTCTTCAGGAAGTGATGGAGGAACTTGGTTGGTCCTCATTTGTGCTTCCACTACTGTATCATTCAATTCACTACAAAATCATAATATAGAAAAAATAGATTAATGTCCCCATGAAAAATAGTTTCAAAATCAAGAAAACTAAGCCATTTAGTATATATAAAGAGAATTTAATTTTAGCAATCAATCTTAGATATTTTTTGTTGTTCACATCTTTATTGTGTTTTATTGTCATTTTATTTGAATATCGATGGGAGCACCTACCTAGTGCATTGCCTCAATCCAATTTACTCATTTCATAAGGATTTGTTTGTGCGATAATTTTATGAAGCATAATTATGTTTTCTTTATGTTTTGTATTATGGCGTTAACATGGCATCAGAGCCAAAATCCAATGAATTACAAACCCTAAAATTTCCCAAAGAAGGAAATTTCTAAAAAAAGTGAGAAACCCTGAGCACACAACAAATAAGGGAGAAACCTTGAGCATGCCAAAAAACATAGAAGAGCAATTCCACTAATAAAAAATATCTAAACTAACACTCTTTCGAGGCTCATTAAAAATAAATCATATTAAAAAAAATAATTTTAAAAAATATACACAAAAGAATATACATCAAGACATTAGATGATAACTTATCTCATTCTAAAAAATAATAACAAAATAAATACATCCAAAAATATGTGAGACAAGCTAAATACCTTCTTTCTAAAATATAATATTAAGAGAATATGCTCAAATAAAAATAAAATAAAATAAAAACATTAAAAATTTTGAAGTGTGCCAAAGCAGAAAATCTTAAGTATAATCATATAATTCATATAATAAGTAGCTAATTAATCTTACATATATTCAACTGCATAAATATTTTTTTTATTTCTTAATATACTTATCAAATTATTTTTTTATCATTTTATTAAACATATAAAAAAAATTTAAGATTTATTATGAAAAAAATATATTTATGTATATCTCAAGAAATAATCAATAAAAATTATCAAATACCCAAATCTCATTTTATTCATATCTTAACTAGATTCTCATACATTTAAATGTATTAGATCAAATGAGAACTTGTTCACCCCAAACTATCATATAAAATAAGAAATTCTAATAAACTTTTTAAACTTATATGTCATTCAAGTGCTGAAATACTTTTCAAATAAAGATAAATTATTCTCAAATGAGCCAATAAAAAATAAAAAAATTAAGAATTAACAAGTAAATGATTTTAAATACTTAAATATTTAAAATTAGATCTTACTAACAAAGATAGAACATACAATCCACCTTATAATTATTTGAGGCACAAGGCACAGTATGATGCATATTTCGTTTAGAGTCTTAAGGCACAAAGTACAAATAAGATGCGAGATTTTTTAGGTGAATTTAACCTTATATATATATAAATTATATACTTCATAAAATATTATCTATGATTTTTTTATATAAATTCACACACACACACACACATATATACACAATCATACATATATATGTATATATATATATATAATATACATATATATAAATGCATGCATATATACAAATATATGCATGCATATAGATTTAAATATGTATGCATGTATATGTATATACATATACATATACATTTTTATGTGTGTGTGTGTGTGTGAACAAACGAACTAGTTACCCAAGCTTATTTTAAGGAACAAGCTACATTAACTTGTTTGAAGGAACAAGTTGCATCAGCTCATTCAATGAGACAAGGCATGCCTGGGAACAAAGCCAAGCTTTTTCTAGCACCTCCAAAACCTTTCGAAATTGATCACGCCTCTTCACATGAAAGGCACTTTTGTCGAAGCTTCTTGGTGCTTGTGCTTTAGGCATGCCCCAGACACACCTTTAATAACAATGATCCGCCCCACTCACTCTCAAATCAAACTTTTTCAATCATAGAAATAAATATCGATAAAAATAACTATAATCAACCCTTTAATAACTAACAAAATAACTATGAATAAGACTAACAAAAAAATAAATAAATATTTAAAATAAATATACCTATATCCAATAATTTCCAAATATTTATCAGCTATAATAATATTTTTAGAATAATAAATGAATATATTAAAATATATATAATTATTAATAATATAAATATTCACTCGTATCAATAATTCAAGAATCTAAAATAAAAGCATGTGTGAAACAATTAGTAATGCTTAATAGAATATTGTTATTTGTTATTGCCTTTGTAACAAATTTTGTATACTTAAGTGCAATAACCAAAATGACATCACTATTAATTTTTATTTCTCTTGTAGTATTACATATATACCAACTAGATATTAAAAATATATTTCTTTACGATGAACTACAAGAAAATATGTAAACAATAGTTTTTTAGATTGAGCAGTACACCTAAATACAATTTATAGACTGTGAAAGATATTAGATAGTCGGAAAGACACCGACAACCTAATTTGTGAGGCTTTTACAGTCAATCACCTTGTTTAAGAAACAAAGATTTATTAAAGTCTTTTTTTTTGTCTTTTTTGATTTGCAGTAATGGCATAGTCATTTTGCTGATTATTTACGTATATGACATTCTGATTATGCAAGATAACAAGTTGACATCATCTAACTCGATAAGTATTTTTTGCAACTAGAACTATAAAACTATCATTACACACTTTTACACATTAGCTTGAAAGGAAAAGTGTTGTGATTTACAACTTCACAATGATCTTTTTTTCTTCATTTTATTTATGCTTTTTTCATGAGAAAAGACAATATGTTGACTCCCCCATATCTTATAGAACAATTTTATAAAAATTTGCTTGTATGATGATGACTCTTGTCAAGCTCAAGACTTATTTGCTTGACAATTTCTTGAGAATACACAATTTTATAAATTTTTGCTTGACAAGAGTCACTTTATTGTATAAAAATATATAAGATATAATTATGTTACTTTATATATGTTTTGTATTATAATTCATAACAATATTGAATACCAAAATAAATAAATTCAATAGTTTATGAGTCTTGACAGTTACTTATGACAAGTCATTTGACAAGTTCAAAATTTGAACCAAAATTGGCTGATAACGCTCAATTTAAGAACACCTCACAAAAGTTTCAGCCCATTCTTGAGCAGTATGAGTGGTAACATGTGCAAAGTTATGGTGATGCCGCTTTTCTCTTTCTTCAGCTGACATTGTCAAAGCTTGGTGTATTGAATCAGCAACTTCTGTTATGTTCCAAGGGTTCACAAGGATTGCACCAGCACCAAGAGATTGTGCTGCTCCAGCAAACTACAGCATACAGAAATGATATACACTTAAAAAAAATCAAAAATTATTAGTAATCATATTAGTTTTTTTGAAGAAAAAAGGATCAATTAAAAGGATAAATAGCAAAAAAAAAAAAAAATCAAACAAGTCTTCATTATACACTCAATAGTGATGGCCATACAGGTGGCCTTGTAAAAGCAGCTGGCCCAATTTGACAATCAGGAAGGTCCAGCCAGGTCCAGAGAATTGGGACCTTCCCAGGGCAACAGCCCATTTTCCCCCAGCTTGAATAAATTGCACCGAGTCAGCCCATGTAAACTAAGGCCATGTCTGCCTGGCCTTGTGGGCCCATGGAAGAGTTTCAATGAGAGGTGTTGGCGCAACAAATTAACAAGTACCTCACTGAGAATAAGAACACCTTTTTTGGAAGCTTGGCATGCAACAAATTCATAACTAACAAGATTCATTCCATCTCTTAGGGAAGTTACAAGTGCAACATCTGAGTTAGGAAAGCCAGGCAAGGGAGTAAAACAAATTGTTAGCACCAATATCTGAATTCTGCAACATGCTAATGCAAACATGAAAACCTAAGAGAACGAGAGGTATGACCTGTAACAGCATACAGTGCACATAAAGCATGAAAATCAAGAGAGCAATCCTGCAAGGCCCGAGGAGAAGGGTCATACTTCAAAAAAGTTGCATTGGCACACGAGAAGAAAAATTTATTAGAACACTAATATATTAACATACTACATAATTTTAAGATATCATATCCCATTAATCAGTTATTGTTGATCAGGACTTTTGTGGTTTACAACATTTATTTTTATTTTTTACTTTGATTTACTTTATTAAAATAAAAGGCCCCTCACATACACATTGATTTTTCTAGTTTTCAATTTATGCTTGTAGGTGTTGGTAGCTTAAATTTTAAGAACCATCATCAAAATTATAAATATTGTGTAAAAAATAGACTCAAAAATTACAATTGATCAACACACGCACACACACAAATACATACATAATATCACATCAAAATTTTATCCCATTCATCTAATTTATACATAAAGACTTGGAACTAATACTAATGATGACTTTCTGATTACTATTTAATAGATATATCTGCAACATAATTTTTTCTTATTGTAATCAATTTTAAATTGTGATTATTTATAATTAACCTGATTAAAGAGTGAACAACACTTCACAATAATTATCTTCACATGAGTTTTTAGTATTTATAGAGAATTATAACCCTCAAAATAAACTCAAATTATGAGAATTACATTTTTTTAAAGAAGAGAGAACGAGATTTTCTTTTAGCTTCTACGAGTCATCATGTCTGACAATTAACTCTAACGTTGTGCACCAACCAAACCTCAAAATTTAACCAAAAAACAGCCAATCATTCCCATGGAGTTGGTTGAAGACTTTAACTAATAACCACATTCACACCCCTATGAACAACAATCTTAAAATATCCTCCATCAAATACAATCGAAGCTTATTGAATACACAACATATTTGTTATGACTTACAACTTTTAGTTTTTATTTTATTTTGTTTTACTTTATTGTATTCTGGAAGAGAGAACCCAACATGTGGGCTGTTCTAATCAGACTTGCCCCTTATATAATGAATTTTTGTCTACATTTATTCTTATCGAGTTTTATTAAGTTTACACTTATGTTTGGCTTAGAATCATGAAACAATCAAGCAGAATAATTAAGATTATGCATGAAGGATCCTTTTCTATATTTATGATTTTTTTATCAAAAAGGTATGCAATTCATAATTTACATCTTAATATATAAGCAAGATGCTATGGATTACAATTTCAATATAGACAAACTTCAAAAATATCATATGAAGGAATCAAACATAATTCCCCAATCCTCAATAGGTAATGCAATGGTCACCCATAAAAAAAAAGATATAAATTAAAAAAAAACAAAGTTCTAATTCTCAATTAAAAGTATTATACAACATTGTAAACATCATAGGATGTCATAACCATAGTTATGAAAGACATGCCTGAGAAGCGCCTAAAGCTCAGGCGCCACCACTCCGGGAAAAAATGCCTCGCTTCAGGCGAGGCGAGGGCGGGGCGCAGCGGGCAAGAAAACACGAACATGGCACGGATACATGTCCGATACGCCACGTAGCGTATCATTGATAAATCTGTATCTGATACGCCACGTGGCGTATCGGACGTCCAATGGGCGGAAGAGGGCAGGCACGAATTGAGGGGGGAAAGGCAGGGGGCGAGCACGAATTGAGGGGGGGGGGGCAAGGGGCGGGCAGGAATTGAGGGGGAGACAGGCAGGCAGGAATTGAGGGAGAGACAGGCAGGCGGAAATTGAGGGGGAGGAGGCAAGGGGCAGGTGGGAATTGAGGGGAAGGCAGGCGTGTGGGAATTGAGGGAATATAGGGGAATTTGTGGGATGAGGCAGACGAACGGGAATTAAGGGAAAAGGCAGGCGGGCAGGAATTGAGGGGAGAGGCAGGCGGATGAGAATTGAGGGGAAAGACAGGCGGACGGTAAAATAAAATAAAATATTTTTATTTTATAAAATAAATAAATATATTTTTATATAATATAAGATAATTTTAAAATATTATTTTATTAAAATAAAATAATTATAAATATTATCTTATAAAATAAAATATTTTTATTTTATAAAATAAAAATATATTTATTTATTTTATAAACTAAAATATTTTAATTTATTTTATTTTATTTTATAAAATACATAATATTTATAAAGAAAATAATTTTAATTTTATTTTTTTTATCATGACGTATCCTAGCCGTATCCATATCCTAGTTTTTTAGAATTTGTCGTGTCCCCGTATTATGCCGTGTCGTATCCCCGTGTTCGTGCCCGTGCTAAACCAAGCAAAACACAAACCCCAACACCAAAACCAAAGTCAAGACCATCTAGCTCTAAACTAACTCTTACTCTTACTTTGATTGATGAAGATGAAGAGATGATTTATTCATCGGGAGAGAAATATGAAGAAGAGGAAGAGTGAAAGATTGATGATGAGGATGATATTGATGAAAACTTTCTTAATTTAGATTTAGATATAGATACATGAGTGTTTATTTTGTTTTAGAACTTTGAATATTTGTTATTTTGTTTTGAAACTTTGAATATTTGGATGATGGGAGCACTATTAATATTTGATTTTTATCTTTGATGTTCTTTAGTTTATTATTAGATGAAAATTAAAGACTATATTTAGTAAAATATATAATTTTTATGTGTATTAGGCTGAGTGCGCCTCAAATAAAAAAGCCTGCGCCTCAAGTGTGCCCTGCGCCTTAAGGCTCCAAAAGGCTTTTGCACCTCAGTGCGCCTTGCGCCTTAAATAACTTTGGTCATAACTAGTGCACAAGATTCTTGTTTAGTGCAAGATTTGGGATAGATTTATAGCTCGATAATCTTACTTCAAAAATCAAAAAGACTACATATGATGAATATGGAACCCGGGACCTACTACTCAAGGATTAATGTACTTGTTATCGCATGAAAACGTACCCTCTAATACATGCATGCAATATTATTTTAAATTTTTATCAGATTTACAACTATGAGAAGAACTTAAATTTTTAAAATATTTAAGCAAGAATAATACTTGAATAATTATTTTAAAAATTCATAATTTTTAAGTTTTTATCAAATCTAATGTATTTATTTATATAATCACATTATTATTATTATTATTATTATTATTATTGTTTACTTATTTTTTATACTTTTAATTAGAACATCCAATTTATGAATAGTTTCAATCACTTGTATCAATTATATAAGATAATATATCATATAAATTTCAAATGTGTTATTTATATTAATTGTTGGGATTGGTTTTTAACAATGTGCCAGATCAAATCTAGGAAAATTTCAAACCTAGATTTGTGGACAAAAGTGTGTTCTTATAGAGTGCTAGTGCACACAATACAATAGTGATAGTAGAGGCACGCATAGAGGGCCAGATCAAATTACTTGTACCCGCTTGTACAATCAAGTTAATCACGTGACACATGAATCTGACGTGAAAAATCTCTCCTAATAGTGTGTTTCTAATATTCCTGACAATCATGTTAATCGCTACTCAATTATTAGATGCGTTATCGAATATGATACTAAAAATTATATTTTAAATTTTATATTCTCTAAAGATCATCATCATACACTCAAAAATGACAAAGCTATCATGAGGATAGATAATTTTAAAGAATTTTAAAATTTTTTTATTCATAGTCCATTTAGAATCTATATAGTGGACGGTGAGACATGCATAAGATACATCATCATAACTAGTCCAAATATCAGATATCACATATACCACTCCACTATATGCCATAAATTTTTTAATTATTAATTATTTTTCTAACTTATAATATTTTTGTATATCGTTCCTAGATGTGAACCTAAGAATCCTATTATAAGCAGGCTAAAAATATATCTACATGATGCTCACTATCCTTGGATCTTCCAAAAATCTGATCAGAAAACTGATCAATATGATAATTTTGGCCATGTTTTCCCTACCCAACTCACTGTGATATATGAAGAGGGTAAACTTTGAGACTGAACTGAATCAAGTCTCAAAAAATACAATGCTAAATTGAGTTTACCTATGATCTAATACACCATATTTTTGGTGAATAATTCAGCATGTCTCTTAAGGTGCCTAGTCCTCAACACATTCTTACGAGTTAAAATTTTCTTATAATATTTGCACAATATCATCTCTTCTTCCTCACCCCTAATATTTTTTGTTTTATTATATTAAAATGAGTCCAAACTACATAAATCCTCTTAGTTTTTAATTTTTTAAATGTTTAGGTTAAGATGACCGGAGAAATCAAAATTTTAGTAACCTCGAACCTTTGTATAAGATTTTTATTTTCTAAATTTAAATTAATTTCATTAGTATTTGTATTTGTCATTTTTTTTATTTTTTTAGACGAGATTAGCTTAAAGAGTAGAGAGAGAAAAAAATAAAAATATTCATAAAATAATGTAAAGGAAAAGCACGTCCACCAAAAATCTAATTTCCAAAGACTAATACAAATACCAACTAAAGACGAGCCTGAGTTATGAGTTTTGAAAAACCAAACCAAAAACCCAAGAGAGAATTTTAGAAGAAATGTTTGAAAGAGTTAGAATATGAGATTTTATATTTTTGAAAAAAATAAAAATTAGAGAGAGGGGTAGGAGACTTTTATAGAAAAAAATTTAGAATTTTATTAGAAAGAGTATTTTTTTATTTTTTTTAAATTTTTTAATAATTTTGTTGGAGCAGAATCATATGGGCCATTGGATTCTGCCTCATAGCTATTGGAGGCGAAATCCGACAACTAAAATTCAAATAATTTTTTTTAATATTTGAACCATTGGCTGTAACAAGCTGTTGGGGTTGGGGTTGATTTGGATCCGGACCTAACCGATTTCCAAATCCATCGGGCTAAGGTACGGTAGTGGTACCTCGGCTAATGCCAAGGAACCGGGGCAACCAAGCCACGGGCCAAGCACGGCATGAGGCCCAATTGGCCTCGGCACGGCATGAGGCCCAATTGGCCTCGGCACGGCATGACACAGTTTGTGTAGTGGCAGCATGGCAAGGGAAAAGGCATAAGAAATTCCAGTACCATGCTGAGCTAGGCACGGGTGAATCGGGTCGTGCCTCGTGCAGGGCACAGCCGGCCCGGCCCGTTTAACATCTCTAGGCACGCATGATTAAGGGACATCAATTATGGGCAACAATGGGCTTGAAGTGGTGGCACACAGAAACATAGTGGTGGCACATAGCAATGTTTTGGGAAGAGCTAATTACTCGTGGTGGTGGTGTGCAGCAGCATTCTAGGAAGATATCCAAATCGCACATGATTGTGACGTGCGACGGATGGTACAAAATGGTATTTTGGGAAAAAAACCTAAATGAGTATTTTTGTTATTTTTTGGAATCATAATTTCTAGACATAATACAAAAAAAAATTATCACAAGAAAAATAAAAAAGAATTTTATTTCAATGTATTAACTATACAAGAATGAGTCACAGAAAAGATAACTATTAAACATTATATCCAAATTAAAAATTATGAGATTTCTAGAATATTAAGTGAGACTAATAATCAAAATTATCCAAAAATCCTCACTGAGTACATCCACTAAAAGACTTATACTTACTAAATAAGAATATAAAAATTATCTGAGAGAACAACATATCCATTTATACTTTTATGTATCATTTGTGATTTCAATTATACATTCATTTTAGATGCCTTAATTAATAAAAGGAGAGTTGGGACTCATATAATTAGTAATGATATCTTATTCATTATATTTATAATAATATCATATATTAAATATAATAATATCCAACTTAGATTTTTATTACTTTCTCATATCTTGCTTAATTTAACATATTAGAATGTATTAAACACTTTACTTATATACCTTCAGCTTAGTTACTCATTACTAATCATATTAAAGCTGGAAATCTTAATGATATTACAACTCTTGAGGGTGAGATATTAGGTGTCATGTAGATAAAGGCAGCCCGAGCCTGATCAAGACAACAGAAAAAAATTATCATACCTAACAACTAAGAAACACAGACATGGATACGGACACGGGAATACGGACACGGGGATACGACACGGCAGAATATGAGGACACGGCAAATCCCAAAAAAACTAAGATACGGATACGGCTAAGATACGGCATAAAAAAAAATAAATACAAATATTATCCATTATCAGAAATTTAGATAAATAAAAAAAATATTCAAACATTATTTTTACAAACATTCAAACACAAACATAAGAAATATTAAAACAAAAAATTAGAATTTTCTTATGAATCAAGCAAAATAGCTTCCAGTTCAGGTTCATCAAAAGAAAGATCAGCGATCTCAAGATTTCCAGCATTTTAAATATCCATTGATTCAAAACCATTACCTCCAATATCTCACATTTTAGATTTGCCTTCATTATAGTTTGAAGATCTATTTGACAAAAGTCGAAGATTGTTATGGACATAAACTAAATCTTTAGCTCTTTGTGGTATCAACTTATTTCTCTTCATGAAGTGAATAAAATTATAAGTGCTTCAATTTCTTTCACAACATGAAAATGAACAAGGTTGTCCTAACAATTTTAATGCAATAGACTAAAGCATCGGTGCAACAGCTCCATGAATAACCCACCATTTAATAGGATTCATGTACCACATGTCATTGATGGAATCACTACTAGAAAAATCTTCCAAAAATGTTGAAAATATAGCATACTCGTCATTTGCTCTTCTTTTTTCACCTTCATTAAAAAAATATCTCTCAAAACATTTTTTTCTCTCTTACTATTTCTAAATCTCGATGCGGTGGAACATGATCATGAGACTCAGCAAGCCATTATTGACTATAATACCTGCAAGTTAAGTTATAACATTAATTATAAAATATTACACATCATAGAATATCATTTATATTAAAATTATCATAATCTACAATTTAAACTTTAAGATTACCTTGAATTTAAGAAATGAGCAAGAGAATGTAAAGGTGTGTGACTTTTATTCCATCTTCCCACTAAGATTTCATTCACAATATAAAAAAAAATATAGGTTATAATACATAGCAATTCATATAAATTTAATTATAATTAAAACTTAAAAACTTTCAATCAAAATAATAAAAAATGAAAATTAAATTAAAAATATACCTTGAATTATCTGTGGGGCTTTTATGTTCTTTCTTAAAAATAGCTTCCTTCACTTTTTCAATCATAGAATCCCACCACTCATAAATATTGTGAAGGCAAGATTTGTCAGTGTCAGCTAATCAAAACATCTCATAAATGAGTGTTGTAAAACTGAGGATATAATCCACATTCATCCAAAAGTCTTCATTTAGGATTTTATCCTTTATTTCTTTAGCTTTCACTAAATCATCATCTTTATACATTTCACATTCTTCACTTATCACTAATTGCTCCAAACTTCTTTTTTATTGTTTTAAATCGTTTAAGCATAACAATAGTTGAAGCAAAACGTGTATCGGCCACTGAAAGTAACTTCAACTTGCAATGATTATTAAACATTGATAATCTCATTGCATGATTCATAATGAAATTCTTGATAAAAAGAATCACTTGAAACTTGAGTGATCCAACCACACTGTTCCATCATATTATCATATCTTGAGTGTGTTGGTGTACAAATATTCTTCAAAGCAAAATTAAGAGTATGAACCACACAGGGGTCTAAAAGAAATGCCAAAATTTTGCTTCCACAATGTATCCTGCTGCTTTGCAAACTACAGCATTATCAATTATAACTTAAACTACCTTTTGTGGACCAATCTCTTGTATAATATTAATCAATAAATCAGCTATAAAATATTTGTCCTTAGTCTCTCCTTCATAATTTATTACTTTCAAAAACATTGGTCCACTTTCAGAGATTGTCATGATGTTAATAAGTGGTCTTCTTTGAGCATCTAACCATCCATCACTACAAATATTGTTCTTGATTGGTTCTAATAGATTATCAATATTATTCTTCTCCTTCTGCAATAATATTGTTCTTAATGCATTATAGCTTGGTGGGACATAAGCTGGAAGTTGACTTGCACTTTTAAAGGCACGTGCATAATAAGGATTTCTAGCAAAGTGAAAAGACAACCCTCCAGAATAAAACATCCTAGCTATCTCACTGTCAACTACTTCACGTGCACCAATTTTGAATACATTTTCAATTGATCTCATAGTCCCCTTCCTCCTTTTTAGATCAATTGGATTAGCACTAGAAGAGGAATTCTCAAAAAAAGAATCTGCAATGCTTAATGTGGATAAAAAAACTTGCTTAGGATTAGATTGTTTCATTTTTTATTCAGATTCCTCCATTATCCTTCGTATCTCAATCAAATTTTGATTCGTTACTTTAGTACATGATACAATCCTAGCCCCTTTAATTTTCAACAAGTATGCCTTGACTCTATAATATGATCCTCTATATATTTGTCTACAAAAATTGCTGCTGTATATGTAATTTATTTTTTACTTAATAATCTGTTTTAATATTTTCATGTAAGTGCAGGAAAGGAAATATTAAAAGCCCAGGGATGCAGCAGTAGCACAATAACGGAGGTCCCATAGACCGGTGAGCGGGCCGAAATTTTTGGAGTAGAGTCTGGCCCGTTCCATGATCCGACCCGCTTCGGTTAAATGAACCAGATATTTATTTTTGTATAAAATGATTTGTATTTATTTTTCGGGTGATTGTTTTTTGACCCGGTTGAACTGTTTATCTTCGTTCTCCTCTCTCTCTGTGCGATTTCGCAACTGCCGAATGCTGCATACTGTAAGACATACTATTCTTGGTTTTAATCTGTAACGCATAAGTATTTTTTGGTGGAGGTAGCTAGTCGCACTGAGCGACTAACGAACCACGTTATTTCTGTATTGATTTCTCGTTTTGATTCTGTCGTGGATGCTTGTGGATTGGGATATATATATATTGCTTGTTTCTGTGTTTTCTGTTGTTTTCTGTTCTTAATCTCACTACCCGTGGAAACGCGATTGCCCAACAATTGCATTGAAAAGTAACATTTCCTCTCTCATTATCTAATTTTACATCTTTCATGACATATCTCCATAATGGAGCATTATTATCAACATCTTGAATATTTTGTTGATTACTTGATGGCTCAGAATTACAATTTATTTTATTGTATAATTCTGTATGAAAAAAAAATATGCATTTTAAATAATCTATAATCTAATTTTTTTCACCATCAATACTATAATACAATTTTCATTATATTTTCATTATTTACATATTACATTAATTTATTTAAAATAAATTATATAACAAAAACTATTATACTTACATATTATATATTACTAAATATTACATACTACAAAAAGTATTCATATTTATATATTCCATATTTTTATATTACATATTTATTATTATTCTTAAAATCATGTATTTAAAATTAAAATAAATTATTTGTTTATTATATTTTGCATATATATTAAACAAACAATAATAATTAAAATATAAAAAAATAGATTTAAACCCTCTAACCCCTGCCCCCTCCCGTTACTGTATTTAAAATAATTAAAATTATGCTTTTAACCCCCCTCCCTCCCGTTATAGCTTGCAACACCCCCCCCATTACAAATTATAGAATTAGGTTACCTTGGGTACAGTCGGTGCTTCGGCGGTGTGCTCCTCAGCTTCCAACTTCTCTCCCCTCCTTGTTATACGCAATGACAAACTATTTCCCGCAATCGGCTTGTCGGCCACTCACTGTCGGCGGTGTGCTCCTCAATTTGTTGGAGTTGCAGGAGTAAGCATTAATATATAGTGTATTTCAGTCGCATCAAAATCGTAAAAACCCGTCAGTTTCATAACAACACGTCGGATACGTCTCCGAAGGGTCTGTTCGATACTCCACGTGGCATATTGGACACGGAATTTGTCAACGATACGCCAAGTGGCGTATCGGACACATCCAACACGTGTTCGTACCGTGTCCACGTGTCGGACACGTGGACACGACTGTCCAATGGTGTATCCATGCTATATAGCCTAACAATATATGATCCAAAGTAATGCCTAAACATGCCTCATGTCTGTACATGAAACAAAACATGTTGTGCCTGCTAGCACGGACCTCGTGTCATGCCTTGTTGACACAGACCTCGTGTCATGCCCGACATGGCCCGCATATGCAGCATGACCCCATGGCCTATCCCACATTTTTAAAAAAAATGTAGTCATTACCATTATTAAACAGATGCATTTCAATCATTTCCTACAAGTTGTTTAGAGTGTCAGCCGAGTTGGACTAATGCATGCTAAAACTAGCACAAAGAAACCATGTTTACATTTTTCATTTTTTTATTATATGTTTTTGGTAGAACATCAATAGCTCACTATCATTCCAATTTTAGTCGACATTAGTCCAACACAACATGGGGCAGCATGTCCAACTATCTCATTTGAGCCATCTGGTCATGTCTGGCTTGCCTTACTCAATCATATTCCAACATATAATGACCCAGATTGAAAAACTATATCATGTCTGATACAGCATTATGCCCCGACTAGGCTATCAAAATTGAAATCATGTCAATCTCACATCCCTCTAGACATTTTTATTCAATATGATATACTTAGACCTATAGAAACCTACTAAAATATGACTAAAGAGTTATTTATAAATCCAATTATTTTTATTCTTAACTACTCAACATATACATGAATATGTCTATTTTTAAGATTAATATGTTTTTTACATTATTCAATTTTTTTATAAAATAATAAAGAATTAATTTTATAAAAATATCAAAATAATAATAATAATATGTTATATTATATATCAAATTGATTCAATAAATCATGAGACTATACAGACATCTTTTGCCAACATACTCTAGCATAATGAAATTATTGAAAGAAATAGATATTTTATTGAAATGACTAAAATATTCCTACTTAAAAAAATATTCCAAATATATTAGACAAATGACTTAAATTATAATCTACTTTATCAATCAATTATATTTTTTCATTATTTTTCAATGTATACTCTTTCATATCATACATATTAAAGATAGTCAATTTAACTTATCTCTTATATTTTTTAAATATTCCTATTTTAACATAGATTGATTTCCATGACAAGATGAATTAATAAAAATTTTAGATATATTTTCCTTGAATACTTTAATTTTCAAAGATAATACAAATATTTTTTACCAGAGACTGAATATTTTAATAAGTACAGATAATCACTTTTTTTACTAAGACTCATTTTTAATGAGACTAAAAATATAAATCCAATTGTTAGATAGATTTATTACTTAATATTCCTTACTTAAGCAATGCAACAACACAAATTGTTACACAATATAATATTACTCTCATAGAGTCATCATATTAAATAATAAATTCAAAACACATTAAATTTGAGCCATCAAATCATATAAGTTTACCAAATAAAAAGACTTCACCATGAATCTTCACCGATATAAACCAGGAAAGGTCAAACAAACCATGACAAGCTAGCACACCTTAAATTTGGGTGGCAAATCCTAGCCATCATGTCAACAAGACAACATGAGAGGTCAGCCCGGCACAACTCTATGGCAGGTCGTGGTGGGGTCGTTTACGGACCAATACCAAGTTGGTCAAGAATAAGCCGCATATGGTTTGGCTTTGGTTGGGACCTTGGGTACTAGGACTATAGGGCCAATCCAATGCCAATTTGTAAATGGAAAAAAATTAGTTTTTAAAAATTTAAATATAAAAATAAAAGATATTACATTGTACTGTAAATTATAATTTTAATAAAAAAACACATACAAAACTAAAAAAAAAATACATCCATTTCACATTTAATAATCTTGATTTTATTTTCACAACTTAAACAAAAAATACAATACGAAAATGTCAGCCTTATATCCACGATTAGTCTGTATGGTTCAGATCGTCGCATCTCAAACTCATAGTCATAGACTTGTCGTGCAAGTCATTAACCACTAGCATTAAAAAACACGAACATGTCAATTTTCTAATATCCAAAATTAGTTTGTATGGTTCAGATCATCGTATCTCAAACTCATTATCATAGACATCGTGCAAGTCATTAACCACTAGCATCTCTTTCATTTAATCCTAAAGAATATTTATGAAGCATCTCAATCTTTTAAGTATGATAGTACTTCTATGATATTTGATCACGATATCAACCTCATTTCTAGAATAATATTCACAACCATGAAAAAAAAATATAAAATAATATACAATTTATTAATTTTGATATTATCCTCGATATCAAAAGGATCATCAAATCATGTGTCATTTTAAATAATATAAAATAAATAAATTTATATTATTTTCACAAATACAATATATTAAGATGTTTAATGACATGTAATAAGATGAATTAATTATTAAAATTTAAGTACCAAGATTACTCTTTCACATTCAACAAACTACCTTATTATTTGTCCCTAACTAACTCAATGTAAAAATTAATCTTCGAATACGATATATATGTCAATAATCAAAGGCTTAATAAAACTATCATATATAATATTATCTAATTATTTGTAAATAGAAGCATCTAGTTATTAATTAATATTTTGGTTCATGCAGGTGAATTTATATTTTAAAATATTTTCGACTCCTTTCACACTAATCCTAAAATTCATACAAATAACTAAACAATAAAGAAATATAATAAAATACTAGTATTTTAAATATTTACTTTTTATCTTAAAAGTCATGATACTAAAATTAATGTTTTACATATTTATTAAACATATTATTAATATTACATATGGACCTAAGTCAATACATGTGGTGAAAGTACATATAAACAAATATATATTCGTCATATCAAAAAAAATTTCATGAATTTTAAAAATAATATTTGTCTCAGTCTAAATTATCAATAATAATTTTATTACTTTTATTATTGACATAATCTGATATTATAAGTTAATAACTAACATATTAATCTAATATCACAAAGTTATAATTCTAATAATATATGACATTAAGGTATTTGTCTCAGTCTAATAATATCCGCTTACAAACATAAATAATAAAAATATTTATTGTCTATTAGATATCTTAAGGTATTTTAATATATTTCTTATGTTATCTAATTCGGGAAAAACTATTTTTATTCACACTTACGTTACTATATTAATTATGTGACAGATACCTAATATGAAAAATATAACCTTAGAATTAATCTCTAATGATTTTCACAAACATATTAATTACAATATCATTATTTAAAAATAATATCAAATTTAATACAAAAAATTTTATTTTAAATATCATATTTCCTAAATATACTCAACAAATCCTCATAAATAATAACATAATTATGAGGATAAAAAATTTCATAAAATCCCAAACTATTTTTATTTAATTTCTACTAAAAATCTATATGATAAGAAATGACACATGCAAATGCACTACCATTATGATTAGTCTAAATGTCATATATCATGAAGACAACTTCACTATATTTCAAAAGTTCATTAATTTCTAGTAATTTATAATTTAAAATATTATATTATATCATTTATACTAATGGACCTAAAAATTTTATAAACAAATAGGCTAAAAATAAATTTATATAATATGAATCAATCTATGATTATTGAAAAATTTAATCAAAAAACTCATTATAGAAATCAATTTCATCGTATATTACATTTCTAACTCATTACGATCAAAATTTTAAAAGACGAAAGCATAATACTATCTTTATGTTCGTAAGATGATGTGTAAACCTTAAGACATTAAGGCGTAAGTTTTTTGTTACGGCATAAGACATAAATTTAATAAATTTTAAATTTAGTAAATTCTCTATTTTTTTTATTTTTTATTTAATATTATTTATTAATTAATATTATTATCAAATTTTAATAAATTTTGATAATTTATTAAATTTTTTTTTTAATTTGCCCTTGCTCTTGCCATTCCCCTCTCCCTCGCCCCTCTCCCTTCGCCCACGCCCCTCTCCTCTACTCCACAAAAAGCTCAAGGAAACTCTGTTGCAAGGAAGCACGAACATGACTCCCTACAGCCGTGTCCACGTGTCTGATACATGGACACGTGGACACGACACGGATACAACACAGATACGTGTCCGATAAGCCACATGGCGTATCGGATGGTTGCGTCGGCAGCCGTATCCACATCTATGTGCCCGAAGTCCGACGACGTCGGGTGGCCAATGTTGCAATATGGGCGACGTTGGCCACTTGCAGGGGGCGGGCGCGATTTGAGGGAGAGGCAGGAAGCGGGCACGATTTGAGGGAGAGGCAGGAAGCGGGCACGATTTGAGAGAGAGGCAGGAAGCGGGCGCGATTTGAGGGAGAGGCAGGAAGCAGGGGCAATTTGAGGGAGAGGCAGGAGCAGGCATGATTTGAGGGGAGAGGAAGGGGCGGCGCGATTTGAGGGGAAAGGCAGGGGCAACGCGATTTGAGGGGAGAGGCAGGGGCAACACGATTTGAGGGGAGAGGCAGGGGCGGCGCGATTTGAGGGAAGAGGCAGAGGCGACGCGATTTGAGGGGAGAGGCAGGGGCGGGCGTGTTTGAGGGGAGAGGCAGGGGCGAGCTGGCGTGATTGAGGGGAGAGGCAAGGGCGAGCGGGCGTGATTGAGGGGAAAGGCAGGGGGGCGAGCAGTCGTGATTGAGGAGAAAGGCAGGGGCGGGCGTGCTTGAGGGGAAAGGCAGGGGCATAAAATAAAATATTTTTATAAAATAAAATAAAAAAATATATATTTTTATATAAAATAATTATAAAATATTATTTTATAAAATAAAATAATTATAAATATTATCTTATAAAATAAAATAAAATAAAATATTTTTATTTTATAAAATAAATAATACTTATTTATTTTATATAATAAAATATTTTAATTTAATTTAATTTAATTTAATAAATTTTATAAAATACCTACTATTTATAATTAATAATTTTTATTTTTATTTTTTTATCATGTCATATCCTAGCCATATCCGTATCCTAGTTTTTTAGAATTTGGTGTGTCCCTGTATCCTGCCATATCGTATCCCCGTGTCCGTGTCCGTGTCCGTACTTCTTAGCTCTGTAGAGCTCCAAGAGCTTCGTCAAGCTCAACGAAGCTCGCATGGAGCTCGACAGTTTTTTTTTACTCCTTTAGGCATTTTATGAACACCTCACCTTGAGACATGCATCAAGGCATTAAAAAATGCCTTTAAAAATACTAACTACTACAATCCAAAACGTCATTTTAGCATGCTGGGCTTAAAAAAAAATTATGGCTTCTAAAATGATGTCATTTTGGCCCGGTAAGAGCCAAAATGAATCCATTTTATTTGCAAAACCCTCAAATTTCACAAATTTAAGCAAAAACCCCTAGAATTCAGCACTTTGGTGCTCCAACTCCTTTTTTACTCAGTTTCAAACCAAACAAAAAACCTACACTACCAAATATTATATAAGAGCAAAAGAGGCCTAAAATCAACTAAAAATTAACCAAGAAAAAATTGAAAAAAAAGTCTCACTTCTATCTGTATTGGCTCTCTCTGCTTTAATATCTTTTTCTTCTCTTTATTTATTATTTTGATTCATAATTATCTTATGTAAATGAATAATAATTCTCATGACTCATATGATTTTTTTTAATTATTATATAATATGTCTCACTTTATAATTTTCAATTATTATTAAATATTGTCGTAATTGTTGTGTTGAAAGAAGGAAGAATATATTCTAATTATAATGAAACTGAGACTCAAGTTGACGCTACAGCAACTTATAGAAGTAAAAAAAAAAGACTCAAGATAAAAATATGCCTAATTATCTAATGACCAAGATTTAAAAATAATTATTTGTATATTTTATGATAAGATAACCAAGGGAGATATTTATAGACACAAACATCTCGTTGGTCGATATAAAAATGCTAATAATGTATGAAATACCTAATTCATGTTAGACAAAAGATGAAAGATATATGAATAGAAAAAAAAATCAAAAAGAACAAATAAAAATGAGAAATAAAAATTTATATAAAAATTTAAATAAAAATTTTGAAAACAATGATGAAGTTGAAAGTAAAAAAGTTTTTTCTAATATTACACATTGAGAAAGTAATACGAGTAGAGGTGGTGTGAAAAGATTAAGAGAGAAAAAGTTGATAGATCATTTTTATCAACTCTAATACAGAAGCGGTAGTTCAAAATAGAAGTGAATAATTGATTCTAACTACTATGAATGACTCCTACCAAAAAAAAGCAAGGAAAATAACTTGCTCTTATTTCAAGATAGATGTATGATGTTGTCATTCCATTTAATACGGTCACAAATCCAAGTATACAATTTATAATTGAGGCTATTGGTCAATATGATATAAGGATGAATGAGCCAAATATTTATGAGATAAGAGTTACATACCTAAAGAAAGAGTTGGAGCTTAGAAAAAATTTCATGAATGATCTTGAAATGAAATAGAAAAGGAATGAATGTTTTATTATGTCAGATGAATGGACCAATAAAAAATAAAAAACTTTGATAAACTTTTTAATGAATTATGATAAGGAATCATGTTCTTGGAATCAATTAATATTTCTTTAATAATTAAGATGGGAGAGAAGATATTTGAACTACTAGACAAGTGGATAGACTAACTTTTCTGTGACTTCAGCTTCATCATATCACATAATGATAATAAAAATTTAAATATTTTAAATTGAAATAAATCATTTGAATCCACATATTCTGTGCTATCTATGATAACACATGAACTAACACCTCTAGTAACTAATATATCATAGAAATCAATTTTTCCGTGACTACCAATATTATTTCATTATTAAACTCAGATAATAATCAAATATCATAAAAATAGTTGCAAGCTTGAAGGACTAAAAAAAATCAAAAGTTTGACATTCAGGATAAGATAAAAGAGTTACTGACTAATGATAGCTCATAAGACTTCAAAAATTTTAAGGCCACCAATAACACTACCTTCAAAATTATGTATGATAATGATGATCTGCATTCAAACTATCAAACTATATACATGGACTGATAATTCATGTAATGAGAATGCATATTTTATTTATTTCTATTTTAGCTTATATTATGTATATTATTTCATATTTAGATTATATTTTTTCATATAATATTTTGAATTAAGTCAGATGTAAAATATTTATTTTAATTATTAATTAGATTTTAATTCATCAAAATTGTTAATTCAATACATTTTTAATTATATTATTTTGATATGTAATATTTTTAATAAATACAAATTTTAAATTTCAAAATATTTACATTAGACATTCAAGTTGCCCATAACCAACAAAAACTAATATGACCTAGAATAACCTGGCATGACATAGCATGAAAGTGCTTTGCTGCGAACCAATTAAGTTGTGCAAGGACAAGACATTTTGATCCCGTGCCATGCTAGCATGCAACAAGATCCTGTCTCATCCCATGCCAGCATGAAACAAGATCCCACCTAGTGTCATGCAAACATGAAATGAGATGCAAGGCTAAAAAATTTTGAGCGAAGCCAACATGACACAACCCTTTTGACATCTCTAGGTTGTAATCCAGCAAATACTTCTATTGACCTAAATATTCACTTCACTTTGATATTATCACTCCAATTGACTCTAATACTTTAGGGACTCGTTGGAAAGATTAGTTATATACTTAATCTTCATGAAGATTCAAAATGTACACATTATTATTATACACGTTCAAAAAGCAGAGCAACTAACACACATCTTCAGGAAGACAATAATAATATCTCAGCTTATCTTTCTTACAAATTCGATGCTATGGACTTGTATGCCCAGCTTGACAAAAAATATAATTTTCTTATTATTTTTTATTTTGCATATTTTTAATGTGAGTACCCCGACTTATGAGTTGTTTCAATCACTTTTATCCATTATATATGTGCACTTAATATATAGATTTCATAAGTGTTAATTACATTTATTTTTCAGTATTAATTTTTAATAATTATAGTACTTTGTAAATCTTAAAAAATGTCTACTATAGTAGGGAAACATAATGAAAATTCAATCATATACTTTATAGAGGCAAAAAAAAACAAACCAGATGATGGATTGGGACCGTAGTCAATGTTCCGAATCTTCCATTAATGCGGCCCACAATTTCATGAACCTGACTTGTAAGTTTCTGATCTGAAGAAATGATCAAAAATTAAAAGCATATCAAAGAGAGTAAAACAAGAGTTTAGCAAGGGAAATAAAAGACTTATTAACACAATAAAATCAACACTAAATAAAATATTTTCTTGGAACACATTTTAAATCCTCACAACCAACATATCGATTTAAATATCAATCTTGACAATATCCTTCCAAATTACAGAAAATTAAAAATTGTGTTGGCCCCAAGTGTTTAAGAATAGATTAGAATAATAGATTCTATTTTACCATCATTTTACAATAATTAAAGTTCAATATGTTTATATGAACAATTTGAATTCAAAGATATCACAAATAACAACTTAACAAAAAAACCACATTAGTATTGTTGTAGTTTATATATTTATTATCATCTTTATTTTTTATGCTTTTGATATTATGGATGGGGGCATGGAATATGGGGGCTACCACAAACCATCCAACCCATTAAATAAAGGATTCACCTTATACCTCACATTTTATCAAAATTCTACTTATGTTTAGTGTATCAATGTCTTTGTTTTCTTACGGTATCAGAACCAAAGTTTTGTATAATGCAAACCTTATCATTTATAGAGAAAGGAAATAATGCATGCATTGCAAAAAAAAAAAAACAATGCACACGTATACACACATGTAATAAATACACATGCGTGCATTATAGACGGACAAGAAGAAAGCACACAAAAGTGACCCCCGATCACATGACCTCAAAGTGTCATGCACGTCGATACCCACTGCATCGACCTGCATGGTGCACCATGCATTCGTTGATGGTGCGTGTCATGCATTTGTGTAGCGAGAGATAGTTGAGTATTCAGGAACACTCATTGTGCACTATGGATCCAGTGCTTGTGCACAATGAATATAGTGTCATGCACAACAGTCCAATGCTGGTGTTTATTCATGCAGTGTTCATGCACGGTAGAATAATTTTGTGCACAGTAGCATAGTGTAATGCACCGAGTGTGTAGAATGATGCAATGTGTTGTAGTAACATGGTGCACCAAGGGTGGAGTATTTGTTCCTGATTGACTCATTCTGGATTATAGTACATATGACAGAGATAAATATTCTTGTGATTAATTTATGAAGGCTCGATAAAAATAAATTACTAACAATGAACTATGAGAGCTCAAACATGAATTTGTAACATGGCTTGAAAAACCATCTGTAAATTAAATTATTCGACAATGAGACATATATAAAAAAACTACAGATTGACATAATACATTATTGTGTTTCCTTATACCTCTAGTCTTTAGTCTCATTTGGTCCTTTTATGAAAAAGACATGTTTTGGCTACAGCTAAACTTGATATTTAACATTATCATAGCACTCATATAAAATTATCATATATATTGATAAATACATATCAAATTAACTCTTGACAGACTGAGATTTCACAAAAAAGAATCTCTCTAATCTAGAAGATGTCAACCAGGACAGTACGGCACGGTTTCGTCGTGCTTGGCCCAACACATCATAGTCCAGAACCATTGCCGGCCAGTGGCACAACTCATGCTGTGTTGGACCCGTTTGACACCTCTACCCTAATCCACATGAATTTCAACCAATATCAATCCATGATGAGCCAAAGACTATGAAAATTGACCACTTAACTTAAAATCTCTCTAATCAAAAAATGCTAGAACATATATGTTAATTTTTTAATTACTCTCTAAAAAAAAAAATTATACTTATGACTCTATTTCACAAGTATTATCACTCACTTTTTTCTTTTTACTCTAATCAATTTTACTACTTCTAATAACTATACTAGGACACTTATATCTACTTCGAAGGCATTATCTCTCTCAAGATGACAACAAGCTATCTAGAAGGGAGAGATAGATATCCTTTACTCTAATGAAATATGAAAAATTAATATCTCAACTATTAGGAACATAAACTATAGATTACCAGTGAATATTTACTATGAAGATGTCATAAAAAAATTATAACCTTAAATATTACAAAAAAATAAAATAAATTTACTTAAATAAATTTGAATTACCATAATACTCACTTTCATAGCCAAAAAAATTCACCGTATGAATTATTATATCATTGATAATTTCTCATTGATAAAAAATATACCAACTAAAAATAAAAAATATTTTTCTTCAGGATGATCTTAAAAAGATATAATATGTAAAGCAATCAAATAAATTTTAAGTAATATAGTCAAATTCATTGCAGATCAAAAAATATATTATAACCTGAAGGAATCAATAAAAACTTAATTTATAAGATTTTTATAGACAATTATCCCTCATAGTTTACATAAATATAATATATTTCTCTTTCTTTTTAAGGAGAGCTTCAATAATAAAATAATCTTGTTGGTTATGTTATAAATAATATTTTTATTAAAGGGGATCAATTGTGAACGATAATGTGTTAGTTTTTTGAGTTATATTCCAATGGATACTCAAATTGAGTCATAAATTTTTTTTATTTTTTTTCACTCTCATCAATCCCCTCCTTACCAACTCTAGGATAATTGTATACGATAAATTTTTATACTGATCAATCATCTCAGTATTGATCAATGAAGCATGAATACATCATTCTACAATCGTATCCATGTGTCAAACACGTAGATACGATATGGACACACATCGGATACGTGTCTAATATGTCACGTGGCATATCAGACGAATGCATCAGATACGTATCTGACACGTATTTATTATGAAAACATTCGACTTAATATAAAATCAACATCCTATGCCTATGACAACTCTAACAACTCCGAGTGGCCAACAATGTCGAGTCGCAAATATCATTTGAGTCTGAAAAGATAATGGTGGGGGAGGTAGGGGGTTGTCTTCACTTCAAGATTTCAAAACAATAACATGGGGGGAGAGGGATTTAAAATTATTATTTTAATTTTTAATAATGATTATTTAATAAATATGCAAAATATAATAAACAAAATATTTTGAAGTATGTAATATATTTTATTTTAATTTTAAATGCATGATTTTAAGTATAATAGAAAATATGGAATATATAAATATACATGATTTTTTTAGTATGCAATATGTAATATATGCAATATATAAATATACAATATATAAATATACAATATATAATATGTAAGTATAATAGTTTTGGTTTTATAATTTATTTTAAATGAATAAATATAATATATAAATATATAAAATATAATAGAGAATCTAATTATATGGATAGAGAAAAAAATTAAATTGATTGAGTTTTGAAATAATATAGATTATTTTAAATACATAATTTTTTTTCATGCAGAATTATACAATATAATAAATTATAATTTTGAGCATTCAAGTAATCAATAAAATTTTTAAGATAATGATAATACTCCATTATGGAGGTATGTCATGAAAGATGCAAAATTGGATAAAGAAAAATGAGGAAAAAATATTACTTTTTAATACAATTTTTGTAGACAAATATATAGAGAATCATAATATAGAGACAATGCTCACTTGTTAAAAATTAAAGAAATTGGAATTACATCTTGTACTAAAGTAATGAATCAAAATTTGATTGAGATATAAAGAATGATAGAAATATAAACAAAGAATAAAATAATCTAATCTTAAGCAAGTTCCTTTACCCACATCAAGCATTGCAAATTTTAATTTTGAAAATTCATCTTCTAATGCAGCACAATTGATCTAAAAAAAAGAAAGGAGCCTATGAGATCAATTTAAAAAGTATTCAATATGAATGCACGTAAAATAGTTGACAGCAAAATAACTAGAATATTTTATACTGTGGGGGTTGTCTTTTCATTTTGCTAGAAATCCTTATTATACTCATACCTTTAAAAGTGCAAGTCAACTTCTAGGATATATCCCACCAAGCTATGATGCATTAAGAATAATATTATTATAAAAGGAGAAGAGTAATATTAAATATCTATTGAAACTAATCAAGAAAACTTAAAATTAGAAATGAATGAGCATTTGTAATGATGAATGATCAGATGCTCAAAGAAGATCACTTATTAACATTATGGGAGTCTCAAAAAGTGAACTAATATTTTTAAAAACAATAAACTATAAAGGAAAGAATAAGGACAATCACTTTATAGTTGATTTGTTGATTAACATTATACAAGAGATTAATCGTCAAAAAATAGTTCAAGTTATAACTAATAATGCTGCAGCTTACAAAGTAGCAGGACACATTGTGGAAACAAAATTTCAGCATATCTTTTGAAACTCATGTGTGGTTTATACTCTCACTCTTGCTTTGAAGAATATTTGTGCACCAACACACCCAAGATATGATGATATAATAAAACAATATGGTTGAATCGTTCAAGTTTCAAGTAATATTTTTTTTATCAAGAATTTTATTATGAATCATGGAATAAAATTATCGATGTTTAATAATTATTGGAAGTTAAAGTTACTTTCAGTAGCCGATGCACGTTTTGCTTCAACTATTATTATGCTTAAACAATTTAAGACAATAAAAAGAGACTTAAAACAATTAGTGATATGTAAAAATAAAAAATATATAAAGAAAATAATTTTGTAAAAGCTAAAGAAGTAAATGATAAAATCTTAAATGATAACTTTTGAATGGATGTGGATTATATCCTCAGTTTTACAACTCTCATTCATGAGATACTTTGATTAGTTGAAACTGATAAACTTTGCCTTCATAATATTTATGAGTGGTGAGATTTAATGATCAAAAAAATGAAAAAAGCCATTTATATAAACATAAAAGCTTCACAAAAAATTCAAGGTATAATTTTGATTTATTAGTCAAATATTAAAGTTTTAATTAAAAGTTTTATATTTTTAACTATATTTAAACTTATATGAATTATTGTATAATTTTACTTGTAGGTTTTTTGATATTGTGAATAAAATCTTGGTGGAAAGATAGAATAAAAATCACACACCTTTACATTCATTAGTACATTCCTTAGCCCATTCCTTAAATCTAAGATAATTTTAAGATTTTAAATTATAGGCTTTGATAATTTAAATATAAATAATATTCTATGATATTTAGCTTTTTATAAATAATGTTATAACTTATAACTCAACTTGCAGGTATTATAATTAAAAATGACTTGATGAGTCTCATATTCATGTTCCATCACATCGAGATTTAAAAATAGTAAGAAAGAAAAAAAATATTTTAAGAGATTTTTCTAATGAAGACGAAAAGAGACAAGTAAATAACGAATATACTATATTTTTGAAAGATTTTTCTAGTTTTGATTTCATTAATGACAAGTGATACATGAGTCCTATTAAATAATGAGTTGTTCATGAAACTTATATACCAATGCTTCAATCTATAGCATTAAAATTGCTAGGACAACTTGTTCATCCTCATGATGTGAAAGAAATTAGAGCACATATAATTTTATTCACTTCATAAAGAGAAACAAGTTAACACAACAAAGAGCTAAAAATTTAATTTGTCTATAACAATCTCCGACTTCTATCAAAAAGATTTCTAAACTATAATGAAGACAAATCTAAAATATGATACATTGAAGGTGATAATTTTGACTCAATGAATATTAAAAATACTAAAATTCTTGAGATTACAAATCTTTCTTTTGATGAACCTAAATTGGAAGTATTAATCTTTTATTTGATTCAGAATGAAATATTAATATTTTATTTTAATATTTCTTATGTTTATAAAAATAATATTTTAGCATTTTTTTTATTTATCTAAATTACTTTTTATAGATAATATTTATATTAATTTTATCTTATTATGTCGTATCCTAGCCGTATCTATATCCTACTTTTTTAAAATTTATCGTGTCCTCGTATCCTATCATATCGTATCCTCATATTCGTATTCGTATCCATGCTTCTTAGGTAGTGATCAGTGATCACAACCAAACACATTTAACTTTAAAATTTTTATGAGATCCAATACATTAGTATTGATTTAAACACATCTAATTAAGTCCTGAATTAATTTATTATCTAATAAAACTTATTAAATTGATTCTATGATTTATAGTAAAATTATTAGAAAAATTAATTATTTATCTATCACAAAACCAAATATAATTTATAAGGTAGTATAGCAAGTCATTTCTTAATTTCTTTTCAACAAATTCACCTAGGTAGCTCCTCCAACTAAGGTATGTGAAGAATTCTTCTAAGCTTGAGATTGTTTTTGCTAATCACATAAATTTGATATTTGTCGAGTATTCATATTTGAGATCTACATCAACTTACATCGAGAAAGCATCTATGACAAATATTCGTATTCTACAACAAGTCATTTAATAAAATAAAAGAGATATTTGTTTTAAGAGATAGTACAAAAATAAGATTTAAGAAGATGGATTATTTACTTATGAAATATTTTAAAGTTAAGTTATAGTCTATGCTCTCATGAGAGATTAACCAACAAATATTTTTAAGTAGAGCTTCCAGAGATCACAACTTACAATGTTTTTGATCTTCATGCACCAATTTGAGCTTCCAAGATCGCCTCAATCCATTAAGCACATTTTATAAGCATTTCCATAGTACATTACATTTTGCCATTTTTTATATTGACGTTTGGTTTGTCTATGTGACTTGCTTTTTTCAAGTAAAACAAACAAAATAAGCAGCACTGCAAACAAAAGAAAAGCAAGCCAGCTTAAAAGACAAACATTCAGGGACATCAGTCCTGGTTGGCACAGCAATTTGCAGCAGAACAACTTTATCACGCCATAAAGGGTTCTCCTCAAGAAACTTTTCAAATGCAAGTATCTTTTGTGGAATTCCCTTGATCATATCAAGACGATCAACACCCAACATTACCTATCCATTTAAACATAAAACTCAAGAAGTAAATAACAAGCAAAAGAAATGTTGAAAAAAAATAGAAATTGACCAATTGAGAACAATTTAAAGCATAATAAGGGTATTTGATTATGAGGACAAACATCAGAGATCATTAAAGAACCAAAATTTAGAAATTGGCAAATTGATAACCATGAAAAAAAAAAACAATTTTGAAAAGAAAGGTTATTGATTACTGATACAGACATATGAGGATAGAAATGAAGAATCAAAAAAAGATCAAAACTTAATGACATCTAACAAAGTATCTATTTTCATAACCAAGACAATTGGCAAAGTAGATAGCTACAACTTTTAGCATCTATGATGTATGTTGACATGCAGGCATTCAATCTAATATCAATTGCCATTGAAAAAAAAATAAGACAAACAAGCTTTTTTTACATCAACAAAACAGGGATATGTGTGGATAATGGAAGTAAATAAGATAAGAGAGACAGAGAAGTAGAACTGTTACCTTTCTGCCAGAAAATCTTTCCTTCAATTCTTTAATGTGTTCTTGAACTTGTGGAACCCCAAGAGCTCTTGTAAACCGATCTGAGTCTATCCCAATAGGGAACTGAATTTGCAAGAACACAGTCAACAGAAACTGGATTTTACAAGCAACAGAATTTAACACTTTCAATGCTATTGGGGGATAAGTATCACCCAACATACCGCAGCAACTCTAGTCAACTTTCCTTGATCCTCAACCCCTTCAGGGGTTCCTTCTAGCCCAAGAATACGAGTGCAAGCACTAACAAAATGTCTGGCATAGTCATAGTTGTGGAATCTACACCAAAAAATCCAAAATAAATTCACAGAGAAATATTACGATTTCAATGACCACCAAGCAAATATTTCGTGTAATTACTCAAATAATTACACAGGATATCATAAAAACATCAAAATTAAAAAATATTTATACAAGAATAATACCAAGATATTATTAGGCATTATGTTAGAAGGAACAAACAAGAGATTATAAGCAATCTGAGTTAAAGAATAAGAAAAGAAAAATGTTGGTATGAATTTTTTGAGAGAAAATATATCAAGTGGAAGAAAATTCAATAGTCCTTATCTCTTAGGGCCTCCCTAGACAATGAAAACAAAACATGTCCTCCCCATTCACACACCCCCTCATAAAAACAGCAATTTAGGAAGAACAAAAACACTATCCATTCAGAAACCAATACGGAGGAATCCTACAACATAGCCATCCAAAAGGAATGTATATCCCCTTCCCTCAAAACAACCTTGTGAAACTAATCCCCACATGTTCTACAAAAGACTTAACAAATAATTGATCAAAAGAGAAATCCATATGTCACATGCATATATTAAAAGTCATCTTAATACGATTGCAAATGTCTATATCTAAAAATGATATATCTCAAGTTCAACACTTATTAAACATAGCCTCACTAATTTTCAAATCTAAAATTATCTAAATATTAATCTCTCTCAAACTTCATACTCAGAAAGAATCATATCCAGTAAGTATGACCTATAATTACTGACCATCATGCATATACTAAACTAACAATCTCATATGAGATGTATATTTTCAAAAATATTTAGCAAATTATGATATTCAAAATCATTTCATAATAAAATAATACAGATTAGTTGTGCCAATACCAAGAGACAGCAAAAACGATTTTGTAACAACTAACACCATCATAGCATATGTTTGATTCAAGGTTGGAAGAACTTCAACTAAGCCATGAAAACATGTTTATCCATGAGGGAAAAAAAAACTCAAGGATAGCATGTAGCACATTACATCCAAGCTAATCTAACAAGTAGTAACAAGATTATAAAAGTTTTATTATTTGATAGAGAACCAAAAAAAAAAGCTCAATGCTTTGAGTAAAGGACAATGATTTGTTAATTTTTAGGTGCACTTTTTGTTATTTTTCATGAATGAATAATCTTGATCTCAATTTACCTTTTTTTTACTTGGTGTTGAAACATGATGAAATATAAAGTAGTGAGAATCACATCCATATATCAAACTATGACAGCAATTTTAGTTCTCAATTATGTAATTCTTGTCTTAATTTTCCTTGGACTTGACAATGATATTATATTGGATGAAATTCACATCGCTAATAAGAATGAGGCCCATGATCTTCAACATCATTGAGAAATCTAATAAGCTTCTAGCGATGTTAACCATAAAAATTATTAATTATAAAAAACTCAATCACCTTTAGAATAAAAACATAGCAAGAGACTTTACCAACACCTATGACATAGGTTATTATGAATTATTTGCAATGATCAAGATTGCCTAATTTTAAATTAAAACATCTCACAAATGTCTAGTTTATCAATTCATCATTTTCAATCAAATTTTTTATTGAAATATCATGTAAATAAGCTATCAAGTCCCACTACTCAAAAATATATCATATCAATTCATAAATAGCAAATGAACTTCGAAAATGAATCTTTTTGAGATTTTTTTTCTCACATAGTCTAAAGCATTATAATTAAATTGCTAATATTTTCAAATAAAAATAATATTATTAATAAATAATAATAATGAGTTAAATCTCATAAATCAAATAATCTTTAATAACTCAATTACTTATAATTGAGATTATATGATTTTGGGACAATTATCTTTTTTACAATAAAAATGTCATATATTTTAGAATTTAAATTGATCTAACAATTTCATTTTAATTTAAAGTCAAACATAACTTGATTCTCATAACCAAAGAAAAATTATAACATGCCTAACAATCTTGAAGTTTTACATCTAATATTACATATGCTCTTAAGATAATTTGTTATTTTATGAAATTAGACACAAATTCATATTGATACAATTTTTCACATATGTATTCGCACGCATAAATAAGACATAAAATTAACCAAAAAATATATGCTTTTTTTGGTTAATTTTATGAGCAATGAGAAATCTAAATTAGTTAGTTTTCTAAATCAAGTTGAATTACAACTATTATAAACATAAAATTAACCAAAAAAAAAATATGTTTTTCCATTAATCAATCTTACAACATACCACAAAATGAAATATAAAATCACTAACACTACTTATGAGCTAAATTTGATCATGAAATGACCCATTACTTTTCATTTCAATAATCAAGCTACATCACACACCTAAAATTAAGTCTTCCAAAAAAAAAAAAAAAATTATATGCATATCAAAGTTGTATCTTAGTAACATGACATGTATTTTCATTCAAGGATAATAAAAATATAATTCAAGACTCATTAGACTCAACCTCTCTAATATTCAAGAATAATAGGAATCATATTTAAGACTCATAAAACTCAATCTCTATAATATTAAAGGATAAGTCTATCGAGATATTAATCTCTCTAAAACCCAACATTAAATAGAAATCTTGTGCATTGGATACAACACTTCCTATATACATGCAAAAAAATGACGAACAAAATCCTTTGCAAAAGGCTTGAAAGCCTTTTTTATCAATTCTTCAAGTTAGTCTGTGTGACATACCAACACTAGTATTAGAGATTTAGATGTATTCACTTTATCAATTGCATTTTTACTCAACATAATAGCTATCATATATTTTATGTGATCGAGTATTAGTAATATAAGAGTATTCTAATCAAAGTTATATTTCATTATTATTTATACAATTTTTATTACAATAAATTCAACGATGAAACTTCTTGTTTATAGCAATTGAATGTCGTGGGAGACAAAACAAGTGAAACAATAAAAATGGATTTACATTAAGAAAATGCTCACCCAGCTAAATCAGCAGCAAGAACTGAACGTAGTAGCTCAGATCGAGATGGAAGTGTTCTGTGAATTTCAGAAGAAGGAAATGGAGTGTGGAGAAACCAGCCAACTTTCATCTGACTATTATATTCTTTCAAACATTTTGGAAGAAACATCAAATGGTAATCATGGCACCATACAACATCACCCTCTTCATAGTGTTCATTCACCACTTCTGCAAACATCTGATTAGCTTTCTTGTATGCAGCAAACTGAGACTGAAAACTTCTAGTGGTTGCCAGTCTATCTTCTTGGGGAAGACCAAGATAGTGGAATAGAGGCCACAATATGTTATTGCAATAGCCATTGTAATATTGATGAACAATATCCTCATCAAGGAAAACTGGTATGCACCGCTACAATATGTAAAGTAAAGATGTGAACATAAGAGTATAGTTATATGATAACTATAGCACATAAAGATCAATGAGAAATCTCTAGAACATTCATTCCACATTGCAAACCATCATAGATCTACAATATCACATTAAATTTCAGTCAAATTAGGTCTTCGAAGTAAGCCATAATTATGTCTTAAAGCAACGGCAAGTATCTTCGTTCAAAAGTGACAAGTCAAGGGATTGAAACTCATCATACACAATATCTTTGATATTCGGTAATAAAATTATCATGATATTAATCCCTCTCACACTTCATACTTATGACCTCAACTTTTCAAGATATATAACTCACTTAAATCCCACTTCAAGCATGAGTCTAAGCATTAGGGATGACAACTATGAGTTAGTATTTTAATAAAATTCTATTATATGACCGAGATGTAGACTATTACATTTAATTTAGATAAATTCAATTGTAACAACATAACCAATGATATAAAAATCAATACAAACAACTACATTAAATAGTAGAATACTTTTTTTTTGCAATGGTACCACATCCCAAGTTATCTATCTTGCACATTATAAGAAAAGAAACCTGTCAAGTTTTTTACTTAAAAACCATGCCATGAAAAACAAAAATCTACACAGAACATGTTACCTTTTCTGCCAAAGCTTTAGTAAGTGCTAGCTGGCCAACCTCATCTGGAACATTAACGCCAGCCCAACCAATCCATCTGGCCTCTACCTCTTTCACACCTTAGAAAAGGGCATCAAAATATTGATGAGCAAGTTAGAGACCATGCTGCAAATATAAGTAATTCAAAAACAAAAAAATACACATGCTAAACCGAGTACCTAAAAGAGCACTGACCAAGCCTCCTGCGCTAATCTCCAACGACCATGAATCTTCACCTCTTCTAACTGCAGAAACAGGCAACCTATTGGCAACTACTAATAGCCTCTGTTTCAAAGGCCTCCGGCCCTTTCTTTCATATCCGCCTGCAGGAGCTCTGATAGCTGCTGCTGCTGCACCATCTAGAAATTCCTCAACATGGGAATTGTTCAAGCTACCACTTTCAACACGCTCATTTAGCCTTGTTCCTTTATGGTTATCAAATACTTCATTAAAATTAATAGCTTTGCTACTTCTTCTTAACTCTCTTTCCCGAAGGAGCCGTTCAACACGACCTGGATATATGTTTGAATTAACATTGTACTTGTTTCCAGGCATAAGCTCAATTCAGAGCCTGACTTTTGCTTCTCAAAGCCAAAAGGTTCACAATACTTCAGAACAATGGTGGACCCTGCATTTGTCTTAAAATGACTATAGATCTCAAGGAGCAATACCAAACACGTCAAATAATCCTATATTTACGCCTACCAAGTAAATAGATGGCACAGATATCCAAAAGTTAAGCCCAAGAACCGAAAATCGTGAAGATGATAAAACGCAACTTCAAATATAAGAGTACCACATCATAAAGCTCCAGCGGCACAATAAACTTGCAGCCCAGCACATAATTTCAAAGCCAATTTATACTTACACATAAACGATAGACGAAAGGCAACAACAGATAACAAATGAATAAGAACTGAGTGACGCGTCAAACAGGTAAAGTATGAAGTTTATAATGTAGATGTTATTTTTGGACAGGGAGAACACTGTTTCTAAACATGAGCACATGCGAGGTACCTGAAACAGGAAGGTTGCCCGAGCCATTACAGGACAAAGATGGAATCATGAGAAGCCGTTCGGATGACCTCCACCCAACACAATAAATGATTCAAAAAAAAAAAACAACGGAAGAGGGACAACTTTGGAAAAAAGCGAGGGAGCAAGAAAATCCTCGCGTAAGCTTTGCAGGATACGCAAAGTCGCACGCCCATGCACGACAAAGTCACTACTTTTTACGTAAAGTTTTTCCACATTTGTAACATTATAAATTAAAATAAGAATCACACATTTTTGAACATAATAAATAACTATTATTCTTAATTCTCATAATTTTTTATTAAAATAATTTCATTTTCATAATGTATGAATGACAAATGAGTTGGACGAGAAGTCTCATAGCATAGCCCATAGAAACTAGGTCAAACACAACTAGAAATATTGGTCATGCTGAGGCTAGGCCGAGAGGATCAATAGTTCAGCATGCATGTCCCACCTCATGTGACCCCCACATCAAGCAAGATGGCACAAATGGCAGGTTCCTATGGGGTGTTTCTCAAACTGACAAATACCACCTTAAGATTGTATAAAGCAAAGTATGTACCTCAGTGTCACATAGAGGGTTTGGGTTGTTAAACTTGGATCTTTAGAATATAGTATTTTTTTTTTATCACAACGTTATAGCGCATGCATAAGCAAGAGAGAATATTCTTTGTGGATAAGATTGATACATCATTTCTACCTAATTACAAAATATGTGTAGCATACAAATGATTCCAAGGAGGACTCTCCTTTTTGAAAATCTATTACTTCTATTAGAGATACATTGATACATAAAGTCGAGAGTATCTCTCAAGCAAATGAACTATTAGTGAGATGAGAGGATAATGGAAAAATCATGGTTGAATCATTTAATTTTTTCACATCACAATCTAATAAGAAACCAAGCTGGACAAAGGTAATATGGTTTCGTAATTTTATTCTCAAGCACACTATTTTTCTTTGGATAGCAAAATTGAGAAAATTAAGAATCAAAAATAATATTATCAGCACACCATTGAATTCAGACTGTGAATTTTGTGGAGAACCAGAAATTTCTAATATTATTTATTTTAAATGTTTATTTTGTAAGGAAATATGAAATGAAATAAAACAGTAGGCTCATATTTAATGAACGTTGAATACTCATCTGACTTTCTAGTAAATATTATAAAAAAAATGACATTTGCATCCATGGTTTACTATAAATGGAGAGAAAGGAACACAATGTGACATGAAGGAAAAATAAAAGGTACGAGCACAATTTTGTGGAAAATTAAATTTGATATTTTTATAATATTCGATAAACTTTGTAATAATCTTTCATTAGATTAGTGATGTACAAATATTCATTATATTTTTTATTACTTATAAAAAAAATAACACAACTAGCATAATTAACCCACAAATATCATGGGATTTAATAGCTTGGCCAAACCCAAGGTAGTGTGGGTTTGACCCATGATGGGCCAAGCATGATCCATGTCTCATGTCAGGGTCGACACTAACCATTAGGCCATGTTGAACTATTCATTTTTTAAGCATGTCGGCCCAGCACAATAGCCTACTTATACCACAAAAAACAAATTCATACTAGCATGACACTATCCATTTGCCACATGTACTTTTATATTAATTTGATACATACTAAATTATGTACTTCACAAAAAAAAAAAAAAACTTAGACCAAATTGCCGTGCACCTCATGTATGAGCATGGCAATAATAGTATGAAACTCACCAACTTGACTTGCACTTCTCAATTCTCGCATAATAATAGCATGAACATTATGCCATTTCAAAAAATTAGTTTTACTTTACTTTAATTTTAAATGTCATTTAGTTTGATTTTTTAAAATGAAAAATCATAGAAAATAATGGAATACAAACTTGTTAAATAGAAAATAATTACAAAGCTCAAGAAAAATAAATGCATGGACAAATCTCAATAAATTATAATGGAGAAAAAAAAATGTTTTCTTCATCATATGATAATTTACTAAGAAATAATTTTTAAAAAAAGCAAAAAAAAAAAAATTCACTAGCATGCAAGTTTTTTATCATAAAAGCAAAAAATAAATTTCTTAACAAAAAGATAAATTTACTAATAAATAATTTTCTTCTTCATGGACAGCATCAATTATATTTCAATAATGATTATCGAATTAAGTATAATAATTATAATCATAATATTATTATGGCAGCTTTATATCAATTTATTTTAATTTCTCATTTATCTACTAATTTTGATGACTTCCATTTTCATAAGATAAAATAAAAAAAACTATCTTAACCTCAAATTAAAAAAAGAATAATATTTAATAAATATTTATTTTGATATAATAATAAAAGACGTGTCATGTATAAAAAATAACACATGTATGGGAAATATGTTTTTCACTTGCAATGTTTTAAGTGAAGTTTAAATTAAGGAGAAAGAATTGAAAGAAAAAAAAAGAGTACATTGGCATTAATTTATTCATGAAAACTATCATTAGACAAAAAATGCAATAAACAAAAACAAATTAAAAATGACTCAAAATAAAAAACATAAGTAGAACTAGAATAAAGATAGCCTTGACATGATGTATGATTTAAATTATATGAGCTCATTTCAGATCTTTTTTAGGCTCAAAAATTTTTGTCTAAGGAATCAACATTGGACATATGATGTTTCTTTCAAGTTTCATATGTCCTAGTAGACATTGTTTGGTTTACACCTTATTCTCTATAGCATGATTCAATTATACTTGGAATAAGCAATGGTAAACCCACAGCATGGCTCAGGAAACATCGAGACAGGGTGTTTGGCCCACATGCTACAAAATAAGCAATAAGACATGATCCAACATACCAACTTGTGAATATTAATTTCAACTTGGACTTGACTTATGATAGTCTGGATCAAGCCTAAGCTAGCATTGATCAAACCCATGTTGAGCCAAGCTCAACAATGCTAATCGAATGACTAGGAATGACCAGGCACAACCCAAACATCCAATGGTCCAATGGTCATGTCGAGCTACCTTTTTATAGGCATGCCAACATGGCACAATCGACACAATGGCTCTGTAGGTCACAAAAGTTTGGTCAAGATAGCTAAACATAGCATACCTACGTAACATGGTGATATCCTTGGGGCCAATTGGGCACAACTCATAGGATAATTCACCTATACCCTAGGAGGCATGATTTCATGTCCTAGTTAATGATTATAACTTGTAGGGATCTAACTCACGACTTCTAAGGAGACACAACTTTCATATCTCGCCAATTTGTCTACCATAGAGTTGTTCATTTTTCAAAAAGATTTTGAAATAAAATTAAAATTATAACTTGGTGACTATTAGTTAACTTCTCATTTTAATTGGACTTTTTGGATAATCTTATTAAAATTTGCCAAAATTCATTTTTTTAGACTTATCAATATTTAAGCAAAAACAAATGTCCCTCAAGTCCATACATATTATTTATAATTAAGAGGAATATATGTTACCAACAATATGGTTGTTCAATTAGTAAATAGCAAGACTACTTAATCCTAGAGGCACAAATTTGATCCTCAAAAATTCGGATATGCTTCATCATGGTGTATTTATCAATTTCCATACTCATATTAATAAGACTGAGATCTTACATACTCTGACCCTAAGCCCCAAGGCTAATATATAGAAGGTTAAGGAATAATATTAGATGAAATGAAGGATACGAAAAAAGTGAAAGATATGTCATTGAGACCTAACAATTTAGGCAATCTATCTTGAATCTTCCCATCAATTGTGATGCCATAATTGGGTTGGATATAGCTCAACTAGATATATGGGCAAGCACAACTTGAGATATCATGCACTCATGAGTAGATGACAGACACATTTCACACACCAATGTAGAACATATCAGAAATAAGCTAAAAAATATTGTATTAATAGAATGCCTTTGGCTTTATCAATTTTCTTCTTTATATAGACTACACAAAAGAATATATACAAAATAATATGGACAGCAAAGCTATCCATTATAAAAAGAAACATGGACAGCACAACAGTCCATTATTCCAAGGAGATGGATAGCAAAGTTGTCTATTATAAAAAAAAATATGGACAGCACAATTATCCATTATTCCAATGAATATTGGATAGTAAAGCTATCCAATATTCAAAGGAATATGGACAACAAAGATATCAATTATTCCAAGAAGATAGACAACAAAGTTGTCCATTTGTTATTCATTGATAGTCCCTCTCAAATTGATACAGGATGTTCAACAAGCATCAATTTGCTACTTAGGAAGCAATGTTGATGATGAGTGAGAGCCTTGGTGAAGATATTAGCAAATTACAGTTCAATGGAAATGTGTGGAAGAGTGATAACACAAGCTTCAAAAGCTTTACAAATAGAATGACAGTCGACTTCAATATGCTTTGTGAGCTCATGGTAGATAGGATTGGCCATTATCCGAATAACACTTGTATTATTTGTGTATAAAGGTGTGGGACTGGTATCTGAGAAGTCTAACTCAGCAAGTAAACATTGAAGCCAACTAATTTTGGAATAAGCAAGCGACATCGCTTGATACTTAAATTTTGTAGATGACTTAGAAACTCTATCTTGCTTCTTACTCTTCCAAAAGATCAATGCATCACCTAAGAACATTCACCAACCAATAATGGAGCAATGTGTATCAGCACATCTGACCCAAATAGCATCACTATAAGCAACAATACGAGATGAATTTTTTATAGGAAAGAATAAGCCATGGGGGAAAGTGCCTTTAACACAGTAGATGATCCTATGGACAACAGCCAAATAAAGATAGCGAGGAGTCTGAAGAAATTGGCTTACTTGTTGTACATCAAAAGAAATATCTAGCCTAGTGATGGTAAAGGCAATGCTACTCACCAATTGTTGATATAAACTAGGATCAACCAGTAAGTCACCCTCCTCTTTGCGAAGCTTGACATTTAATTCCATAAAAGTATTGACGGAGGTAGCATCTTGTAGTCTAGCTGTAACCACCAAATCACTAGCTTACTTATGTTGATTTAGTGAAATACCAAAAGGACTATGATGCACTTCAAGACTATGAAAATATGTGAGGGGCTCAAGGTCTTTCATATGAAATTATTTTGAAAGTTGGGTATTGAATTGGACAAGTAAAGTAGAATCAGAACTAGTGATCACAATATCATCAACATAAACCAAAAGGAAAATAATACCCATGTCATATATTTGAAAAAACAATGAGGTGTCATACTTACTCTAATTGAAGGAAAATTATAATAAAGTCATTCAAAACTTATCAAACCAGGCATGTGGAGCTTGTTTAAGACTATAAATAGAACGATGAAGTTTACACACATTAGAAGTTGGTAAGGAAAATAATATTGGGGGTGGCTTCATATTACTACACTCTTTAAGATCCCCATGAAGAAAGACATTCTTAATATTCATATGGTGTAGTGACCAATTATGGGAAGCAGTAATAGCTAGAATTGCATGAATCATCTTATTCATAGGAGTGAAGGTCTCCTCATAATTGACAGCATATTCTTGATTGTTACCAAGGACAAAAAGTTGAGTTTTACAATAATCCAAACTTTCATCAGAGTAAACCTTGACTAAGTAAACCCATTTGTAACTCAGAAAAATTATAGTAAAAGGACAAGGCTCAATGTCCCAAGTGTGATTGGCCTCTAGAGAGAAAATTTCTTTTTGTATAGCTTGTTTCCAATGGTCATGCTTGACAACATGTGAGTAATATGAGGGAATATCAAATTTGGACAATGCAATAGTAAGAGTTGAAATAGAATTGCCAGAAGAAACCCCATACCTATCCGGGGGTATAGATATTCGAGAAGTATGATGTACCAATGGCTCTGGAGGTGCTACAATTGACTAGTTCTAGTGCATGTTAGGATCAAATACCAATTGAGCAATTAGAAAAAACTATGAGTGGGATCATCTCGTGCATACCATACCTGATTTAAGGTGAGGATTGATTTGAGGAAGACTTGAGGATTTTTGCTCGAATGAGGGGAGAATTACAATTGAATAAAAATACATGGATGATATAAGAATAAAATGTTGATTTTAAAAGAAAATAACATTCCTAGAAATGCATATATAATTTAATGTAAAATCATAACAAACAAATCCCTTTTGACACCCATTATATCATAAGTATGCATTGGACAGATTGAGCAAATAATTTATGTCACTCATGAGGAGGTAAATAAACAAAACACATAACTAAAGACATGCAAATTATCACAACTAGGTTACTTAGCAAATAAGTGGAAATAGAGATACTCAATATATAAACTTGGGAAGGTAAACAATTAATCAAGTGAGTAGCAATCTTTAGAGCCACAACCCATAACATAGAAGGAACAACAAATTCTAACAAGAGAGTATGTACCTTATAAAGAAGATGTAAATTTTTGTACTTGGCTACTCCTTTTTGTATGAGAGTAGTAGGACATGAACGTTGATGAATAATACCTTTAGAAGTCAAGAAATCTTGAAACTTAGCAGATAAATATTCACCATCAAAATTTGTGCATAATATTTTAATATTCAAAAAAATTGATTTTCAAAATATGCTAGAAACTCAGTAAAAATATAAAAGACCTCAGATTTAGAACGAAGAAAGTAAACTCAAGTAAATCTGCTATTATCATTAATGAAAGTCACATTATATTTAAAATTTCCATGTGAACTAACTAGGGAAAGTCCCCCCAAACATCACTATGGACAAGATCAAAGCAATGAGAAGCTCTACTAGCATGCAAAGGAAATAAAAGAGTTTTGCTTTTACTAAACTTACAAGAATCACACTTAAGAGATAAAGAAGAATGTTCTTTATGACCAATAAAATTAGAGTTCATAACATAAGATAATATCTAAATATTGGGATGACCTAAACGATGATGTCACACCATACTTAGATTAGAAACATTATTACAATAAAAAGTCTTGATGGAAGAGATTGGAGAAAATGATGGAAAAGGTAAAAAATAGTGGAAACAAATACCTCACTTTAGGTCCCTTCATGATCAGCTCCCCTGTTACATGGTCTTGCACAACACAACCATCACCAGATAAATTAACAGCACAATTATTATCAACTAATTGACCAACATAAATAAGATTCGTAGAAAGTTGGGGAGCAAGAAATATATCAGTAAATGTAGAAGAGGCATTTACCATATCAGTGATTGGCAGATAATTGTCATTGATAGTTTGAATGGTAGATTGGCCAGCATAGGGATGAACATGAGACAAAGTTGTGGAAGTATTTGTCATGTGATTAGAAGAACCCAAGTCTACATGCCACAAGGTAACAAAATTTTTACCTGAAATTAGCACCATTTCAAGGGTACAGTAAATAGATGCAGGTGGTGCAATATCAAAGGTAGCATTGGCAGAAGAGTCATGTGTTATAGAAGTCACTACTAGAGTATGAAATGCTTAGGCCTGACAAGTCTAGGTGTGGATACGACATTCTTCGATAATATGACCTTTTTTTCTTGCAATAAGAATAATATTTTTTTGGGTAATTGGTAGCAATATGTTTATATTCTTTACAGCAAAAGCATTGCTAATTTTTAGAAGTCATAGGTGATCCATGTCCTTTGGCAGCATAATCCATAGTTATCATCTTGAAACTGCCATGAGAGTGCTCCATAATAGATTGAGTGATAAGATATTCTTTGTGGAGTAACTTGCCAAAACAAATATCAAGAGTGGGAATAGGAGATCTATTTAGTAGAGATGAGTGAACCAATTCATACTCTGGGAATAGTTTCATAAGAAACTAATCACATTGGGTGGTTTTGTGAAGAGTTTGGATAGTTGAAAGAGTAGCATCTGGAATATTTGCTTTAACCAAATTAGTATATTCATACCAAAGTGTGAAAAAAGATGAGTAGTATTCTTAGATGGAAAGGCTACCATGTTGATACACGATAATTACATGTTCAACTGAAAGTGACCAGCATCATTACCTTGATGATAAATCTTTTTAAAATAATTCCACATGGATTGAGTGGAGTAATTACCCCACAAGTTGGTGATGATATGTGGCTCCATCAAACCAAGAAGCCAAGAAGAAGAAAACGTAACAACCTTGGACTTGTCAATGTTAGATGTCGGTACAACATCCATGTTGGATGTTGGTACAACATTTGTACCATCAATATGACCCCAGAGTTTATTTCCCTTGAGGAAAAGTTCAAACTGAAAAGCCCATGAAGAGTAATTATTTTCTATAAACTTGATACACACTAGTTCAACATCCATTGAAAATAAATGGAACTTAAAACAAAAAATTATCCAGAATAAGGAATTGAAAAAAGAACCTCTATTAGAGATTGCCGAAGGACATTATTCCAATAGAAAAAAAATACCCAAAAAACCAAAAAACTAATACTTAGAAACTGCTCAGAAAGGCTCTGATACCATGTTAGAAATAAGCTAAGAAATATTGTATGAATGGCTTGCCTTTGATCTTATCATTTTTCTTCTTTATATAGACTACACAAGGGAATATATACAAAAAAATATGGACAAAAGAATATGGACAGCAAAGATGTCCATTATAAAAAAGAATATGGGCACTACAACTATCCATTATATCAATGAATATTGGATAGAAAAGCTATACATTATTTCAAGGGATATCGAAGCTGTCCATTATAAAAAAATACGGACAGCATAACTATCCATTATACTCAAAAAATGGATAGCAAATATGTCCATTATTCTAAGGAGATGAACAACAAAGATGTCCATTATTCTAAGGAGATGGACAACAAAGCTATCCATTGATAGAACATATAATACATGACATGTATTATGCCTACATAAAAATCTTAAATACAATATTTGATGGGATATTTGACTCATCAAAATAGGTTAGGTTGGGTTGATCATTTTGTACCATACAAATCATTATGTAGATGAATTATTAAATTTTGATCTTCTAATCTTTTGTTAGAGCATTTTAAAGAGTCTTTGAATACAATCATATGAAAGGTGAAAATACACAAATCATTATCAATATAGTAAAACGTGAAATTATTTATATGTAAATCTATAACTTTAATAACATGTCAATTAGTTAATCTCAACACCAACTTAAAACAAAAGGTGTACATATATCTCTCAAACCATACTCAACGAAAACTCACAATATGTACAATCTAATTGGTGGAATGCTGGATTTATATTTTCCTGGGGCACGAGTTTGATCCCCATTGACCATACCTTTAAATGCGAGAATAAGGATAGTCATGCTCGCATCATAGGGTGCCGTTGATAGTAACACTGTATTTAAAAAAATCATATTCAAAGAAGAAGATGGAAATATATGATCTCTCAAACATATTTGTTTGAGATACTGCATCTAATGAGTCTCAAACCTGAGATCTACCATCTTTTGATAAAAATAATTTTTATCATATCAAGACATGATCTCTAGTAGATACATGTAATACAAAGATTTCTTAGATAATCAGTCATCTCAATATTATTCTCACTTAAATATATTTAATTTTGAAGTTCTTAGGAGATTTAGTATATTAGTATTTGTGTAATCACATACTTTAAAAATATAAAGAATAGAATAAAAAAAACTTATTTAAAGCACTCTAAAAAGTGATAATATTTGCATAAATAATGCTAGCATAAATAATATGCTCGTGATCACTTGCTAAGATTCTATAATTCTTGATAGAGACAAAAGATATATAGTCGCTGTGCTTGTCACTAAAATATCTTAGGATGTCTAGCATATAGCAAAAGGTTAGCATTCTATGTCTATCATCAAGGCTAAAAAAAAAATTCCAAAAGAATTTGAGACACTATTAGAATTATGCCTACATAATATTAGAGTCATGTATTGGCTACCAATATAATTTATTCCCCCATATTAACAATAAGATTTACAAACTTATTATTGATGATTCAGGATAAGATACAATAATTTCTTTTTTGAAATTCCTTAAAATTTTTTATGAAATAACATATATGTGTTTGTTTGTGTACACTCATGCCACTTGCATTACATCTAGGTGCATATGCAATATTAGTGGCATATTCAGCGCATATAAAGGACACTCTAAATTTAGTGTCATGGTTGTTGAGACAAAAACTAAGTATTTATGATAGTTGTCCTCCATTCTAACAAAAAAATTTTAGCTGCTTGTATGAATCATAAGATTAAAGTAGAATGGATAGAGAATATTTAAGATACATATCCATATACATGAACCAGATAGATGAATAAGAGCATGATGATTGAATTCATGAAAAATTGAATAATATGATTATATATTATAATACTATGTATGGTAGTAGTTGTAGAAAAGCTTCGAGTACAGACATGGACATCATATTGTGACTTTTCCATTTTGTTAGCTAGGGACAAACAACATAGCAACCCATCAAATAGGAATGAGCTATTTTAGTACTTAGATATCAAATATTACTTCATCTTATCACATAATAATAATTTGAATATTTTGAATTGGTAAAAATTATATGAATCCACTTATCCCAAGCTATTTAACATGACATGTGATTTATTGATCCCTCTAGGTCTAGCATAACATTAGAGTATAATTTTTCTATGGCTATCAATAATTATTTCAAATAAGAGATCAATATTGTGATCAAATATCATTGAGACACTTACATGTTTGAAGGATTGAGAAGATTCAATATTAAGCATTCAAGATAAAAAAGAGTTACTCATGGATGATGACTCATGTGACATTGATGATATTGAGGCAACTACTAGTATTACTTTCAAAATCATACATGATGATCATGATCTACATCTATATTACCATACTATAGACATGAACTGATCATGGATATTAGAGGATCTACTTATGAAATGTAATACATATTTTTTTATTTATTCTTCTGCTTATAATCTATTTTTTAAGATTCTATATTTATGAATTATTTCTTAATATTTATGTTATTACTTTTATTTTTAAATGTCATTCAGAATTTCAAATTGTATTGTTTTTTTTATATAATATTTTGAGCTAAATGTCATTTTTTTTAATTATTGATATAATTCATTTAAATTTATAACATAATATAATGTTTATTGTTTTGAATTTTGATGTTTAATTTTTTTAATAAAGATTAAAGATAAATTTAAAAATTCAAAAATTTTTAATTGGCCTTTTTGGCCGCCCTTTACCAGCATGACCTAGCACGACCCAAAACCTACTTAGTATGTTCAGGATGAAAGTGCCAGTAAGTGGGTTAATCAAGCTATGTCAAGCTGACTATTAATGAAGATGTGCTAGCATGACAAGGCACAAGAACCCATCTCATGTCATGTCCAACATGTCATAGTGGCTTAATTGGGCCACAAAATATCACGTTGTGCTAGCACAATACAACCAATTTGACACATTTAACTGACCCCCTAGTTAGAGGTATCGAATGGGTTAGATGGATCAAAATACAACATGAAGTATGATTTGAATTAACAATGTTAGGCAAGGTTAAGCTTGTCATAATCCAAAATCATGCCTATACCATGATCGTGCCAATCCACGACATGGTTCATGTCATGCTAGGCCGACACTTAATGTGCCATGTTGTGCCAGGCACCACATGTGGCACAGCTAATTTTTAAAAATCATTCATGTTAAAAAAAATATCTTGTTTCATCAATATATCATTTTTTGGCCAACACCACCCCCCCACCCAAGGCCCAACATCGACAATGATATGCTAGTGCAAGTCACTATCATGTTGGGAAATAAAAATAATAATAAATTAAAATTAAAATTATTTTGAGCCATCAAATTTCTTCCAACGACTCATAATCAAAAATCTGATAACATTCAAATTTATGCCATAATTAATATTAAAAAATGTAAATATATATATTTTTTAATCAAAAAATTTTCTATAAATACATATTTCATATATTTATTTTTAAAAGTAAACATTAAACCCTTCTCTTCTTCTCTTTTCTCAATACTCTCAATTTAATTTATACCCATTTTTTTACAACTTTTTTAAATAATTTATAATTTTAAATTTGTAGAATGGGGTGCCACTGATAAATTAAATGTCATAATGAGCATTTAATTTTAAGCATGAGAATGTGAGGTACACCATTCAAAATATCTATTGCACACAAAAAATTAAGGTACACATTGTAATTTAACTTTAATTATTTTATTTTATCTAGAATATTAGATTAATAAATAAAAAAAATTAAGTAAACATCTAAAAATAATTCTCACACTCACATGACAATCTCACGCTCACATATTATAAAAATTACAATTAATAAATTTAATAAAAAACGAATTGAACCTAAATATACATAATAATAACCTAATTAAAAAATTTGAGGGTAAACTAGATTACCACCCATGATCTTGATTTATTTTCCTAAAATATATAAAAATAGGCAAACTTTAGTAGTTTGGATAAATGTTCACATAATTAAAAATAAAAATATTAGAGATATCAAAGAAGTTTCAGCATATTGTGTGTGTGTGTGTGTGTGTGTATATATATATATCGATAACACTAATCATCTTAATAGGCATGTCAACCAATGCATAAAAAAATATAGTGCATTGAATCACAAACAAACTTAACTTAGTGATGAAGACTTTAAAATTGGTACAATTTCAGGTGCATTGACATCTTTCATTTATCATAATAAGTTTGAGAGGAAATACTTGATAAAATTGATTACTATTATTAATCTTCTAATTAAATTTTTAGAGGATCCTAGAGTATTCAATATTATATAAACATATTTTTAGTCTACTTATCATATAATTCCTAGGTCAATCAAAAGAAATAAAATAATAAAATATTTTAAATTAGAAAAATAATTAGTAATTATTAAACTTATGAAACATAGTTAAGTGGTGTCCATGATATTAGATAACTAAGCTAATCATTATGACACATCATTCATATGTGTTACCACCCACTATGTCAAATTTAAATTAACTAAAAAAATTTAAAATATTATGAGATCCTCCCTCCTCATAATGGTCACTCCATATATGAGTGTTTGATGAGGATCTTAAGGAAATATAACATTTAAAATAAATTTTTAGATATTATTATGAAAATGGTTTAAATAATGGTGTTGCCATTAATATATTTGTCAGAACTATTAGAGATACGATCTTAGTTGATATTTTTCATATTACATATATGTGTCATATAATTAACCTAGTATATAAGTGAGAATAAAAATTATCTCCCCTATATTGAAAAATATAAAAAAATCACTTAAATATATTAGGATATTTAGTAGACTACATAAGTTTTATATTCTATGTTTATTAATGAGCCTAAAAAAATTCAAATGGATAACATACACTAATATAATTATATCTATCTGATGTTAGAGTCATATATTGGCAATTAATACTTGTTATCTAAACTATGTCAATAATAAGAATGACAAACTTATTATTAATAAATTAAACTGAAAAATAAACTTTATTTTTAAAATTGTTGAAAATATTAAATGATACAATGAATATGTGTTTATTAGTGTAAACTCTCACCACTTGCACTATACATAGGTGCATATGTGATATTGGTAGTATGTTTATCATGTATAGAGGACATCCTAATTTTAGTGTCATGATTATTGAGATAAAAACCAAATATTTAATATATTGATCCCCTATTTTATCTTTTTATTACTTAATTTCCTGAATAAATCTTAGAGTTAAGATGAAAATAATAGAAAATATATTACCATACATATTCACCTACATGAATCAAGTAGAACCTAATAATTAAATTTATAAAAAATAACTAATATATTTACATATTACGACACTAAGTATGATAGTTATACTGATGCTTTGGGTACAAACATGGATATCATATATAGTGATGATGTATTTTTTTATTTAGAGTTAACAATGGATAAATGATGAGCTAGTCCATCAAATGAGAGTGAGCTGTCTTGGTATTTAGATATCAATTACTATTTCATCCTATTATATAATGACATTAAGAAATTTAATATATTATATAAGTGAAAATGATACAAATTTAGATATCTCATACTATCTAAGATAACACATAATGTAGTGAGCTCTATAGTGTTTAGCATAGCATCGAAGACTTTTTTATTATGTGGATATAAATATTATTCTAGATAAAAAATATAGGCTTCTACCAGATATTATAGAATTACTTTCATGCTTAAATGTTTAAATGTTTAAAAAGATTCAAAGATAAATATTCAAAATAAAAGTGAAAGGGTTACTAGCAAATAATGACTCATATGATGATAACAAGGATATTAAGGATAGAGCTAGCATCAAAATTAGATGTGATAATCTGAATCATACTACTAACCCAGACTAATCGTGGATATTAGACTCAAGTCAACTAAGTCACTTAAAGGATAGGTATGCAATGTGTTATGTTTATTTATTTTATTGATGTTCTCATTTTTTTTCTTTTAAACTTTTTTATTTTATATTTTATTTTTTTTTGTCATATAATATCATGATGTTCAAATATGAAATGCCATCACACACATATTTTTTATTGAGTTGTGATCTTAATATCTTATTGATTTAAGATTTTATTCATTTTAATTTATATTGTATTCTAGTGAAACTAAATTTTAATTTTTAAATTTTACCTAAAAGTTTACTTTTTAAACTTAAAAAATAATAGTCAATGTTGGCTAGTGCAGCAGCAAGCCATGGCACATGCCCCATAAGCCACATGCCACATTTAGCCACTACCCACTACAAGTTCAATGTTGTCAGTAGCTATACTTGCATTGCTAAGTGCCATTGTCCACTAGGCTAGGCCCCAAGACTAACCAAAACCACTGGGCATTGGCTTGGCTAGTGGCATTGCCATGCTAATGATGCCTAGACCCAGCATAACCCAATCTAACTCAGCATGACTCAACATCATGCTCAATTTAGAAAGATGTGTCATTGGGCCATGTCAAGCTGACAAACAATATGGTGATGTTGGCATGACATGGCATGGATACCAATTTCATGTCATGTATGGTATATTATGGTAGATCAACTGGGCTACCAAAATTCAGGTCATGTTGGCATGACATGACTTGTTTGATACCTCTACCCCTAATGTCTAGTAAAATATTGAAATCTAATTTTTTTATGATTATAAATATAATCTCAAATAAGATAAACATACTGCATCCAAAAATTATAAAAATATTATCATACTTTAAAGATTGAGGGGATGTATAAATAATTCTTCAATATATAATCAAAGAACTATAAATAGATGATAACATATATGAAAAATAATGATACCAAGATTGAATGGCATAATGATCTGAACCAAATAGATTGACATTATATTTATGTTATTGCTACTTTTTTTTATAAGTAATACTAAAATCCCACTATCAAAAATCTATACAAATACATTTTGCGTAAATCTATTACATGCATTACCAAATATAATATAAATTTCTATTTAAATCTTTCATTATGATGGTTTCTATATCCCGAGACTTATTTTTGTGTAATCTTTTCTTTCTTTCCTGCCATATTTAATATATTATTTCCACGAATGCAGCCTTACTGATGTTATTCCTTGGCATATCTACTCCATATGCTTTACATAGAAGCTTCAATATGTTGCTGGAAATTGAAGTTTCTCATCCTTAATTTCTATCCATTGCATGATGTCTCGCCAGATATCCCTACAAAATATGCACTAAATAATAATGTAGTTTTTGGTTTTGCTACTATCATAGAATTCACATTCTATATTTTGAGGGGTTGAAAAATGCTAGTCTTTGGTTCTTAGCTTTTCCTATTTGATAATTAAGAGAAATATAGCATATTTAGTGATGAATTTATAAGCCCAAATCGCCCTAGTCCATGCAAATTTCTTATTTCAATGATGTGCAATAATGAATTTATAAAATTGACCTACAATGTTGCCATTGACACCCCATTTAGTAACCATATATTTAGCTAATTGAGTGACTATAGTAATCTTGATCAGATTGTATCTAATATTAATTAGAGACTTCAAGAAGGGGGAGTCATTTTTAGTTACATGACTATTCTAAATGTTTGATGCTCTTAGATATGTATGGTGAAACCATTTAATCCATAACAAATCTTCTTTCATACTTATGCGCCATAAGTTTTGATGAAAAATGATTTCCTCCATATTGCAAGGCTAATAATCCAAGTCCACCATTCTGAATTGGAGTACAAACCTTTTCCCATTAAATTTTCAAGTGAAATTTGCCCTCCAATGGGGAACTTCATAATAATCTCCAGCATACATTTCAATAGAATTAATGATTGTGGGTGAAAGTAAGAGTACTGAGAACTAGTAATCTTTGAAGCCCTGTATTGTTGTGCTAAATAACTCTAATTTAATAGCAATGGATAGAATTTTACTAGCCTATTGATGTATGAAATACTTGATTTTTAGCAGTAATGGAGAGAAGTGTGAGAATATCATCCTACTTGATGAGAGAGGAACTCCCAAAAAAGTAAATGGTAATAAACACATTGAGAAACCCAAGCTAGCCATTATCATTTTTTTTTAATATAATTAGGACTCCTCTAAAGAAAATGTTTGAATTGCAAAAGTTAATATGAAGACCAAAAGTTTGTGCAAATTCCCGTAGCACTTGAAAATTGTGCTAGTTGAGGAAATGTCTTTTATAGTGAAGATGAAGAGATCATCATCATACATAAGGTTCGTTATCTTTAATAATGAGTATACTGGATGGTATGGGAGGCCATTGCATTTTGCAGCCCTATGAATAAGCCTAGATAGATACTCAATGCATATTGTAGATAGGTATAGAAACACAGGATCTCTTTGTCTAAGCTCTCTTTATCCTTTTAAAAAACCATTGAGTTTCACATTAATGGATAATGAGAATGTCGGAGTAGATGTGCATTCATAAATTATCTTTATAAACTTATCCGAAAAGTTGAGTGGTTCTAAAATTCTTAGAAAACTGTAATCCACCATGTCAAATGCTCTTTGAAGATTTATCTTAAAGAAGTATATAGGGGATATTTGCTTCCTAGCATATCTTCTTATAAGACTTGAGCAAGGAGAAAATTATTCAAGATTAGTCTTCCTTTAATGTGTGATGATTGGCTTGGGTCATTAATGTCTCCTATTACTAACTACAACCTTGAGGAAACCAATTTTGATATTAATTTATAAATGAATGGATATGGGCCATAAATATTTAACAATGGAGGCATGAGTAGTTTTGGCTATCAATGCTATATAGGCATGGTTATTTTGCCTTAGCATTTTCCCATTTTAGAACAGTGTATGGATAGTCTCAAGTATATCATTACTTGCAAGATCTCATGTGTGCTTGAAGAATTGAACTATAAATCCATCAGGACTTGGGGACTTTGAGTTTCCCATTTCAAATAGGACTTTCTTTATCTCCTCTAATGAGAAAGAAAAGGAGAGACTGCTTTGATGGTTATCTTGCACCCTCTTTTCTTCAATAATTACTTCCATCTTCATTTGGACTATACTCTTGGTGGATCCCAAAAAGTTCGTATAATAATTGAAGAATTCTACATTGATCTCCTCTTGGGATGTGGATAATTGTCCATCCTCTTTAACAATCGATACAATTCAATTCTTCTAAATTCTCAAATTCATTAGGGACTAAAAGAATTTGGTGTATCTATTTGAATTCTTTAAATATCAGATCTTGGTTTTTTGTCTCAAAAATAAAAGTTTTGATTACTATAACATCCTCAGCTATATCTGCAATGAAATATCTTCATTAAGAGTAATGCTAGGCAATTAGGGCAATAGACAATTGCTTCCTGAAGTATATAGAGTTCATTCCTCATAAAAGACACTAGTGTGCTAATATTCCCAAAGTGTAATTCATTTAACTTTTAAAGATGATCCTTTAGCATTTTGAACTGCTTTACCAAAGTGCACATTCTTGATCCCTTTATAGTACTCCAACCTATTTTTATTATGGGCATAAAATCTACATGCGTGAGTCACATGCTATAATATTTGAAGGGTATTTTTTATATTTCCCCCCCTTTTCCATGGAAAATAATGCCCAATAGTGATCGAAAAGAATTCTTGGAGGAATGAAATTGACATGGTAGTCTAGATGTAAATTTGCCTATTCATAATTCATCATGGTTCCATCTAGTTTGCTTAATACCCTTCATTTGGTCGAAGTGAATTGGAAATGAATGAAGAAATATCTTCTAAGCATAATGATTAACAATAATTGATGAAATTATTGTGCTAATAATTTGTGATAGGTTTGCCTCCTATTATATCTAGTCTAGAGAGAATGGAATTGAAGTCTCCCATAATAACCCAAGGGATGATTTCAAACCTCCTATCTAGTAATTGAATATCCCAAAGGGGTCTTCTGGTCATAATTGAATGTAGAACACAGAGGAAAGATATGTTGAAATGCTAACATTTCTCCTTATCTAATACTCGAAGTAGGATGTGCTGAGCTGAAGAGAATAACATCCTTATCTCTTTAGTCGAGTCTTCCCATAAAACTAATATTTGCCCATTTTTATGATGAGTAAAGTTTTCTAAAATACTATATTTTTTAAATTTAGTCTTCCACAACAAAGAAATCTTTTGCCTATTCAGATTTGTTTTGATGATTCTAAAAATGTCAATGCGGTGGGTGTTAATAAGCCTTAACACCTCTATATGCTTTATAAGGAACTGAAACCCCTTATGTTCTAGCTTGTAATTCATATGAGTTTAAATATTAAAAATATATAATTGAAGCATATCATACAATTCTAGTTCAGACATATCATGCAGAAGTTTAGGAATATCATGAAAACTATCTGGTTCAAGCATATCATAAAAACTATCTAGTTCAAGCATATCATGTAGAAGTTCGGGCATATAATGAAAACTATCTAGTTAAAGCATATCGTGTAGTTATGTATCTAATATATCATGCAATTCCACTTCTTTGTGGATGTGTTGTGATGTCCCATAAGCTCATTTCCATTTGAAAAGGTGCTTACCATAGATCTAATCTCTAGCATAATGCAAGTTCATCTTTGAAAATCTGCATGAGTTTGATTTTATAAAAATAACCAATTCAAGCATTTTGTGTAGTTCCATCTCCAACAATTTAAGCATAACAAATTCTAGTAATTCCAGTTCATATATATTATATAAAATATCTAGTTCATGCATATGCTACAGTTCTATCACACAATTCCGTATCAAATATATTCACCTGATTTTCATTTGAGCCTATTCTATCTGGAGTCTCGTAAGCTCCTTTTAGCTTGGAAAGGTGCATACCATAGGCCTTTATAAAGCATATTATAGCTTCATCATCATCCAATGATATAATATCTCAAAGGGGCCTTATGATCATAATTGAATGTAGACCAAAGAGGATAGATAAGTTGAAATGCATACATTTCTCCTTATTTAATACTCGAAGTAGGATGTGCTGAGCTAAAAAGGATAACATCCTTATCTCTATATTTGAGTCTTCTCATAAAACTAGTATTTGTCCAATTTTATGACGAGCAAAGTTTTCCAAAATACTACATTTTTTTAATGTAGTCTTCCACAACTAAGAAAGCTTCTTCTCATTCAAATTTGTTTAGATGATTCCAAATATGTCAATGTGGTGGATGTTAATAAGCCTTAACATTTCTTTATGCATTATAGGGCAGCTAAAACCCCTTATGTTCTAGATTGTAATCCATATGAGTTTGATTTATAAAAAATATCTAATTCAAGCATATTATATAATCATAGTTTAGACATATCACGTAGATGTTTAAGCATAACATGAAAACTATATGATTCAAGCATATCATGCATAAGTTCGAGCATATTATGAAAAATATCTAGTTCAAGCATATTATGTAGTTTTGTATCTAGTATATCATGCAATTCCACTTCTTTAGGGATGTGCTGGGAAGTCCCATAAGCTCATTTCCATTTGAAATGGTGCTTACCATAGATCTTATCTCTAGCATCATATAGGTTCATCTTCGAAAATTTGCATGAGTTTGATTTTATAAAAATAGCAAGTTCAAGAATATCATGCAATTCCATCTCCAACTATTCAGGCATAATAAATTATGGCAATTCCAGTTCATATATATTATATAAAAAATTTAGTTTAGGCATATCATAGAGTTCCATATTCAACATATCATGCAATTCTGCATCAAATATATTGACCCAGTTTTCATTAGAGCCTGTTCTTCGTGGAGTCTCATATCCAATATATCATGCAATTCCATTTCTATGGGGATTTGCTGTGGAGTCCAATAAGTTTCTTTCCACTTGAAAAAGTTCTTACCATAGATATTATCTCTAGCATAATGCAGGTTCATCTTCAAAAATCTGCATGAGTTTGATTTTATAAAAATAACCATTTCAAGTATATTATGCAGTTCTATCTCTAATAGTTCAGGAATAACAAATTCTGGCAATTCCAATTCATATATATTTTATAAATTATCTATTTCAGGTATATCGTATAGTTCCATATTTAACATATTACATAATTCCACATCAAATATATTCACCCAATTTTCATTTTAGCCTATTCTATGTGGAGTCTCGTAAGCTCCTTTCAGCTTGGGAAGGTGCGTACCATAGGCCTTATCTCAAGCATATTATAGGTTCATCATTATCCAATGATAGAATATCCCAAAGGGGCCTTCTGGTCATAATTGAATATAGACCATAGAGGAAAGATAAGTTGAAATGCATACATTTCTCCTTATTTAATACTCAAAGTAGGATGTGTCGAGCTGAAGAGGATAACATCCTTACTCTATAGTTGAGTCTTCTCATAAAAAAAGTATACTCTTTTTTATGATGAGAAAAGGTTTCCAGAATTCTATATTTTTTAAATTTAGTCTTCCACAACTAAAAAGTCTTTTGCTCATTCAAATTTGTTTCGATGATTGCAAAAATATCAATGTAATGGATGTTAATAAGCCTTTACACCTCTTTATGATTTATAGGGCAACTGAAACCCCTTATGTTCTAGCTTGTAATCCAATGAGTTTGATTTATTAAAAAATCTAATTCAAGCATATCATACAATTATAGTTCACACATATCATGTAGAAGTTTAGGCATAACATGAAAACTATATGGTTCAAGCATATCTATCATGAAAGCTATCTAGTTCAATCATATCATGAAGAAGTTCGAGTATATCATGAAAATTATCTAGTTTAAGCATATCATGTAGTTTTGTATCTAATATATCATGAAATTTCACTTCTTTAGGGATGTGTTGTAAAGTACCAAAAGCTCATTTCCATTTGAAATGGTGCTTACCATAGATCTTATCTCTAGCATCATGTAGGTTCATATTTGAAAATCTGCATGAGTTTGATTTTATAAAAATAACTAGTTCAAGCATATCATGCAGTTCCAAATCCAATAGTTCAGGCATAACAATTTCTGACAATTTCAATTCATATATATTATATAAAATATTTAATTCATGCAAATCATACAGTTCCATATTCAACATATCACACAATTCCGCATCAAATATGTTCACCCATTTTTCATTTGAGCATGTTCTATGTAAAGTCCCATATCCAATATAACATGCAATTCCACTTATCTTGGGATTTTCTATGAAGTCCCATAAACTCATTTCCACTTGAAAAGGTGCTTATCATAAATCTTATATATAGCATAATGTAGGTTCATCTTCAAAAATTTGCATGAGTTTGATTTTATAAAATTAACCAGTTCAAGTATATCATGCAATTCCATCTCCAATAGTTCAAGCATAACAAATTCTAGCAATTCCAGTTCATATATTTTATAAAAAATATCTAATTCAGGCATATTGTATAGTTCAATATTCAATATATCACACAATTCTGCATCAAATATATTCACCTAGTTTTCATTTGAGCCTATTCTCTGTGGAGTCCCATCAGCTCCTTTTAGCTTGGAAAGGTGCATGCCATAGGTCATATCTCAAGCATATTATAGGTTCATCATCATCCAATGATAAAATATCTCAAAGGAGCCTTCTAGTCATAATTGAATCTAGACCATAGAGGAAAGATAAGTTGAAATGCATACATATCTCCTTATCTAATACTTGAAGTAGGATGTGTTAAGTTGAAGAGGATAACATCATTATATTTATAGTTGAGTCTTCCCATAAAATAAGTATTTTCTCATTTTTATGATGAGAAAAGTTTGTCAGAATACTACATTTTTTAAATTTAGTCTTCCACAACTAAGAAAGCTTTTGCTCATTCAAATTTTTTCGATGATTCCAGAAATGTCAATGCGGTGGATGTTAATAAGCCTTAACACCTCTTTATGCTTTATAGTGCAACAGAAACACCTTATTTTCTAGCTTGTAATTGATATGAGTTTGATTTATAAAAAATATCTAATTCAAGCATATCATACAATTATAGTTCACACATATCATGTAGAAGTTTAGGCATATCAGGAAAACTATTTGGTTCAAGCATATCAAGTAGAAGTTCGGGCATATCATGAAAACTATCTAGTTAAAGCATATCATGTAGTTATGTATCTAATATATCATGCAATTCCACTTCTTGGTGGATGTGTTGTGATGTCCCATAAGCTCATTTCCATTTGAAAAGGTGCTTACCATAGAACTTATATTTAGCATCATGCATGTTCATCTTCGAAATCTACATGAGTTAGATTTTAATAAAAAAAACTACTTCAAGCATGTCATGCAGTTCCATCTCCAATAATTCAGGCATAACAAACCATGCCAATTCCAGTTCATATTTTTAATATTAAATATTTAGTTCAAGCATATCACACTGTTCCATACCCAACATATCACACAATTCTGCATCAGATGTATTCACCTAGTTTTCATTTGAGCCAATTCTATGTGGAGTCCCGTAAACTCTTTATAGGTTCATCAACTTATCTCAAGCATATTATCGGTTCATCATCATCACACTTGACATTCGCTTAAAAAAAATAATGCACAACACCACAAAGCCCTGAGGTACCTTGACCCCCCAGAGTGAACCTTTAAATGAACATGTCCAATTAGAGTGCACATAGTCAAGCACATTCAATCCAGCCTCCAAAACTCTAGTTATGTACTCTTACCTAGCTAACAAGTAAATAAATTTAGTAATGCAAGAAATTCTAAATAGGGGGAGTTGAAAACTCCTAGTAAGGGATCATGCATGATCATTAGGAAAAGGACCCCTATGTTAGGTGTTTAATTCTGCCTTTATTTAGCAGATTAAGGGGATGGCCTTCTCTTGGTGGTATTTTTTCTCTTTTCTTCTTCCTTGCTTTCACCAATGTGATGTTGCTCATATCTTCTGTGTGGTCCTGAGCTTCCTCTCCTCTTTGGGTAGTATTTGAGGGGCTTTTCTCCAAGTTTTCCTTGGGGCTTTCTTTACTTTCATTTGCTTCTTCATCTTGATTAATTGAGTTATAGCCTTCTTCATTTGAGTATATTCTTCTCATTTTTTCATGGTAAGATTCTGCCATATTGGGACCATCTTCAAATACTTTTTAAGACTATACCGGAGTGGGCATTGAATCTTCAAGCTCATCGAGGTTATCCGAAGGTGAAACAGCTGCCTCCTTGCTTGCACTAGAGGCATCTTCTAGGTTAACCTTCAGCATCTTCACAAGAAAATTATTTGTATTATGACTAAATGTTGAACATGTTCTACAGTAAACTAAAACTTTTTTATATTAAATAGATAATAGATTGGGCAATTTTTGAACCATTTGGAAAGTTCAAGATAATCTTGAATGGTGAGTCTTCATTGAGGTGTACTTCTACTAGTACCCTAGCATAGGTTATTTTGGATATGTTAGAGGTAAGTTTATCCATGTGTAGGGGCTTACCTATACAACTTTCCGCTTTGCCCAATCATATCGGATTCAACAAGTGTATAGGAATGTTTGACATTTTTATCCAGATTGAAAATTTAGCCATTTCTTCAAGCCTATAGTGAAATCCTTTCGGAAGAGGTTTTACATGAAGTGATCTACTAAATACCAAGTATGGACTAGAATTTAAGACCTCCTCCATGTATTCAACATTTTTAAAGATAGAAATTATCTACTCACTTGGGTGTTGGATAGCTTGAGCATTTATTTTCCATTGTTCTTCTATGAACCATTTTAACAAAACTTGCCTAGGATGCTTATTGACAAAGTATTTCACACGATAGTTTTTCTAATGCTCAATGCTTTGCTTAAGGTTAGAGTCTTCATAAAAGGAATTAAATTGATTGACATAATGGTAGCAAGCAAGCTTAGCTTTTTTTTTTTGGAGTATTCGGTTGCTTGAATAAAGGCTGCTCCAAGGGGCCTTGTTTTGGGAGGGTTTTTTTTGGAGCAATCTCATTCTTCTTATTATCTTTAAAGAGTAAGAGTAACATATCATTAGACAATTTTGAATTTTATGCTTCTGAATCTTTTATTTTTTTTTTGATTATATTCTCCTAATTTAGTTTCTTCTTCATCCATGGCATGGAAATTCTCAAATTGAGGATTTTATGAGATTTCCTTAGATAGAGAATCTCAAAACTATCCATGTTCTTGATTGTTTTAGCACCTGAAAATGCTTGGTTCCTTTTTGAGGAATCCATTTCTCCCATATAAATCAGAATTTTTGAAAATGAATAGTGAGGTTCAAAAGAAATCTTATCATATATGATTTTTTTGCATACCTCCATCTTCAATTATATATTCCCTCATGTTGGAATTATACTCCGAGCAGACTGTAATTTTCATTCTCCGGTTTGGGGAAAAAAGAAGATCATGGAGTTGATGAGGATCCATAATAGACTATGGTTCTTTTGTGACACTGGAGGTTGAGTTTATGTTTTCCAAATAATGTAGATGCATTAAAGTTTATGTATGTTTTGAGAAACCCATCTTTTTATACTTCCAATTCTTGCAAAATGAACCTTTGCTAGTTTAGGAAAAAATCTAAGCCTTAGCCAAGAATCTAGCAAACAAAACATGATATTTGCTTGAATCTGACAGAGTGACAAGCAGGGTTATGAGAAAATGAGGAGGGGAGAGCGCATGTTTCACAAAAGCTATTTGTGAGACCAATCAATTCTTAAATTATATTTATATTATTGCTGTTGACAATGGATTTACATGTGTTTCATTTTCTTTTTTGTATTTTTTACACATATAGATTTATAATTTTTATTCATAGTTGAGTATTTTTTTTATTGTATTATTTTGATATTCAATTATTCATATACATTATATTAAAAATTTAAATTTAAAAAAATATTATTTTTTAAAATTTCACACACACACACACACACATATATATATGAGCTCAAATACCTAGGTTTCCAATGATATTGGCAACCCACTTGTCCACACTACATATTCCATAGAAATACAAATAAGGGTGGAGGGTCTACCCCTAAGCCACCAGCCAAGAAGCTATTAGCTAAGGAAGGCTAGGAGTTAGGTCACAAGGAAGTTGGTTAGGTCAACCGCTAGCTTAGTTAGGCACGAAATAATGATGAGAATGACACGAGTCCAATGCAGCATGGCTCGACAGGCCGTGTTTTTCCAACAAGACTGTGCATAGCCTCATTCCTTGCCACCATGCCAACATGGCACAACCTAGAGGGATGATCCAAGTCATTTTCATGATAATTGCTCGACTTTTACTAAAAAATAAGGGCCATGCTACCTTGCATTACACGTTGGACACCTCTAGTTCTAACTTGTATTATCAATTATAAATTTAAAATAGAAAAATAATCCATCAGACCACTTTATTTGAATTAATTATAAACAACATTATACTATTATTAACTTCTTGAATACGAACTTGACTAAATATTATAGTGATGCTCATTTTAATTTGCATATCTAAAAACATCATAATTCAAAATTTTAAACCTCATTCACATCCCAATTTTTTTATTTTTTAAAAAGATTCATGCGAACTATAATTTTTCTCTAACATTATTCTAGAAATTTTAAATATTTTCAAATATTGTAATATATCCCAAAAAAATATTATGTATATATCTTTCTTAGTAAATTTATCACAAAATATACATAAATTAAATTATCATAAACTATGTTTGAGAATTTAATATTTTTTTTCTCTTAGTTTAATTTTCATTTGATTTATTCTCAAGAATTATCTTGCAAAAAAAAATAAAAGATTGCAAGTACAATTTACAACATAAAAAATATTAACAAATAAACATTAGAAATTGCCTTTTTTTGGAACACTTAGATTAATCATTAATAAAATCACAAAAAATAATTTTAAAAATTAATGTTAACTCATATTTATAGTTACAAAAGCACGTTAAAATCAAAATTAAAAAAAAAACTCTTAATTAAAAAAAAAAGTTTCTATACTTGATATTAAATGAGACATACCTTGACTAAGGTACCAAAAAGGCATAGCACTACCCATGAAAATACATACAATAAAAATGAAAATACATACGATAACTTTTTAATTATAAAAAAAATAAGTTTCTATACTTGATATTGGATGAGACACTAAGATTTAAGATACATTTGACTAAGCTTCAAGTGTGTCATTGTGAACAAACCTTACATGCGACAAGGCATATCAAGACCCATCTTTTATAAAAATGAAAATACATACAAATAATTAATAATACATACTTTATTACCTCTCATTACAATGAGGTTTGTGTACATGTCATGCATTGAAGTAATTTGTAGTTTTAGCTTCTATAGCATTGCTTGTAAACAATACTTAATTTCAGATAAAATAATAAATATTACAAAAAACATAACATATCAAATATTTTTTAAAAGTAATATTAAAAATTGTTATAATTGATCACTGTAATAAGTTTTTTTATGATCTCACATATTTATATTTTGAGGTATATATATATATATGTATGTATATGTATATTATTTAAAAATTTATATTTATTGATTTATATATGCATATATGTAGATAGGTTTATATAACACACACACACACTGTTTTAAATAAAAAAACAAAACAAAACAATCTTTCAAATAAAAAAGAAGTTTCATTTTTTTGGTGGTGTTCGAAATTCAAAGATGGCAATATTTTTTTTAAATGACTACCATGTCAGTAGAGAGAGAAAATTAAGTTTCTAATTTTGGATGAATGAAACCACTTACCAGAATTAACACTCGTGAGTATATCATCAATTTTTTGAATATAATTTACAAATTATTGTTTCTAGTTAATAGTTCATCATATAGATTAGGCATGGATGAATATTGTTGTAATCGACATTATTGACTTGACCCAATTGAGGAGAGGAAGTAGGGGCACGAAAATATCAAATCCAAACTTAAATGATCTATTTGAGAATCATTTGAATCCAATTCCAATCCATATAAATAAGAAAGAGTAGGAGGAGGAGGAGGAGGAGAAGGGGAAGAAGAAGAAGAATAAAGAAAGAAAGAGTAGGAGTGGAAGAAGAAGAAAGAAAGAGTAGGAGTGGAAGAAGAAGAAAGAAAGAGTAGGAGTGGAAGAAGAAGAAAGAAAGAGTAGGAGTGGAAGAAGAAGAAGAAAAATAAAAAATAAAAAAGAGTAGGAGAGGAAGAAGAAGAAAAAAAAAGAATAAGGAGCAGGAGAAGAATATAAATAAAATAAAGAAGAAGTAACAAAATGATAAGAAGAAGGTGAACAGGAAGAAGGAGAAGGAGGAGATGAAAAAGAAGAATGAGAAGAAGAAGAATGAGAAGGAGAAGAATAAGAAGAATAAAAAGAAGAAGAAGAAAAATAAGAATGAGAAGGAGAAGGAGATGAAGAAGAATAAGAAGAATAAGAAGAATAGAGAAAAGAAGAATAGGGAGAACAAGTAGATAATGAAGTAGAAGGAAAAAAATTGAAATTAGAATAGGAAGAATAAGAAGAATGAGAAGAATAGTAAAAGAAGAAGATGATGATGATTAAAAAGTGAGAGAAAGAGAACAAGAATAAGAAGGAGAAGAAGCAGGAAAAGAAGGAGAAGAAGCAGGAAAATAAGAAGAAGAAGAAGAAGAACTAGAAGGAGGCAAAGAAATAGGTGAACAAGAAGCAAAAGAAGGAGGAGAATGAGAAGGAGGAGGAGAAAAATGAAAAGAATAAGAAGAAGGAGAAAGAGAAGAAGAAAAAGAAGAAGAAGAACATGGAGGATGAAAAGAAAAATAATAAAAATGAGAAAAAAAAAGAAGAATGAGAAGAAGAAGAAAAATTAGAACAAGAAGAATGATAAAAGGAATAAAAAAGAGAAGATGAAAAAAAAGAAGAATGAGAAGAATAAGAAAAAAAAAATGGAGAAGAAAAAGAAGAAAAAGAAAAAGAAAAACAAGAATAAAGAAGAAGGTGATGTAGAATAAAAAGATGAAAAAGAATAAGAATAAAAAGAAAACGAAGGAGAAGAAGTATTAGAAGGAGAAGAGTTAGAAAAATAAGAAGGTGAAGACGAAGAAGAAGGAGATGTAGAAGAAGGAAGAGGAGGATGATGAGAAGTAGAAGAAGTAGAAGGAGAAGGAGGAGGAGGAGGAGGAGGAGGAGAAGTAGAAGAAGAAAAAGATGAAGAAGAAGGATAAGGAGAAGAAGGGGAATGAGGAGGAGGAGGAGAAGAAGAATAATAATAATAATAATAATAAAGAAGAGAGGAAGAAGAAGGAGAAGAAGAAGAAGAAAGAAGAGAGGAAGAAGAAGGAGAAGGAAGAGAAGGAGGATGATGAGGAGGAGGAGGATGAGGAGAAGAACAGGGAGAAGAAGAAGAAAAAGAAAAAGAAAAAGTAGAAGAATAATAATGATAAAAAGATGGAGAAGAAGGAGAATAAAAAGAAGAAAGAGGAGAAGGAGGAAAAGAAGAAGATGATGATGAAGAATAAAAATAATAATAAGAAGAAAAAGATGAAGAATCAAAATAATCAGAAGAAGAAGAAAAAAGAAGAAGAAAAGAAGAAGAATAAGAAAATGGAGGAGGAAGAGGAGGATGATGAGAAAGAAAAAAAGAAGAATGAGAAGAAGAAAAAGAAGAAGAAAAAGAAGAAGAAAGAGTAGAATAGGTAGAAGAAGTAGAAGAAGAAGAAATAAGAATAATAATAATAATAATAAAAGAAGAAGGCGAAGAAGAAGAATAAAAATATGAAGGAGAATATGAAGGATGAGGAGAAGAAAAATAAGAGGTAGAAGAGGAAGAAGGAGAACAACAACAAAAATAAAAAGAAAAACAAAGAAAAGAAGATGAAAAAGAATTAGGAGAATGAGCAAAAGAAGGAGAAGAAACAGGAGGAAGAGAAGAATAAGAAGAAAAATAATAATAAGAGGAAAAAGAAGAAGATGATGATAAAGAATAAGAAGGAGAAAGAAAAGAAGAAAAAGAAGGAGGAGGAGGAGGAGGAGAAGGAGAAAGAGGATAAGGATAAGGAGAAGAAGGAGAATAAGAAGAAGTAGTAGCAGAAAAAGAATAATAATAATAATAAGAATAATAATAAGAATAATAATAAGCAGAAGAATGAGAAGAAGAAAAAAAAAGAGAAGAAGAAGATGATGATGATGATGAAAAGTATGAAAGAAGAGAAGAATAAGAAGAAGAAGAAGAAGAAGAAAATGAAGAAGAAGAGATAAGAAGAAGATGATGATGATGAAGAAAAATATGAATGAAGAGAAGATGATGATGAAGAAAAATATGAAAGAAGAGAAGAAGAAGAAGAAGAAGAAGAAGAAGAGAAGAATGAGAAAAATAAGAAGAATATGAAGAACAATAAAATAAAGAGAAAAAGAAAAAGAAGAAGAAGAAGTAGAAGGAGAAGAAAATAAGAAGAAAATGAAAAAGAAGCAGTAAAAGAAGAAAAACTAGGTAAAGAAGATGAAGTAGAAGAATAAGAAGAAAGAGAAGACAACGAATGAGAAAAATGAGAAGAAGAAGAAGAAGTTGTAGTAGTAGTAAAAAAAGAAAGAGAAAGAGAAAAACAGAAGGAGGAAGAGGAGAAGAAAGAGGAGGAAGAGAATAAAAAGGAGTTGGAGATAAAGAAGAAAGAAAATAGAGAAGAAGGAGACGGAGGAGAAGAAGGAGAATGATGAAAATGAGGAGGAAAAGAAGAAGTAGTAGTAGTAGTAGCAGTAGTAGTAATAGAAAAAGGAGGATGAGGAGCAGAAGAAGAAGAAGAAGGAAGAGGAGAAGGATAGAAGAAGAACAAAAAAGGGTGGAGGAGGAGGAGGAGGAAAAAAATGAAGGAGAAGGATAAGATGATGATGATGAAGGAGAAAAAGAAGAAGATGAAGAAGGAGAAAAAGAAGAATACAAAAAAGGAGAAGAAAAAGATGATAAAGATAATGATGATGATGAAAGAAGTTGAGGAGGAGGAGAAGAATGAAGTGGAGGATGATAAGAAGAATAATAAGAAGAAAAAGGAAAAAAAGAAAAAAAGGAAGAATAAGAAGAACAAAAAAATAAGAAGAAAAAGAAGGAGAAGAAAGAGAATGAGAAGAAGGAGGAGAAGAAGGAGGAGGAGGAGGAGGAGGATGAGACAAAGAAGAAGAAGAAGAAGAAGAAGAGGAAGAGAAGAAAAAGAAGTGGAAGAAGAATACGAAAAAGAATGAGAATGAGAAGCAAAAGTAGAAGAAGAAGGAAGAGAAGGAGAAAGAGGAGGAGGAAAAGAGGATAAGAAGAAAGAGAAGGAGTAGAAGAAGAATAAAAAGGAAATGTTGTAGGGGGGGAAGGGGGGGGGGGGGAAGGGAGGAAAAGAAGAAAAAAAAGGAAAAGAAGGAAAAGAAGGAAAAGAAGGAAAAGAAGGAAAAGAAGGAAAAGAAGGAAAAGAAGGAAAAGAAGAATATCGATAAGAATAGAAAAAGAATGAGCAGAATAAAAATAAATTAAGAAGGAGAAAAAGAAGAATTTTGAGAAGAAGAAGAAAAATAAGAATAAAGAGAAAAAAAAAAGAAAAAGAAGAAAAAGAATAATAATAATAATAATAATAAATAAGAATAAGGAGAAGAATAAAGAAAAGGAGAAGAATAAAGAAAAGGAGAAGAAGGAGAAGGAGAATGCAAAGAAGAAGAATAAGAAGAAGAATATGGATAAGAATAGAAAAAGAATGAGTAGAATAAAAATAAAATTAAGAAGGTGAAAAAGAAGAATTTTGAGAAGAAGAAGAAAAATAAGAATAAAGAGAATAAAAAAAAGAAAAAGAAGAAAAAAAAAATAATAATAATAAATAAGAATAAGGAGAAGAATAAAGAAATGAAGAATAATAAGGAGAATGAGAAGAAGGAGAAGGCGAAGAAGAAGAATAAGAAGAAGAATATGAAAGAGAAGAAAAAGAAAAAAG